>CM077646.1:201016419-201583919 GCA_039707465.1 Rhabdophis nuchalis | reverse complement strand
TCATCCCATTCCTAAGAAGTCCATAAAGGGTGTGTGCATAAGCACACCAGTGTGCCTACCGTCCCTGTCCTACTGTCCCCATTTATTTGTATTCATTTCCTTTGTTCATGTCCATGCTCATACTTATACCTGCTATCTTGTGCATGTTTGACAAACTAATAAATAAATAAATAGACTTGGGCAAAGTTCTTTCGGTGAAAATCCCAAAGGGGAAAACAATTCAAGAAGCTTGGGAAACTCTAAAAATTGTGATCATAAAAGCCCAGCCCAGCGCAATACCACTGAAAAAGAATAACAAGAAATCCAAGATGAAACCAGCACGGCTGCACAAAGATCTCTCTGATAAATTGAAAGACAAAAAGGACAAAAAAAAAATGGAAAGGGGAAACACTTAACCAAGACAGAATATCAGCCGATAGACGAAATCAGGAAAGCAAAGGCTCAGAATGAACAACGATTTGCAGCAAAAGTCAAAGATAATAAAGTTTCTTCCAACATGTAAATAACAAGGAGGGGAAAAATCAAGGAAACAGCCAGTCCACTAAACATGCAAAAGAGAGAAAGCAGAGCTGCTTAACTCATTATTTGCATTGTCTTCACACAAAAAGAAATTATAGCCCAACCTACCAAAAGCATCATCTTAAAAGACAGATTAGAAATGAAAAGCAAAACAAGAAAAGCGAGAAAACCTTTTTTTTTTCCAGTGACACATATTTTTACTCACAATCTCTATATATGTAAATACACATAATACATATAAATACATAAATACACACACACACAAATGCATATATAGGTGTATCTCTATAATTCTCTGTCTAGTCACTTCTAGTCCCATATAATATATAGAATCAAGTAATTTAGCATTTTAAAATTGATTTTATTTTTCAAGAACGAATGGAGAAAAATACCATGGTATAGACAGAATACTGTTTTGAAATACCGTATATATTTTTTATATATTTCTACTACTTTCATTAACCCAACATAAATAAAAACTTGAACACAATGACAATTTAACTACTAAATGAATATAATAATAACTAGGCATAGTGAGTGTTCTCTTTAAAACAGCTATCTGTTCTAAACTAGAAGCAAAGCCACTCTCCCTGAATCCTATTCTAAACACAAGCAGCAGACAAAAGGAGCTTTAGGGAACAAACCTAATAAGAAATCCATACTGGTGAAAATAAGCAGACAGCTTCCTCAGACAGAAGATTGTGGGACTCATGACAAGGATACAGATAGCTTATTTATTTCACTACTGTAATTTATTGGTGGGGATGGGGGGGATGCTTATAGGAATTTTTATCTTACATGTCAAAATAATGAGCCTGGCACTGAGAATTCTTCACCATGATTTGTGTGGTTAGCACTGTATTTGTTGCTTTGCCACAAACAACACAATGCATTAGGTCAGCTCTGAATGAAAACATCTTGTAACCATGTGCCTGTCTCACTGGAGAGCTGATGTGACATTAATATGATTGCCATATGGCCCATTGACATTCTACTTGTATATTTTGTAAAGAAGTAAAATGTTTCCAAAAACATCAATTAACTCCAGTGTTCCTTTCTTCAAAACTAGCCAAATCTTGGGAGCTCTGTTGGAAGATGTTGGAAGAAATAATTTAAAAATAGATCTGCGAACATCTAGAATCTGTTTGTTAAAAACAGATCATGGCAAACCAATCTTATTCCATTCTTTGGCAAGGTGACTAAAGTAGCAGAGCAGCAAAATGCTGTGGACATAACATGCTTAGGTTTCAGTATAACATTCAACAAAATATCGCAACCTACTTCTTGATAAAGTAGAAAAATGTGGGATAGACAGCATCACCATCAAATGTATTTGTAACTGGTTGATAAACCGTACTCAACAAGTAGTCCTTAATGGTACTACATCAACATGGAGGGAGGTAAGAAGTGGAGTACGACAAGGTTCGATCTTAGGCTTCAATATAACAGATAATAGATGAGCAGAGTTGGAAGGGACCTTGCAGTTCATCGTCCAACCCTCTGCCCAAGCAGGAGACCCTACATCGGCCTCTAGCTAGGATTGAACTCACAACCTCCTGATTGGGAGGCGAGAGCTCCACCTCTAGGCCACAGCAGCCAGTCTCTTCATAAATGACTTAGCTGAGGGAATAGAAGGGGAACTTATCAAATTTGCAGATGACACTAAGCTAGCAAGAATAGCCAACACCCTAAAGGACAAGCTTAGAATCCAAAAAGATCTTGACAGAGTTGAATAATGGGTCCTTATCTCTCACCCCCCCCCCCAAAATTTAATGTGAAGAAAAGCAAAGCAAAGCTACAGCATTACCATGACAATTATCAGGCTGCCATAGAAAAGTAAGAATTCTTGACATTCCTGTGTTCGGAATGGAATCTCAGGATGACCTGTGACTGCGCATGCATAGATTTAATTTCAATGCTAATTGGGTAACGTGAGTCCTAACAAGGAGAAGGGCGGGATATAAATTCGAAAAATAATAAAATAATAATAATTTATGACAGGCAGAGGGGAGGGGGCATAGGGGGGGTAAAGTTCAGACACCATCAAATAACTTTCAGTTCTGGCTGCACCGGAGCTCAAGCCAGAATGTCGTTACTAATAAATGATGAGATTTGTTTTGAACTTTATCTCGAGGCTCGTAAATTAATTAGGTTCACTTTTGGGAGCTTCACACAAAGTTTACACTTGGACAAAAACTCCCCCACCCCAAAGGTCCAAGTACAGATGAGGTAAAACCTGGCTCAAAAACAGTAACTATGGACCTTGGAGTGCTAGTTCACAATCACTTCAATATGAGCCAACATTGTGCGACAGCAGCCAAAAAACTAATACAATCCTTGATTATATAAACAGAGACAAAGAATCAAAATCACAAAAGTATTATTCCATCATTCCACGATGTAGAAAAGACGTGGAGACTCTGGAAAGAGTGCAGAGAAGAGCAACCAAGATGATTAGGGAACTGGAGACTAAAACATATGAAGAACGGTTGCAGGAGCTGGGTATGTCTAGTTTGATGAAGAGAAGGACCAGGGGAGACATGATAGCAGTGTTCCGATATCTCAGAGGATGCCACAAAGAAGAGGGAGTCAAACTATTCTCCAAGGCACCTGGGGGCAGGACAAGAAGCAATGGGTGGAAACTAATCAAGGAGAGAAGCAACTTAGAACTAAGGAGAAATTTCCTGACAGTTAGAACAATTAACCTCTGGAACAGCTTGCCTCCAGAAGTTGTGAATGCCCCAACCCTGGAAGTCTTTAAAAAGATGTTAGATAGCCATTTGTCCGAAATGGTATAAGGTTCCTGCCCACGCAGGGGGTTGGACTAGAAGACCTACAAGGTCCCTTCCAACTCTGCTATTGTATTGTATTAGTACCGCTTAATAAAATCTTAATTGGACCACACCTGGAATAATGCATCCAGATTTGGTCACCGCATTACAAAAAAGATAGTGAGACTTTAGAAAAAGTGCAGAGAAGAGCAACTAGGACGCTTAAAGACCTAGAGACGAAAACATATAAAGAACGGTTGCAGGAACTGGTTATGCAAGCGATGGGATTCAGCAGGTTCATACCAGTTTGGTAGAACTGGTAGCTAATTTTTTCTGGAGTTTGGCAAACCGGCTGAATTGCCTTCCTCCCCCCCCCTCCCCATCTGCCACCCCCAAATTGCATCGATAAAAGGGGTTGGGGGTGGCTACGTGAGGAGCAGGAAGCCCTGTCATGCCAGGTAAGGGGAGAAAAGATGGCAAGAGAAACTCCCAGTGGTGTGTTTCAAAAATGTTTAGAACCTCTTCGGTAGGTGTGGCCTGCTTTGTGGGAGTGGCTTGCTGGCCATGTGACTGGGTGGGAGTGGCTTGGCAGTCATGTGACTGGGTGGGCATGGCCAACTTGTAAAATGTGGTGAAGCTCACTTAACAACGCTCTTGCTTAGCAACCAAAATGTTGGCTCAGGAACTCTGGCATTTGAAGCACCCAAGTCTTAAAGTTGTTAAGGTACAAAACCCTTGCAACCCTAACCCTTTAAAGAAAAAACCCCAGGGGTGTTCAAACTTGAGAGCTTTAAGACTTGTGGACTTCAACTCCCAGAATTCCTCCTCTCGCTCTTCATCCTGATGATGGGCGGACGGGCGGGGGGAGGGAGCTGGAATTGGATCCTGTAGATTTGTGGAACCTCTTCTAGAGAAGAGCTTAGAAGTGGCGGGAACCCAGCCCTACATGCGCCCCAATGAAAGGGAGTGGCAGTCTGGGCACTTCCCTTCCCCACTGGAAGCCAGCTGTCAGCCAGGCACCCAGTCAACCATTCATATCTCCCTCTCCCCCTCTCTCTCCAGTCAGTAAATGAAAGGTTGTAAGTTGAGGTCTACCTGTATGTCATCTTAAACCTGAAACTAAAGTAGATTTAAAACGCAGGCTTTGGTTATTGAAAATCTTAAAAGTTGAGCTTGGCATTAAAGTTTGAATGTCAGAGCAAACTTAAATAAAGTGCATTGCAGGGCAAAATGACAGGATGTGGACTGTTGTCACGTGAGATTTTTAGCCATGAAAACTCTGGGAATGGATTTTGTTGTTCAGATTGAACATTAGAAATCTGAGAAGCAGCTTCCCAGTTCTTTTCAGGTAATCAGTAGAGATTTCTCTAGAATTTCTACAGAATTTTCTTATCATTTGAAAAGTTCGTAGTTCAAAGTCTTCTTGGCTTTGGAGTCCCACAGCAACCTGAATCTTTATTGCATTGATACACCACCACCTATGCAAATAATTACTCTGGAAATCACTAAAAGTCAATAAAAAAATCAATGAATCAATGAATTTGCATAAAACTGTTAATTATCAAATTATTTATTTGTAATGATGGTGAGAACATGACAGAAGAGTCATGAGACAGAGAAAGAATCCACATAATATATCTATATATAAATAAAACGTTAACTATGAGTTTGTTCAAAGCCGCTAATCTCCGAAAGTCCTGCACCGATCGCTTCCACATTTTCACACAACGTTCCTTTCAAATACGGCACCAATGATGTATAGATTGTGTAGATGTCACACCTGTGCCAGGTACATGCAACAGAAATGTAAAAAATTGTAAAAAAGGTAGGTAGATGGATACAGAGAGAGCAGTGAGCCACAGGTATTATGTCATTCTTTATGACATGAAACACTCTGTCCATAGGTAGGTAGGTAGGTAGAGGGATAGAGGGAGAAATACAGTAGGTAGGTAGGTAGGTAGGTAGGTAGGTAGGTAGGTAGGTAGAGGGATAGAGAGGGAGAGGGAGAAATACAGTAGGTAGGTAGGTAGAGGGATAGAGAGGGAGAAATACAGTAGGTAGGTAGGGAGAGGGAGAGAGGGAGAAATACAGAAGGTAGGTTGGTTGGGGGTTATATGGTGGTTGTGTGTAGGTGTTTGTGTGTGCAGGTGTAGATCTACACACAGATTGGTTGTCCATTTAACCAGACTGGGCCACAGCAACGTGTGGCCGGGAATGGCTAGTTATATATAAAACTTCTAACAAGGGTATGACAGCCATAACTGGATGTCCAATCCAGCTACCCAGCTGATCTGTTCTTGCTTTAGGTAGATCTTCTAGGGAACCAAAGGATGCATGATGTGGGCAATCTTGCACAACATATTTAATTGTTTGCATATCAACACAACAACAGCAACAATGGGATATTAAAGCAAGAGGAAATGCCGTTAATCTTGAAATCTGATCAAACTTTCAAAATAGAATCAGTTTTCCCTCTAAAGTTCAGAGCCCCATGCTCCTTTTCATTGTGAAGTCTTAGCTGTCGCCCACTGTCAGGACTCCAAAGCAAAGAGCCAACATGATCAAAGTTCTGTGCCTCTTAATAACTGTTTAGCAGCATGCCAGTAAAGTGATCCTCTGCTCAGTGTCCACTTTGAGGTCACTTCTTTCCCAATCCCAGCGAAGGTCAGAAAGGGGAGGGAAATGCTCCCAGATCCCAGCTGGTTCCCGGAATGGAGAGGAAAGGTGATGCTGCTGGTAGGACAGTCTGTTGCAAGCTGGGTAAACAAGGCCAAGTCTTAACTGTCTCTTCATACAGACTCCAGATGCAGTAGCCTTTTTTTGGAATGGGGTGGGGGTGGGTGGGTGGGATGCCAATGAAAGAATCTAAATGGGTGACATTCTCTAGGACAGTGTTTCTCAACCTTGTCAACTTGAAGATGCCTGGACTTCAACTCCCAGAATTCCCCAGCCAGCGAATGCTGGGAGTTATTATTATTATTATTGTTATTAAGCCTTTAAACCATTCAGCCAGCCTGGCTCTCCCAATTGCATCAGCTGAGACAGGAGGATTAGTATCTATAATTATTCCACAACACCCTGTTAGGGCCCCAATTAAGGGAGGAGACATACTGTTTCCTTTTCTGCCTTTCGGCTCATCACCAGAGACCATCTAGACAGAAAGCCATGAGTTCCGTTGTGTGATTTTTTAAAAAATATGTGTGTTTGTTGTTACGTTTTATCAGTTCAAAACCTAACACACATATAAAAAAATTACACAACGGAATATATATATATATATATATATATATTTGTGTCACAACACCCTGTTAAGCCCCAATTAAGGGAGGAAGCATACTGCTTTCCTTTTCTGCCTTTTGGCTCATCATCAGAGACCATCTAGACAGAAAGCTATTAGTTCCATTGTGTACTTTTTTTTATATGTGTGTTAGGTTTTGAACTGATAAATAAATAAATCAGGGAGACTAGGATAGATCTATTTCTATTTTATTTATCAGCTCAAAACCTAACAGGTTTCCACATGGAAACAAAAGACAACGAAACAAATAGCTTTCTGTCTGCATGGTCTCTGGTGATGAGCCGAAAGGCAGAAAAGGAAAGCAGTATGCTTCCACCCTTAATTGGGGCTTACCAGGGTGTTGTAACACACACACACACACACACACACACACACACACACCGTGAGCCTGCCTATGGAGTTGCTGCTTCCGTTTCTCAGCCCTTCTCAGTCTAGCATCAGGGACAAACTGCCTCTGATCCTCCCCACTGCTCCATGCCTCAGGCGCCAACCAGCCTCTCTGGTTCCTCCTCTGACTCCCCGAGATCTCCCTCATCTTCCAGGGCAGACTCATAGGGTTCCTCGCTATCCGAGTCCATCATCAGCTCAGCCGGATCCTGCTGGGCCACAACAGAAACTAATCCAGGAGAAAAACAACCTAGAACTAAGCAGAAATTTCCGGATAGTGAGAACAATCAACCTATGGAATGGCTTCCTTCCATCACTGGAGGTTTCTAAGAAGTATCTGCTCATCCATTTTCATGAAATGGAATAGAGTCTCCTGCTTAAGCAGGCTATTGGACTAAAAGACCTCCAAGGTCCCTTCCAGTTCTAATGATGATGCTGATGGTGATGATGATATCTCTTTGGGCCCCAATACCTCCCCCTTTCCACCTGCCCACCTGCCTTTGCAGTTACACACATAGGTAGAGATCACAGAACACTTTCCATCCCTAAGGCATATAGTTTTAGCAAGCTCGAGTAAACAGAATAGCTATGGTGCAATTGATTGTCTTTGGAGATTTTCCAGGCTCCAGTGTTGTCCATACCTCCTGCCAAGAAGAGCCCATACTGGAAACCACCTGCTGAATTATATTTCCTGATTAACTCTTTACTCACTTTACTAGTATCGCAGACCATTCAAAGCAGAGAATGCAGCCCAGAAATAAACTGTTGGATTGCACCGAGTCACATAGAAACAATAAACATGAACCACCTGTGGAAAAGATAAGATATCAGCCTGGCAATGAAATGTAGGTTAGTCCGCTCTATTGTGTTCCTTGTAGCTTCCCATGCTTGGACCTCAAAAAAGCAAGACAGGTAGAAAATCAACTCGTTTGAACTCCTGAATATTCCTTAGACAGCAAAGGTGACCAACAAGCAAGTACTGTAGAGCAGGGGTCTCCAACCTTTGCAACTTTAAGTCTGAAGGACTTCAGCTCCCAGACATCTCCATTCTGGGAATTCTGGGAGCTGAAGTCCTTCAGACTTAAAGTTGCAAAGGTTGGAGAGCCCTACTTTAAAAAGCTGGCTGGAGAAGTCTGGGAGCTGACGTCCTTCAGACTTAAAGTTGCAAAGGTTGGAGACCCCTGCTGTAGAGCATATGACCAGGCATGTCACTGCAAAGCAAAGTCACAAAACCACGTCTCACTTATTTTGGCCATGTTGCATGGAGGAATTTACTGGAGAAAGCAATTCTCTTTTCGGAAAAGTTACTGGTAAAAGGAAACCAGGCTGCCAAAGATCATGGTGGCTGGACACCATCAAAGCTGACCCCAGCTAGAGCATAGAACTACTCAAAGAAGTAGCACAAGACGGGAAGATGTGGAGAGGCCTGGCCTATAGAATTGCCAAGAGTTGGACACAACAGATAAGATAACATTATTATTATTATTATCATGTGTGGTGTCCTACCAGAACACCCATCCAAGGTATTGTTAGCCATGAAAAGGGTAAAACGATACTGTCTAGTTACGTAGATTCATTTAGTGGTTCCTTGCTTATATTCATTCATTCATATGTTTTTTCACTTAGCATTGTCTGCTTATTCTATTTATTTATTTTATTAAATTTATACCCCGCCCTTCTCCAAACGGACCCAGGGCGGCGCACAGGAATTTAAAATACATACAAAATCACATAAAAAATTTAAAAAACTTATTTGAGGAACATCATGCGCTAAAACCAAATTAAAATCCCCCAAATTTAAAAACTGTCTAAAATAGTCATTATGGAGGTTACGCTAGGCCGGCTAGATGGAACAAATGTGTCTTTAGGCACTTGCGGAGGAGGCGGAGGTCGGAGATGGTGCGAAGTTCAGGGGGTAAGTCGTTCCAAAGGGCTGGGCCCGCCACAGAGAAGGCTCTTCCCCTGGGTGTCGCCAGTCGGCATTGTCCGGCCGACAGCAACCTGAGAAGGCCCTCTCTGTGGGAGCGTATCGGTCTGAGGGATGTATGGGGCAGGAGACGGTCTCGCATATAACTAGGCCCCGAGCCATGGAGCACTTTGAAGATGGTTGTCAGGACCTTGAAGCGCACCCGAAAGACCACAGGAAGCCAGTGCAGCTCGCGCAGGATCGGTGTTATATGGGAGTGTCTAGGTGCTCCCGTAATCACCCGCGCGGCTGCATTCTGGACTAACTGCCGCATTCGAGTGCACCTCAAGGGAAGCCCCATGTAGAGACCATTGCAGTAGTCGAGTCGGGACGTCACGAGACGTCACGTCATGCTTCATGAAACGCTCTAGGCTCTTTATATCTAAACACAAATAATTTCTAACATATTCGAACATATGATTAGAATCACACCAAAAATCATCATCATCAGAATCCCATATCACCAGCTTCCCAAGTAGATCACTTCCAAATAGGTGTCATTTCCTGCGCCAAAAAACCTGCGGAAACAACATTAATGCCTTAATGCAATTACTGTGATATGTTTAGGAACAGACTTTGGACTACTTTAAAACCCCTTCCCGATATGCATATGAGGGAGAGCAGCAAAGTAAGTTTGTGAATCACAAAATGAAGGAATATTTGCAGATGTAATAGCAGAATATCAAAACCAAATTGCATAAATACTGCTATTTAGCCGTTGCATCGAAGCCAGGGTGAGAAGACAAATAATCCAATGTATGATTTCGTTAATTCCCTCTGAAATGTCCTAGTTATTCAAGCTCCTCCCCCCCCCCCACCTTTGTGCACTGATTAAACATTCAGCGATTGCAAAGGGGTTTGGCTTCAAAGCAGGCTCTCTCTGGCTAAATACTGGAGTAGTCAGCACTTCCTCTGGTCCCTCTGGACTACCATGGAGGGGATGGCTCTGTATCTGGTGGCTGCTCTATTGGTTGCTTTTCCGGCATCTTCCCAGGGGGCTCTGTAAGTATCAAAGCTATTTCAGCAGGGAAAGGAAAGCAGGGCTGGGGAAGCCTTGGGCTAATTGCTGGATGTTCAGTGTGAGTTTCCCTGGCTTTGCCTGTTGCTTCCTCTCTGTCAAAAACCCAATAATCCACCTACAAAGTATGGAGAGGCACTGCTAACTGAATAAGTCTAGAGAGAAGAATGTCTGGAATGGTGGTAGTAAATGCTGAGCTGAGGTCTACCAAAAGGACTCTCGCATAGGTCCCTGGAGATCCAAGATGCTGCAAAATGCAGTGCAGTGCCATGTTGATACCATCATCTGCCAATCTATTTGCTCGGCAGGCAAACTGCAAGGGGTGTAACAGTGGACTTGTGATGATTTTAAGATGGGCCAGCACTAGCCTCTCAAAAGTCTTAATGTCTACAGATCAGAGGACTTTTTCAGCTTCTTGATTGGGGGTTGGGAACTGGGAAGGTAGTAGAGGATTTGAAGCAAGAAAGGACATAACACCTCTCTAGTGATTTATTAAAGAAGTGGGTGAAAATGGGGGCTGAAGTTGAAGTTGTTCAGCCCAAGCTTTCAAGTAGGAAGGATTTATTGTTATTGTTATTGTTATTATTATTATTATTATTATTATTATTATTATTATTATTATTACTACTACTATTATTACTATTACTATTACTGTTACTGTTACTGTTATTGTTATTGTTGTTGTTATTATTATTATTATTATTATTATTATTATTATTATTATTATTATTATTATTATTATTATTATTTATTCGATTTATATACCGCCCTATTCTCCCTGGTGGGAGAATAACAAATTTAATTTGTTTGGACCTGGTGCTTTTCCGATCTCGACAAGAACACAGAGTTTGTAAAGGCATAAATGCGCTATCACAATTAATTAATTATTGTTGTTAGGTGATATCTCCGTTGGGAGACAGCAGAGGGTGTGCAGCGGAGTATGCAGTTAAAGGAACGTTGCTAGTGTACACACAATTAGTATACCAGACACTGTTTAAGTAAAATAAAATAGCTTTTACTGAAGTTGTAAAAACTACTAAACTAAACTACTGCTCAACAAGCAGTGATGTTAAATCGAGTCAAAAACAAAGTCTCAACAAATATCAAATTGCTTACAGTCAGCAAACACAATCTTCCTTCTTCTTCCTTCAGTTTGTCACAGCACACGAGCAATTCAGTTATCAAACAGCAAGTCCAGCAGAGAGAGAGAGAGATGCGCTCTCTTGGCTTCCTCTTATAGTTGGAGATAATTGCGCTTCCTAATTGCACGCTAACATCCCAATATCCCAATATCTTCAAGGTTCTGACGACCATCTTTAAAGCGCTCCATGGCTCGGGGCCTAGTTATATGCGAGACCGCCTCCTGCCCCATACATCCCTCAGACCAATACGCTCCCACAGAGAGGGCCTCCTCAGGGTGCCGTCGGCCGGACAATGCCGACTGGCGACACCCAGGGGGAGAGCCTTCTCTGTGGCAGGTCCAGCCCTTTGGAACGACTTACCCCCTGAACTTCGCACCATCTCTGACCTCCGCCTCTTCCGCAAGTGTCTTAAGACACATTTGTTCCATCTAGCCGGCCTAGCGTAGCCCCCTATACTGACTTTTAGATAGTTTTTAAATTTGGGGATTTTAATCTGGTTTTAGCACAGGTTCTATTGAATTAGTTTTTTAAATTTTTTATGATGTTTTGTATGTATTTTAATTTTCCTGTGCGCCGCCCTGGGTCCGTTTGGAGAAGGGCGGGGTATAAATTGAATAAATATAAATATAATATATAAATATAATATATCCTTAAAGCCACAATGACCATATATCATCATGGTATTATATATTGTCTACCCAACCATAGGAGTCTTCTCCTAACATTTGTCAATTGTCACCATGAACCCTTATCTACGTTTCAATTCTTGGTTCAAGGGGAGGAACACTTTCGTTCATCCAAGGAAACTTATATGGAGATAAGGGTAGGCATAGATATTCTCATATCGGCTCTAAGTTGGATGCTGGATGGGCAAGGTCTTCTCGTGATACATGAGAAGTAGCATCTTGCTGGATCATTTGGGACTTGCCCAGGCCTGTGGCACTGCAGTAGACATGGCCGTCTGTGGAATGAGCTCAGTCTTCTGTAAAATAGATCTGGGCCCTCCTGGCTGATATGTACAGCTAGAGAGGAACGGGTAGCTGGATACAGGAGGTGGCACATTCATACTTGAGGGATGGATGATGCCCTCAGCTGTAAAGGATAGGTTGATGGGTTTCCTTGTCAAGAATCCATTACTTAACCCGGCTGTTTAAGACTAGCTTTGAAAACATTAAGACTATTTAATGTTTTAACATATCCCTTTTAGGAGAGATGGTTTGAGTTTGAGTTTATTGGTTTTTTATACAGCCCTACTCCCGAAGGACCCAGGGCGGTGTACAGCCAGAATAAAAACAAATATATAAAAGTTAAAAAAGTTTTTAAAAGACATATTAAACTTTGACCTAAAAGTGAAAAAAAAACCCAACCAACCCTGATTAAAATTAATAAAAATTTGAATTTAAAAATCATGCTTTATGCCAGCCCGGCTTGTTGGAAGAAAAAGGTTTTGAGAGCACGGCAGAAAGTGCGTAAGTCAGGGATAGTTCTTAATTCTGGGGGCCATTCGTTCCAGAGGACAGGGGCTCCCACGGAGAAGGCTCTCCCCCTGGGTGTCGCCAGTCGACATTGTTTAGCCGACGGCACCATGAGGAGACCCTCTCTATGGGAGCGTACTGGCCGGTGGGAGGCTCTCGGTGGCAGAAGGCGATCTCATAGGTACCCAGGTCCTCAGCCATGGAGCGCTTTAAAGATGGTAACCAACACCTTGAATCACACCCGGAAAACCACCGGAAGCCAGTGCAGCTCGCGCAGGAGGGGTGTTACATGGGAGTGTCGCGTCGCCCCCATAATTACCTGCACAGCCGCATTCTGGACCAGTTGAAGCCTCCAGGTGCTCTTCAAGGGGAGCCCCATGTAGAGAGCATTGCAGTAGTTGAATAATAAATACACAGAAGTGTATTTCATATAGACGTTCATATATTTTAGCTATACTGTGGTGGTGAATCTACGACACACGTGTAAAAGGCACAACATTTTCGGGTCACACGCCATCCTTCACCAACACCCAAAAATTACTCTTCAAAGTGGCTTTCCAAGGTCCGTTCTTGTGTGGGGAACTCTCCGTCTCTCCATGCAAGAGGACCATGTTCTCATACAGCCTCCGAAGTCTCAAAAATCACAGCACAAAGGAATGAGGTTTCACAGGATTTTGTGGGCCTGCAGAGGCTGTGGAAGAGCTTCCTCTGATGCTGCCTAAAGCCTCAGGTAGGCCACAGGGGTGTGTCAAAAGAAAGAGAAGGCCACCTGAAGATGATTGGCACGAGTGTCAGGTCTGCCTCTAACGATAACCAAGAAAGAAACCACTCAATTCCATTTGAAAGAATTAAGAGGACTTTTACTGGTCATGAAAAGAAAGCAGCGAGGTAAAGCAAGGTCTGAGACCCAAGCACGCAAAATCATACATATCAATATATGTCCAACCCCCTTTCCCCAACAACCCCCACCACATTGTCCAATGCGCAATCCCCTTAGGTGTCCTGTGGGTTGCATCTCCAGGAGCATCATCAGGATGGCATGCAAGAAGACCGTTGACCTTGACCACTGCACGGCCCCAGCCAGTGGTATGCACAGTAGATGCTGAGAACATACCCCCTTCTCCAAAACACCCTCCTGCACCATACAGTTCCATACCCCAATACCAAGACCCCTCCCTCCCCGTTTCAATGGCAGCCGAAGGAAGCACCAAAGCGGAGGCTGACACATGAGGCAGATCCTGAGGATCACACAAGACTGCACTGATTTTTTTTAAGCCAAATGTATACATAAAAAATTGTTTCTTGTAGAATAGACTAGACTAAAATAGAACAGAATTCTTTTTTTTGCCAAGTGTGATTGGACACACAAGGAATTCGTCTTAACCTCCCCAAGCACTGCAGAATTTTAATAGCCAGAGTCCTGCATGAGTTTCTAATGCCACTTCCTGGCACAAGGGCACAATATTTCTTTCTCAGAAATGAACCCCAGCTGGAAATTGGCTGTGCCATTGCGGATTCCTGTCCTGCCTCTATTGCATCTCTGCTCAACACCTGGCTTTCCTACACCTGGGCATCATCTAAATAAGCCAATTCTGACAATCCATGCACTCTGATATCATAGTGCAAGTGCGACCTTTATTATCTATCATCTATCATGTCTATGTGGGGATACATTCCTGCAAGAGCTATTGGTTACTCCAATCTCCATACACCCCATAGTTTGCAAAAATAATCAGCTAGTTCTGAGAAGCCAATTAAATTACACCGCAGCAAACAATTGATGCGAAATTGCACACTTAATCAGATTACAAGGAGGAAACTCCAGCTGGCCTCGCTTTCAAATTGCTCTGTTTAAATGCAAAGAGAGCCAGAGCCAATAAAATAGGACTAAATATATCAAGATGCGATAACAAGGCATTTGTTAGCAATATATAACACGAGATTGATTTGATTTACACAGCTTTAATCTCTCATTCACACAAGATAATGTGTCCATTAATCTGCCATCTAAAAATGTTTTTCTTTCCTCCATGGCTTTACTTTTGCTTTGGTAATAAACATACCTGTGGTGTTGGTAACAAAACCTCCCATTTCTTTTCCTGCACATTCTGTAAAGGCCTTCAATTGTTGACATTTCTGAATTACAAAATTGCATCAGAAATACCATTCTTTTCATGCAGCCCTTACTCGGGGCTGACAAACTATGCCATTATTTTGGAACCGAAGGCTGACTTTGGAAAATGCTGGATCAAGTGGGTAGGCCCTGCTTTAACACCAGTGTAGCAAGTTTGATGTGGTGATTCAAATGCTGGAATGGAAATCAGGAGCCTCCGAGTTCTAGCGCTTCCTTAGGCAGGTAACTTTGGGCCAGTCCTTTCTCAGCCCAGCTCACCTCGCAGAGTGGGTTTTGTGGGAAAAATAGGAGGCAGCAAACTTATATATCCTGCTGTCTTGAGTTGCACAAAACAAAGACAGGATATAAATCTATTGAGGATGAACCTGATTTGAGGTTCTCTGTGGAAAAGTGAACCGCAAACCCAAGCAAGCCCTCTGCGTGCAGCAGCCAAAAACAGGTTCTGACCAGTTTTGGAGAACCGGTAACGGAAATTCTGAGTAGTTCAGAAAACCAGTAAATGCCACCTCTGGCTGGCCCCACCCCCATCTATTCTCTGCCTCCCGAGTCCCAGCTGATTGGGAGGAAATGGGGATTTTGCAGTATCCTTCCCCCGTCACGCCCACCAAGTCACACCCACCGAACTGGTAGTAAATTTAATGTTTGAATCCCACCTCTGGGGGAAAAGTCCCAATACATCATGCCATGCCACTGTGATGATGTCAGTTTGACACCCCCGGTCTAGAGAAAATAAGGACTAGGGGGGACATGATAGCAGTATTCCAGTATCTGAGATGTTGCTACAAAGAGGAGGAGGTCAACTTATTTTCCAAAGCGACGGAGGGCAGGACAAGAAACAATGGATGGAGGCCAATTAAGGAGAGGTGCAACCTGGAATTAAGGAGAAACTTCCAAACGGTGAGAACAATTAACCCGTGGAACAGTTTACCTCCAGAAGTTGTGGGAGGTTCTTGGAGGTTTTTAAGAAGAAACTGGACAGTCACTTGTCTGGAATGATATAGGGTCCCCTGCTTGAGCCTGTGGTTTGACTAGAAGGCCTCCAAGGTCCCTTCCAGTTCAGTTCTGATTGACAGGGCTCTCTGTGGAAGAATGAACTGCAAACCCAAGCCATCTCTCTGTGTGCAGCAGACCAGGTGCAGAAAACTACAAACCAGCTCTCAAAACAGTTGAAATTTTCACCTCATTTTAGGCAAGGGTTGGTGGTTAAAGATAGCGTTTCCTGCCTAGGCAGGGGGGTGGTTGGACTAGAAGACCTCCAAGGTCCCTTCCAACTCTCCTATTGTATTGTATTGTATTATTGTAAAGAATGGGAATCATTAACTCCATAAAACAGGCTGATCTCACTTTGTCAAAATCTAGCCATTTGCAGCCAAATTTCAGCCATGTAGTTTGAGTTGAGTGGATCTGCAGAGAGGGTTACTGGAGGGTTGCATGCAGGCTGGGGACTGCCTGAACTTGGATGAAGACACAATTCTATTTTTCAATTCTGAGGCCAAACTCTATTCTTTCATAGAACAGTTGATCCTTTACGCTGCAAAGGGGCACTGCCTTGTTCATTATAATGTGTTTTTTACTACTACTACTACTACTACTACTACTACTACTACTACTACTACTAATCTTTATTGTCATTGTAATAAAATTACAATGAAATTGGTTTGAGCATTGTGCTAACATTTGCATCAGGTGGAATATAGACAGCAGTGATAACTATGACAGAAATCTCTCTAGGTAAATAAAATGGCCGACAAATGACAGTTGAGAATTCCATATCTGCAGAACAGTGTGTATAAGCAACTCTACTGTTAGTACACCAGTTATTATGTGTGTAAATACACAGTCCTCCACCTTTGCTTTTACCAGAGTTGTTGTTTCTGTCAAAGCGGTGTGTGGTGCGGTTAGTTAGCTCCACAGACGCATCCGGTACAAGTGGATGAAGCCAGGTCTCTGTGATGATCATCACACAGCAGTCACGAATGAGCTTATTCGCTGCCATCCATAGCTCTAGTTCATCGGTTTTGTGGACAAAGGATCTAGAGTTGGTTAGGAAATGCTTGGTAATGCTGGTCTGTGAGGCTGCTTCCATAACTGCATCCCTGCTTCTGCTTCGGCTCTCTTCGCTGCCTCCTAGGCCAAACAACGATCCATGGAGACCCTGCCAGTTTTACTATGTCATTCGGTATATTATGAGACTGCTGGAAGTCGCTGGTCATATCGAGTCGACTAGAAGATCCAATCTTTAATAAAAACTTAATAACTCCCTGCGGGTATAGACTAGTTTTTGCCTAACTCTACTGTGACACCAGGAGCTCAAAGCTGCAGTGCCTAAGAGCGCCGCCATCTTGTGCCCAAATATTTTTTTATTTTTAGCATAAAAACAAATAAAACATACATCCAGTTTCACTTTTGTGGAGCATGTCGTTTGGTCACAAGTTTTTGTGCATCAATATTTAGAGTTACAAGTATAATTGCTAATTGTCCATCAAACATAGCCAAGTATATATCGCCATTGTTGGGCAAGTGTTGATTACATTAGAATACCACACAGGTTACTCAGTCTCCTTTTATAACTAAAAACCCCCCAGCAACCCAAATATCGTTTAGGTGATATAAAGATACAACAGATGTATTCATTTTTCAACTGTATTTGAAAGCTCTCTGTGCCGCATCTTTAACAATTTATTTCTTCACTTTTCTGAAAGAAAAGATTATGAAGAAACTTCATCAAATTGCACACTTCCCTTAAGCAAATTATGTTGTTCTTTTCTCCTTCTGCAGCTACACCCTCATCACCCCTGGTGTTCTGCGGACAGATTCAGATGAGCAAATTGTGGTGGAGGCCCATGGAGACAATGCTCCGAAACAGCTTAGCATCTTGGTTCAGGATTATCCACGGAAGCAGAAAACCTTGTTCCAAACCAGAGTAGATATGAATCCAGCGGGAAGCATGCTTGTCACGCCAACAATCAAGGTGGGCGCATGGGGATGGTTGCAGTAGAGTCTATATATCCTATGCACCTTAGTCAAACATGACCCAATTGTCAAATATCGAGAGAAACTGAGCATATAATTCTAAGGAGGAAAGCAAAATGGAATTTTGGGATGCGTGTGTATTTATTTTACAGTTATCACTGCCACAATTGCTGAAAGATTCTCTGCCGAATTTCACAGCAAACAATTAAAATATCGATATAAATAAAAACGTAACAAGAGTTTGTTCAAAACCACTAATCTCTGAAAGTCCTGCACCGATCCAAATTTTCACACAACGTTCCTTTCAAATATGGCACCAATGATATATATAGATTGTGTAGATGTCACACCTGTGCCAGGTACACACAACAGAAGTGTAAACAATTGTAAAACAGGTAGGTAGATGGACACAGAGAGAGCAGTGGGCCACAGGTGTTATGTCATCCTTTATGACATAAAATACTCTGAGGGAGAAATACAGTAGGTAGATAGGTAGAGAGAGGGAGAAATACAGTAGATAGGTAGGTAGGTAGAGGGATATAGAGAGGGAAAATATGATAGGTAGGTAGGTAAGTAGGTAGAGGGATAGAAAGAAATACAGTAGGCAGATAGGTAGGTAGGTAGAGGGATAGAGAGAGGGAGAAATACAGTAGGTAGGTAGGTAGAGGGATAGAAAGAAATAGAGTAGGTAGGTAGGTAGATGGATAGAGAGAGGGAGAAATACAGTAGGTAGGTAGGTAGAGGGATAGAAAGAAATACAGTAGGTAGGTAGGTAGGTAGATGGATAGAGAGAGGGAGAAATACAGTAGGTAGATAGGTAGATAGAGGGATAGAGAGAGGGAGAAATATGGTAGGTAGGTAGGTAGAGGGATAGAGAGAGGGAGAAATACAGTAGGTAGGTAGGTAGGTAGAGGGATAGAGAGAGGGAGAAATATGGTAGGTAGGTAGGTAGGTAGGTAGAGGGATAGAGAGAGGGAGAAATACAGTAGGTAGGTAGGTAGGTAGGTAGGTAGAGGGATAGAGAGAGGGAGAAATACAGTAGGTAGGTAGATAGGTAGAGGGATAGAGAGAGGGAGAAATATGATAGGTAGACAGGTAGGTAAGTAGGTAGGTAGAGGGATAGAAAGAAATACAGTAGGCAGATAGGTAGGTAGGTAGAGGGATAGAGGGAGGGAGAAATACAGTAGGTAGGTAGGTTGGGGGTTATACGGTGGTTGTGTTTATGTGTTTGTGTGTGCAGGTGTAGATCTACACACAGATTGGTTGGCCATTGAACCAGACTGGGCCACAGCAACGAGTGGCCGGGAACGGCTAGTAATAAATATTTAGATCAAAATCTGTATCAAAAAGAAAAATCAACCACAGGTCTGACTCTGCTAACTACTTGAGCCCAAAGAATGTCCAACAGGGGCTGGTATCTGGTGAGACAGATAAACAGAAACGTTCTCCAAATTGCACCAATCCCAGTAAGGGTATGGCTAGCTGATGGGAGCTAAATAGCTTGGGGGTTGTATGGTGGCTGTGTGTATGTGTGCAGGTGTAGATCTACAAACAGATTGGTTGGCCATTTAACCAGACTGGGCCACAGCAACGCGTGGCCGGGTATAGCTAGTATATATATATATATATATATATATATATATATATATATATATATATATATATATATATATATATATATATATATGTTTTCGTAGATTTTCACGGGTGTAGGTATGCTGGCATAGCTGGCTTCGGGGATTTTCCCGTGTGTAAGGCATAGAAAAGTTGTTGCAACGTTTCGACAAGATCTCACTTCTCATCATCAGGCAGGCTTGTGTCTGTGAGTGTGACTGCGGAGGCATCGCCCCTCTTTAAATCTTGGTGGGGGGGGGGTGGAGTGCTGACTATTGTTGTGAGTGGGTTGATTGGCTGTGCAGTTGCATCGTGACTGGTAGATTGATGCTGATTGGTCTCATTTGTATGTTTCTCCTTGTTTTGAATTTCAACGGCTTGGCTGGAGGGTGGGGCTCGTCTGCTGGTCAATGCTGGCTTCCAGATATCTGGTAGGCGGGAGGTATCATCACGTTTGTTCATGCTGCTAGATTGTTTCTCTATTTCAATGGCTTCTCTGATTATTCTCCTGTTGAGCTGTTCCGCCTTGGAGATCATTTTAGTTCCTTGAAAGTCAATGTCATGTCCTGTAGTTTTGAAATGTTGATAGAGAGATGAGGTATTAAGATGATTTTTTAAAGCATTTTTATGTTCAGCAATACGTGCACTAATCCTTCTGTTGGTTTGTCCTATGTAAGTGGCAGGGCAGCTTTTACATGGAATTTTGTAGACTCCTTGGTTTTCTAGCTGGATCTTGTCTTTTGGGTTCCTTATATATATATATATGAAGTGGATATTATTATTAATCATCCCTTAAATTTTTTTAACATATATATATATGATGATGTAATCAGGGAAACTGGTTAGCTCAAGGCATAGAGAAGCCTGCTTCGAATGCTGGAGAGCACCAGTTCAAATCCCTGTAGGGAAGTATGGCCAGCTGACGAGGGCTAAGGAGCCCGAAATGGATCCATCCTGGTCTCTTAATTAATTATTATTATTAATCATCCCTTAAAAGAAATTTAACATATATATATATATATATATATATATATATATATATATATATAGATAGATAGATAGATAGATAGATAGATAGATAGATAGATAGATAGATAGATAGATAGATAGATAGATATATATATGACAATATGACATGACAATATATATATTGCCAACCCAACACTAGGATTATAGTCCTAACAGCCTCTACTCTGCTCATCTTCTCATCCAGATTCCTGCAAATGAACTGAGTAAAGACTCCAAGCATAATAAGCATGTGATTGTGCAAGTAACTGGTCTTCCAGTGAGATTGGAAAAGGTGGTTCTTGTTTCTTACCAGAGTGGCTTTGTGTTCATCCAGACCGATAAAGGCATCTATACCCCAGGCTCTGCAGGTAAAACTCTTTTTCTGCCTCTCTTTCTTCACTCCCCCGGTGTCCCATTGTGCTTATGTGATGAATAATCCTATAAACCAAACCACACCTGGGATTCGTCCTTTATTTGAGATATTTCCAGAGAGTGGGGGAAGTGGAAGAAGGAATGTCTTGTGAGTGTTGGCATTGGTGACCTTGATAAATCAACCTTAGAAAGTTCAGAAAAGATTTAAGGGACACGTAGATAGATGGTCCAGGGGAATGTCATCACAAATTAATGCAGGGGTATCACACTTGATTTCATGGAGGACAGCATCAAAATTGTGTTTGACCTTGGGGTGCCGGGCTGGGCATAGCCAGGGTGGGTGAAGCCAGTTCAATGTCACTCGTGTTGAAGACACCTGTAGTGACCCGAGCACTCTTCCAGTGAAAACGGGCTCCCAAGCTCAGTTTTTGGCTGTGGTGGCCTCTGGCAACTCTCTGCCAGCGAAAACAGAGCTCGGGAGAGCTGGCCAATCCTTCACTGTTTCCAGGGCGACCCATGGGCCAGATCTAAGCACCCTATGAGCCAGTTTTGGCCCCTAGGCCTTGAGTGTGATACCCCTGGTTTAGTGCAGCCAGGGTTTGTGGGGTCAAGTTGAGGTTAGCCAGTGTGCGATCCAGGCTATTTAGCATTTTTCAAATGACACACAATGAGACACACAGAACTCCTTCTAATAAGACCACCAGCACAACATATTCTGCCCTATTTGGTAACTGGGCAGCATCATTTGTGAGTCACAATCAGGGTTTGGGGTTTGCAGATCTTTTTTCTGCCACGTCTTCAGTGAAGGAATTGCCTGAAGGAACATGCCCCCTCCTCCCTGGCATTGCCCGGGAGATATGACTGCTTGGGCCTTAGTGCCACAAGGCAAAAACCAGTCTAGGAGAAGCTTGGTGTGGAGGTAGGTGAAGGGGATAGCCTCCGTTTGATTCTGAGTGGGGTGTGTGTTTGTGTCTGAGTGTGCAGCTCCTTCCACAAGATATGCAATACAAACATCCTGGACAAATTTCCCTCTACCAAACAGAAATCCAAGGTGTTCAGGACTTGCTACGCCTACCAATCTCAAATGCCATCCTTCCATGAACCCATTGGATTGATTGTAACATAAACGAGACAAGAAAGAAAACCTTACAATGAATTTCCACACTCCCCTGTAGTCTTCCCAGCTGTCTTCTGGGGGATTGAAAGGAGTCTTTAGTCCATCTCAAGGTCCTTTCTTTCAAGTCTTCTGGGTGGCGTTAGGCTGGGTGATGGTAAGGCCCGGTCAGTTAGGCTTGGGAAGGTCTGCTCCATTCTGGTTGCTGTGATGACTTTCTAGTGGATGGCTGGATTCAAACCCAACTCCCTGGCTCAAATGGATGGAAGGTCTCCTCTGGAGGCGGCATCTGGATCAGTGTGCTCTGCTTCCACAGGTTGCAGAGTCATCTGTGCAGGTCTGAAAGACATGAGAACATCAACCTGTGGGTGATCCTCCCAGGAAAGGCATTGTTGGAAGATAACAGATGGGGAGGTGGAGTGGGGGCAGATAGACAGCTTGCAGGCAGAATTAGGGGAAAAAACCATGAAGGTTAACATTGCAGATGTTAAATACAAAGATAAAAAGACTTAAACACATATAGTAAACGCCAGAGTGAACTTAAAACATTTCTTCATAACCTTGGGCTGTTCTTAAAGGTACAGAGGGAGAGAAAAAATGAACAGTATTCTTCACCCAATTTTGCTGGCCAGGCAAAGTAGGGTAAAGACATTTTCTTTTCTTTGCTCAATTTAACGTCACTGAGGAAAGCCCAGTCCTTGCATATCACTTTTGCTCGATCACTTTTTGTACCTGCGAGGACGTCCCTCAAGCTAGTTTCCCGTGTTCCCCTTCAGGCGTGGGGTTCACTTTGACCTAGCTGGGCTTTTACCTGCTGCAGCCACAGCTGCTCTTAGCCTACTGGTTTTTGGACAATTTTGGTCCAGGGAGGACTTTGACTTCCCTGGCAAAGTAAGGGCTCCTCCTTTTTTGGCCTGCCAGGTTTTGGACCTACTAAGATCCAATTTGGCTCTGCCTTCCCTTTGGCAAAGTAAGAGGACCTCCTCAGAACGGGCTCTGTTTAAGGACTTCCTAGCTGGCTGACAAGTTCAACTCTCTCATTCACTTTCCCATTCCATTTTCAATACTTTCTCCCTAACAGAAGGTCTTGTGCTCTGGCAAAGCCCCCATGATCTCCTGTCTGTTAGTAGAACAGATCTTTCTGCGGTAAGGAAAGGGATGATAAAAACAGAACGCACAAATATTTCCCAAAACATTTAATTAGAAGAGCGTTATTGCAAAATTGGCTCAAAATTAAAAAAAATCCACTATGTGAAAATCCCGAATTGTCTATCACCGACAGAAAGGACAATTCATCCAAATTTTATAGATATGAATAAAATGCTAAGATCCAGAGACATAATTGACAGACAGGGAAATTTGAAAAGAATTGAAGAATTGGCAGAACAAGACATGAAAGTTGACTGGCTAACTTCCAAATCAAAACTAAATACAATAATGATGCTAAATCCATAGGGTTCAATAGGACATCTGCCCTGTTCTGGAGCTAATCTGAAGGCCACATGAAGTTTGGAGGTCCGTAGCGATGGACTCTGCAGAACATTGGCGACCTCTTTGCACTAGGCACCTCAGCATCCGCTGACCCCCCTCCGTCCGTTGATGGGGCCTACCCCTTCGTGGCTGAGTTGCTGTCATTCCCAAACACTTCCACATTCTTATAATGCAGCTGACAGTTGACGGTGGGATATTTAGGAGCGAGGAAATTTCATGCCTGGATCTGTTGCACAGGTGACCTCCTATCCCAGTTCCACGCTGAGCTCCTGAGAGCGACCCATTCTTTCACAAGTGTTTGTCACAACAGTCTGCATGCCCAGGTCCTTGATTTTACACACCTGTGGCCATGGAAGGGATTGGAACCTCTGATTGATTATTTGGATGGGGGAGCAAATACTTTTGGCAATAGAGTGTATCTTCTGAATACTATCACAAATTACAGTTAGTCTCTTTTTCCTTAGTGCGCTATCGTGTCTTTTCTATGGATAACAACATGCACAGGACGGACAAACTTGTGATTGTCGAGTTTAAGGTGAGAATCATATCTGCAATCCTGTGGGATTAGTATAGTCCCCTGAACAAGGAGTGGTTGTTGTTGATTCTTCTTTCCCATGTAATCATGGCAAGGAGACCCAACCACTTTATGAAGCTTTGGTTGGCCGACATTTTATATATGCATTTTTCCTAAAATGTTTAATTGTAAGCTCTGTGCTAAATATTAGGCTGTATCAAAGCTTTGAAAAGTTTCACTATGAAACTGGAAAATAATGCTGAGGTCGAATGTATGTATTTGTGTGCACCAATGTATATGTGGCGATAGGAGCTAGTTGTTTACTTCGTGTTTTGTAACAGTCTTCATCTGCATCATTTTTATTTTGCTTAAAAAAAGGGCTTGGGGTGGCAAACATTCTATTTTCAAAGCAAATTAGGCTGAATTATCTATTCTGGGCTATCAGTTGATGTTATCTTGGTGAACATTCAAATAATAAGCTTGCCTCTTCTAACCCACTGTCCCACCTGCTGGGTTGCATCTGCTCTCTACATTGTGTTATCACATATAAAATCAAGTATCCCAGCTGGATTTTGATCATGTCGAATGCATAGGAAACATGGTGCGACATTTTGCATTTCCCCAACACCTTCGTATTTTATTTCCTTGTGCCCAGACTCCACAAGACATTGTTGTCAGTTCGAATGCAGTTGATCCAAAGGTGATCAGGCCTTACAATTTACCAGAGCTTGTCAGGTAATTTAACATTAGTATTGTCATAAGGCGACGTGTTTTGAAACCAATCTGAAACTGTGATACAGGGGGGGAAAAATACAGCTATTAAAGACCAGTTAAGGAATAAGGCTGTGTAGTATTTTCCCTTTTAGCCTGCTTCCCTGATCGATTACTAAAGTAAGGGAAAAAACATCCAGGTTTGATCATTTTAATTTATCCATCACATTTCTATTTCCTCTTGTTTTTTGGAGAGCCCAGATCAACAGGCATGGGGCTCAGTGGTGGGTTCCAGATCCTGTGGCACCTGGTACGGTGCAATGGGGCTGGCGGCCACCACATGAATTTGCACAGTGCGCGCATGTGTACTTACCACTGGCAATGCTCCATGACACCTCTGCATCGCCTCTACGACGCCTCCGCAATGCTCCAGCTGCTTGGCGGAGTTTTGTGCAGGCGCCGTGTTCCAAACAGCTCAAATACGAGTAAGGAGCATGGGCGGGGGGGTGGGCCCTCCGGAGCCCCATACTGGAACGGAACCTGGTGCTCCCAGCCAGCACCGGTATGCCTGTACTATGGCGTATCGGTCATATCCCACCACTGATGGGACTGCAACGTTATTTTTTATGGCAATTCTGTGAAATTGAGTGGACAAATAATAGATACAATCTTATCACCGCCACTTAAACTCGGTGGGCGAGAGGAAATTCGTTGCAGAAGTAAAAGTCACATTTCAGCTTCCACGTATTTGAATCTGAAGGTTTCTGAAACAGGCCCTTTCCTCGTCCTTTGTAATTGTTCTTCATAGGACAAGTAAACCTATTAATATCAGGAAGAAGCCTTGCATCCCTTAACAATAACGTTATTGTCCTAAATCAATTCTAAAGTCAAAAGAATGAAAAAAATCTCTTCATTTTCCTTCTGTAGTTTTGGGACATGGAAGGCTGTGGCCAGATATGAGCATTCCCCAGAGGACAGCTATACCGCATATTTTGACGTCATGGAATATGGTAAGAAGAAGGATCATTTCTGTTCAACAAATCCACTTTCTCATCCTGGGTTTCTTCCCCTTCCACGTTGTTTCTAAAAAAAAACCTAGTTCTGTCATTTGTACAAGTGGGAAATTATGAGAGCCAATTTGGTTTAGTGGTTATTATTATTAATTATTTTATTATTAATATTTATTTGTATAACCGCGTCCTCTCCCCTAGGGGACTCGGAGCGGTGTACAGGGAGGAATAAAACAGCATAAAATATATACATGAATACAATAAATAATAAAAACAAATTAAATTTGACTATCCCTGCACTAAAATTCCCATTTAAAATTAACAATCCCTAATCCCTGGGCAGAGACTAACCTAGGCCGGCCAAGCAGAAAAAGTGAGTTTTTAATTTCTGACGGAAGGAGCGGAGGTCCATAGTTGTTCTAATGTCGGGGGGAAGGTCGTTCCAGAGGGCTGGGCCCGCCACAGAGGAGGCCCTTCCCCTGGGCGTCGCCCGCTGACAAAGTCTAGTGGACGGCACCCGGAGCAGTCCCTCTCTGTGGGAACGAATCGGCCGGGAGGATGTATGGGGCAGAATCCGATCCCGCAGATAGCTAGGTCCCGAGCCATGGAGCGCTTTAAAGATGAGAACTAACACCTTGAAGCGCACCCGAAAGATGACAGGTAGCCAGTGCAGCTCGCGCAAGAGCGGTGTTACATGGGTATACCTTGCGGTACCCATTATTGCTCGCGCGGCTGCATTCTGGACCAGCTGAAGTCTTCGGGTGCACCTCAAGGGGAGCCCCATGTAGAGAGAGTTACAATAGTCCAGTCGGGATGTCATGAGAGCATGGGTGACTGTGCGAAGGGCGTCCCGATCCAATAGGGGGCGCAACTGGCGAACCAGGCGAACCTGGTAAAACGCCCTCCTGGCCACGGCTGTCACTTGATCTTCCATGGACAGCCGGGCATCCAGGAGGACACCCAAGTTGTGCGCCCCATCCACTGGGGCAAGATGTTCGCTCCCAATGGCCAGCGATGGAGTCAACTGGTTGAATCGGGCAGCCGGAAACCACAGCCACTCGGTCTTGGTCGGGTTGAGCCTGAGTCCGTTTCTTCCCATCCAGATCCGTACGGCTTCCAGGCACTGGCACATCACTGCTACGGCATCGTTGGGGTGGTTTGGGGTAGATATATACAGCTGAGTATCATCAGCGTAGAGATGGTACTCTACCCCAAAACCACGGATGATCTCACCCAGCGGCTTCAGATATGTGTTAAACAGGAGAGGCGAGAGGACCGACCCCTGAGGCACCCCACATGTGAGGGGTCTCGAGGTCGACCTCTGCTCTCCTGTCAACACAAATTGCGATCGGCCAGAGAGGTAGGAGGAGAACCACCGTAAAACGGTGCCTCCCACCCCCAACCCCCCCAGCCGATGCAATAGGATACCATGGTCGATGGTATCGAAAGCCGCCGAGGGGTCTAATAGGACCAGGATGGAGGAACAACCCCCATCTCTGGCCCTCCAGAGATCATCGACCAACGCGACCAATGCCGTCTTGGTGCTATGCCCGGGCCGAAAGCCGGACTGGCGCGGGTCTAGATAATCAACTTCCTCCAGGTGACGGGGAAACTGTTGTGCCACCACACTCTCAACAACCTTCGCCAAGAAGGGAAGGTTGGAGACTGGACGATAGTTGGTTAAAAGAGCTGGATCCAAAGAGGGCTTCTTGAGGAGGGGCCTCACCATCGCTTCTTTTAGGGAAGCAGGCAAGGAACCCTCACTTAAGGATGCGTTGACAACCTCTTGGAGCCAGCCTCATGTCACCTCCCAGGATGCCAGTACAAGCCAGGAGGGACACGGGTCCAATAAACATGTGGTGGCTCGCAGTCGCCCACGTTAAGGTAGCAACCTAGAGCTCCGGAGACTGTGAGTTCCAATCCCACCATGGCCATGAAAGCCAGCTTGGGTGACCTTGAGCAGTCGTTCTCTCTCAGTCCAATCTACCTTACCTAGTTGCTGTTGCACCCGTTGTTCCGGAGGCCCCATACCGAAATGCTCCCTCCCCTGGCCTGCCCCCCTCACTTGCTCCCCACGCCCAGTTGCTGCTCTCTGTCTCTCACTCACTGCCTGTCAGCACCAGGCTTGCTCTGTCCACCCACTTCCTTTGCCAGAGCGGAGGATTGGGAGAAGCCCATGTGGCATGTGCGCCCTTCTCTTTGACAGCTGCCTCGTTTCCAATGGGGGGGGGGGCAGGAAAGAAAGAGTAAGAGAGGAAGGAAAGAAGGAAGGAAGGAAGGAAGGAAAGAAGGAAGGGACAGAGAGAGAGAAAGAGAGAGACAAAGATAGAAAGAGAAAGAGAGAGAAACAAAGAAAAAAGAAGGAAATAGAAAGAAAGTTGGAGAGAGAGACACAAGAAAGAAAGAAGGAAGGAAGAGGAAGAGGAAGAAAGGAAAGAAAGAGAGAGAGACACAAGAAAGGAAGGTAGGAAGAAAAAGGAAGAAAGGAAAGAAAAAGGGAGGGAGAGACAAGAAAGAAAGAAAGAAAGAAAGAAAGAAGGAAGGAAGGAAGGAAGGAAGGAAGGAAGGAAAAAGAGAGAAAACGTATGATCACAATTGAGCCGAAAATTTTGGTTGCTAAGTGTTGTTAAATGAGTTTCACCACATTTTGGTCACTCCCACCCGGTCACATGACCACCAAGCCACACTCACAAAATAGGCCACACCTACAGAATAAGTTCTAAAAAAAATTGAAACCCACTGTTAGCAACTCTGGGTTCAGAACCAGTGTTACAACTCTGGTCCCTTAACCAGTGTTAGCAAATAAATGTGGAATAGTGTAATTCATCGGACAGCAAAAAGATACGTTGCTGTAACCACAAACAAACTCTATAAACTCTGATAGTAAGAAAATAAATAGTCTTTACTTTGTAGCAACTAAAATGTTTCTTCCGACCAGTGATTCTAACTTCTCAAAACAGTCCTTCACCAAACAGAGTTATCTTACAGTGATGCAAAAACAAATCCTCCTCCTTCTTCACAGTTTCAGCTCCTCAGCACAGGAATCAAAAAGGAATCGAAAAGGGAATGAGCTGTGATTCTGAGCTTGCTTTATGGTAGAGCTGATAAGTACAGCCAATCAGATTATAAGACAGTTCTTAAAGCTACACAACTCCTGAAGAACCTAGGCTCATATATATTGTCAACCCAATATAAGGCTGAATATCCTAACACCCACCACTTGTACAAATAATAAAGGCAAGATACGAATAAATAAATAAAATAGGAGGAAGGAGTATTAGATATGTTCACCACTTTGAGTTGCTTATAAAAATAATAAATAATATATATATATATAAATATAAATAAATGAAATATATTGAATAAAAAGTGTCAGTGCTAGACTTCTACCTATTCATCTGTTTCTTTTTCTGTAGTGCTACCAAGCTTTGAAGTTCATTTGCAACCATCAGAGAAGTTTCTTTACATTGACGCTGATAAAGATTTCCAAGTGTCCATCACTGCAACGTATGCTTATTTACAACTATGAGTAGCTAAAGAAATTTATTTTGGCACTGGGTAACATCTGCATGGAAGTGGTTTTTCTTTGGATCATAATATTCCAAAAAATAAGATTTGGAGACTAGTTCTGATTTGTACATATTTAATTGAAATTTGTTTAACAAATACATTATTTATAAAATTGTAAAATAGTCTTTAGACTTTACTTTATTAGTCTCACTCAGAGATGGGTTCATACCGGTAGTGGTTTTGTGGCCTGGGTTGCTGGAACTGATGACTGTGGAGATTCCCAATCACCAAGGTCAAAGGTGCTTTTTTCTTCAAAAGGCAACTGTTTTTTTTTCCTTGAGGAAGAAGTAAACATTTTGATTCTCATCCAAGAAGCTTCATCAGTTCTGGTGTCAGGAAGGAGAGGCCCCTGACAGTTGAGACTGGATGGTGGGGGGATGGAAGGAGAGATTCTGATAAGAGGGTGGTGATGGGGGAAATTGAAGGATTGCATTTATTATTTTTTTGCAATTGTGTTGTATTACAAGCTTCATGGATGAGAAGAGGAATGTTTTCCACTTCTTCATCATGGAAAAAACAGTCCACTTGCCTTTTAAAGAAAAAAGAACCTTTGAGACACCATCACTGATTTTTCAGCAAGCCAGCCTGGCCGGAACAAAATAACTTATTAATGTTAATTCCAAATGTATTTTATTTTATATCATGTATAAATTGTTAATTAATTTATTGCTTATTGCTTGATTCTTTATTTAATCTCTTTTTAACTTTTGTACTATGTGTTTCTTGTGTTGTAGGCCGCCCTGAGTCCTTTGGGAGAAGGGCGGCATATCAATCCAATCAATAAATAGTTTTTAATTATATTTTAGCACAGATTTACTAAATTTAATTCTATTTTATATTGTGATTGCATGTTGTTGGTGATTTTATCCCTTCTGTGCACTGCCCTGAGTCCCACCAGAGAGATAGGGCGGTATAGAAATTCGATTAAATAAATCCAATCCAATCCAAATCCAATCCAATCCACTGATGCACCCCTCTTGTGTTCACAGAAGATCAGCAGGGAAAGCAAAGACGTATAATTGTGTCATTCCAGGTACTTGTATGGAAAGAGAGTGGAAGGTGTGGCTTTCGTCCTCTTTGGAGTGAAAACGGCCAGTGGTAAAAAGAGTATTCCAGACTCACTCACAAGAATTCCGGTAAAATGTAACAGGGGTGTTTGCCTCTAGGAGTGTGCTTGTGGGTTTGTGTGTCAGATGCAATACAATAGCAGAGTCGGAAGGGGCCTTGGAGGTCTTCTAGTCTAACCCCTGCCTAGGCAAGGAACCCTATACCATTCCAGATCTACTAGACAATTTCCGCTGGAAGGCTAAGCTACCATTATTGAGGTTGGCCATAATAGCAGAATTTTGGAAGCCTGCTTGTGCTCTAATTCCTTCTAATAATTCAGTGAATAAGGGAGTGTTTGCTTCAGTCTCTTCTGAGAAATCAGCTCTCCGCAAATGTGTGGAAAAGCCTGAAAATACCACTGGCTACAGCAGACCTCCCTCCCTTGCAGAAGAGAATTAGCATCTGGCAGATGACCTGAATGTATTCGACTGTAGGTTTGAGAAGAGACCACTGTCAACTATCACTACACTCTCCAACTCCAATACATCAACAACAACTATTCTAGGTCTTTTTCTCAAATCACTGTTTACAATTTATATCCAAGTTTCTTTTACTGAACCAGTGTGTGTGTATATATAAAAATCATAGATTTTCACGGTTATAGGTATGTAGGTTTTGGTTTATTCGGGTCTTTTCCCGTGTTAAATTAAAAGTGTTTTAGCAACGTTTCAACGGGATCACACCCGTCATCATGAGGCTGGTGCCTTTGGTTTCTTGTGAGTAAACTGTGATCGAAGTGGCAGTTTTTCTATAAGTAAAGGTGGGGGGGGGGTTGGAATGCTGGCTCTGCTGCTTTAAATGGATTGGTTGACTGAATTGTCATATCCTGATTGGTAGATGGAGTTGATGTTTGTTGAGGATTGGTGATGGTGTCCTGTGTTGTTCTGGGTCTGCTGTCAGTTTTTGTGGCTGGGACTCATTTAATGGCCAGAGCTAGTTTCCAGATGTCTGGCAGGCGGTAGGCATCATCACGTTTATTCATGTTGTGGGGGTGTTTCTCTATTTCAATAGCTTCCATAATTGTTCTCTTGTTGAAGTGTTCAGTTTTGGAGAGTAATTTGGTTTTTTCAAAATTAATGCACGCATTGCAGAACACAAGAATGCTATCAAAAAACAAGAAAAAACTTCCTCCCTTTTCCAACATCTTAAAGCAACAGGACATGAAATTGATTTTGAAAAAACCAAACTCCTCTCCAAACCTCTACTTATAGAAAAACTGCCACTTCGATCACAGTTTACTCGCAAGAAACCAAAGGCACCAGCCTGATGATGACGATGAAATCTCATTCATCATCTTCAGGCTGGTGCTTCCGGCTTGGTGCTTCCGGCTTGGTGCTTCCAGGAGTAAAAACTTATACACGGGCTCCTTAGCCCTCGTCAGCTGGCCATACTTCCCTACAGGGATTTGAACTGGTGCTCTCCAGCATTCGAAGCAGGCTTCTCTATGCCTTGAGCTAACCAGTTTCCCTGATTACATCATCCTTTCTACAGGACTTTATTGATGAAGTGGATACTTTTGTTACAGCTTCCTGTTAGGCCTATTTAAGGGAGGAGACAAACTTGTCATCCTTCTCTGTCCTTCGACTCAACCTAGAGACCATCCAGACAGAGACCTATTAAATTGCTGCTGTCTTTTTAGATATGTGTTAAATTTCTTTAAGGGATGATTAATAATAATTAATTAAGAGACCAGGATGGATCCATTTCGGGCTCCTTAGCCCTCGTCAGCTGGCCATACTTCCCTACAGGGATTTGAACTGGTGCTCTCCAGCATTCGAAGCAGGCTTCTCTATGCCTTGAGCTCAAGGGATGATTACACACACACACACACACACACACACACACACACACACACACACATATATATATATATATATTTGTTCCCACAACACCCTGTTAGGCCCCAATTAAGGGAGGAAGCATACTGTTTCCTTTTCTGCCTTTCGGCTCATCACCAGAGACCATCTAGACAGAGAACTATGAATTACGTTGTGTAATTTTTTTATATGTGTGTTACGTTTTTGAGTTGATCAATAAATAAGTCAGGGAGACTAGGATAGATCTATTTCGAGCTTATTAGCTCTCATCAGCTAGCCATACCTTTTCTGGGGTTCGAATCGTTCTGTGATTGCGAAGGCGCCGCCCTTCCTAAAGCCTGAAGATGGCAAGTGAGATCTTGCTGAAACGTTGCATTAACAATTTCATGCTATATACACGGGAAAATACCTGAAGACAGCAATACCAGCATACCTACACCCGTGAAAATCTACAAAAGCATATAAATATAAAGCAGTATGCTTCCTCCCTTAATTGGGGCCCTAACAGGGTGTTGTGGAACAATTTTATATGTGTATATATATATATGTATCTATGTAGATTTTGGTTTATTCGGGTCTTTTCCCGTGCAAAATTAAAGGTGTTTTTGCAACGTTTCGATGGGATCACCCCCATCATCATCAGGCTTCAGCCTTGGCTTTCTTACAAATGAGCTGTATTTGAAATGGCAGTTTTTCTGTAAGTGGAGGTGGGAGGGGTTGGAATGTTGGCTTTGCTACTTTAAACTGATTGGTTGGCTGATTTGCCACATCCTGATTGGTAGATGGAGTTTGTTGAGAGTGATTGATGTTGGTGTCAATGTTTGTGGCCGGGACTTGTTTAGTGGCCGGGACTCGTTTAGTGGCCAGGACTTGTTTAGTGGCCTGGTTTAGTGGCTGGAACTTGTTTAGTGGCCATGACTTGTTTAGTGGCCGGGACTTGTTTAGTGGCCGGGACTTGTTTAGTGGCCGGGACTCGTTTAGTGGCCGGGACTCGTTTAGTGGCCAGAGCTGGTTTCCAGATGTCTGGCAGGCGGGAGGCATCATCGCGTCTGTTCATGTTGTGGGGATGTTTTTCTATTTCAATAGCTTCCATAATCATTCTCCTGTTGGAGTGTTCAGTCCTGGAGAGTAATTTTGTTTTTTCAAAGTCAATTTCATGACCTGTTGCTTGGAAGTGCTGGAAGAGGGAGGAAGTATTTACTTGTCTTTTAACAGAATTCTTATGCTCTGAGATACGTGCACTAATTCTCCTATTAGTCTGTCCAATGTATGTGGGCGAGCAGACTTTGCATGGTATTTCATAGACTCCTTGGTTTTCTAGCTGGATTTTGTCTTTGGGGTTCCTTAAAATGTTAGCTATTTTTTGGTTAGTGTCGAAGGATGTCTTGATATTGTGTTTGTGGAGAATTTTGCTGATTTTATCAGTGGTGCCTTTAATATAGGGGAGGAGAGCGATGCCATTGTCTTGTTCTGTGTTTTGGATCTTGGGGGGTGTCTGCTTTTGGATTAGTTTTGTAATTGTGTTTTTTTGGAATCCATTGGAGATTAATACCTTTGTGAGGGTGTGTAATTCATTTTTCAGGTGGTCTTTGTCAGCTAGGCGTTTGGTTCTGGAGATGAGGGTCTTGGCTACGGAGTTGATCTGTGCAGGGTGGTGATGGGATTGTGCGTTTAGGTAGTGGTTTGTGTGTGTTTTTTTCCGGTAGATGGTGTGTCCTAGGGAGCCATTGGGTTTTTTGTAGATGAGGACATCCAGAAAGGGAAGTTGGTTGTTATCTTCTATTTCCATAGTGAATTGTATTTTGGGGTGTAGGCTGTTGAGATGTGTGAGGAAGTTGTCTAGTTTTTCTTTTCCGTGTGGCCAAATTACAAAAGTGTCATCTACATATCTAAGCCAGAGTTTGGGTTTGTGTTCTGATTTATTTAGGGCATTAGTTTCAAAGTGTTCCATGTAAAGGTTAGCGAAGCTTCCCTCACCAAAATTAATCCAGATGAAGCCAACAAAATTAGACTTGAAGTTACCAATATCCTATGCTCCAATAATCCACCCAAAAGCAATTTAGAGAAAGAAGAAATAAGAGCACTCATCAACTTGAAGAAAGACAACAACATAATTATTCTCCCAGCAGACAAAGGCAATGCCACGGTGGTAATGAACACCTCTGATTACCAGGCTAAGCTATCCAACTTACTCCAAGACCCTGCTTACAAACTTCTAAACACAGATCCTACCACCTACCTGGAAAAAACCACCAAATCTAAAATAAAAGCCTCTCCCATCAGCAAAGAAATCCAGCAAAAAATCATCCCCAGAGAAAAATCATCCAGATGCCCCAAGCTCTATGGCCTCCCCAAGATACATAAAGAAGGAACACCACTCAGGCCCATAGTCAGCTCCATAAGCTCACCTCTACAAAATCTTGCCAAGTTCCTCGCAAAAAAATTACAACCCTATGCAGAATCTATCAAATCACATGTACAAAACTCCTTCCAGTTCATAGAGAGTATTCATCGGGTATTTTCCCGTGTATAAGGCATGGAAATGTTATTGCAACGTTTCGACAAGATCTCACTTGTCATCGTCAGGCTTTGGTACATATATAAAATTGTTCCACAACACCCTGTTAGGGTCCCAATTAAGGGAGGAAGCATACTGCTTTCCTCTTCTGCCTTTCAGCTCATCACAAGAGACCATGCAGACAGAAAGCTATTTGTTCCGTTGACGTTTGCTTCCATTTGTGTTTTTGTTTGTGCTGATAAATAAATAAACAAGGGAGACTAGTATAGATCTATTTCAAGCTATTTGATCAGCTTGCACACTTGGCCAATAAAGAATTCTATTCTATTATTTTCCTTATTTTTCATTTATTTTCAGATTAATGATGGAGAAGGGGAAGCAACACTAGAAAGACGCATGCTGCGTTCTCGATTTGAAGATCCCAACCAGCTTGTTGGATTAACTCTGTATGCATCTGTAACAGTGATAACAGACTCAGGTAAGTAGGAGTGAGAGAAGAGAAGGATATGTTGTTTCTTGGAATACAAATATATTACACTTTGAAAAATTAACAGACTACAATTTTAAATACCAGGGGCTGAAAACAACTAAATGAAAGGAAGCAAACCATCACCAGAATACATGTGACTTGGCTTTTACATCCTCCCCTTTCATAATGATTATTCACCTTTATCTCACAAAATCCACAATATGATTGTGGATAAATGTCTCTTAATTGACTCTAAATGTTTAGTAAAGTGAATCAAAAATTTCCAAATTAGATTACAAGGGATTCTATCTAAAATGTTGCCCTGTATGAACTGTATCTATTAGTTTTTTCAATTAAAAAAATTGAAGTGTTAGGCCTAAATTTGGAATATTAATGTCCTTCCCTTCCTGGGCTATTCAAGTGCTTCCTGACACCAGTATCAATCTGATATTGTCTTTGGTTCTAATATTTTCATTTTCTTCTTGAAACGTGTGTGTGTGTGTGTGTGTTACGTTTTTGAGCTGATCAATAAATAAATCAGGGAGACTAGGATAGATCTATTTCGAGCTTTTTAGCTCTCATCAGCTAGCCATACCCTTACTGGGATTCGAACCAGGGCTATATTACATGCCAGGCGAGAGCCTTGCCATTAAGCCAGCTAGGTTCTGTTCTTGTCAGCTGAGACAGGAGGATAGTTATATATAATTGTTTCCACAACATCCTGTTAAGGCCCCAATTAAGGGAGGAAGCACTGCTTTTCCTTTTCTGCCTTTCAGCTCATCACCAGAGACCATCTAGACAGAAAGCCAAGAATTCCGTTGTGTAATTTTTTTATATGTGTGTTACATTTTTGAGCTGATTGATAAATAAGTCAGGGAGACTAGGATAGATCTATTTCGAGCTTTTTAGCTCTCATCAGCTAGCCATACCCTTACTGGGATTTGAACCAGGGCTGTATTACATGCCAGGTGAGAGCCTTGACATTAAGCCAGCTCGGTTCTCTTCTTGTCAGCTGAGACAGGAGGATAGTTATATATAATTGTTTCCACAAGAAGAGAACCGAGCTGGCTTAATGTCAAGGCTCTCACCTGGCATGTAATACAGCCCCAGTTCGAATCCCAGTAAGGATTTTACTGTGTTCTGGAACCCTTTAATGATGTCATGTAAAGTTTTGACATGATTCTTTGATATTTGCCTTTGTTCAGAAATTATTGTTTCAAAGTCAGTCTATAAAGCTCCTTTCTTTATTTTTTTCATCTTAAAGAAAGGATAACGCCTGTACATATTTGGTCCTGAAGCTTTAGATCTCTGCCTTTTCTCTTTATCAGAAATTGTTTCTCCATTTATAAATCAGTCCTTTATAAATTTGCATTTGTTCATCTCTTTGAAGTGCTTTAAAATCTCTGGGAAATATTGAACTTCTTTTTTTTTTTAAATATATATTTTTTTTATTTTTTAAACGCTACAACAGAAATTACATGTACAATACAGTACAATATTTCACCCTGTGCTATACATAAGAAAGGAAGATTTGGTTCTTTGGATATATCTTCACGATCTCCAAAATCCGCGTTCTCTGGGTACAGGTATTGAAGCATCCAAATTTCCAAGCGCATAGTCCACAAATGGTTCCCAAGTTTTCCAGAAAATGTCTCTTTTATAAACACCCTCTCTAAATTTAATATCACATGTCATTTTATCATTTAAAGCTAATTTCCACATTTCACAGTACCACTCTTCTATTTTAAAATTCACCTCTAATTTCCAATATCTAGCTATTATAATTCTACCCATTATAATCATAATTCTAATCAATTCTTTCTCATATTTTGTTAATTCTGATTCCTTAATTATCAACAGTAATATAGTTTCTGATCTCAATATTATTCTTTTCTTCATCATTTCAAATATCGTTTTCTCCAATTGTTGCCAAAACTTTTTAACTTTATCACATTTATACCACATATGTTCATAAGTTCCCAATTCCGTATTACATCTCCAACATTTATTACTGATTTTTTTATCCATCAATGATAATCTTAATGGAGTCAAATACCATTTCCAAACAACCTTAAAATTATGCTCTTTAATCCTTATAGATAAAATCCTCATAATTCGACTCTTCCAATTCACATTCCAATCCAAATCTAATATTTTAATCTTGAGTTCTTCCTCCCAATTCATCTTCATTGCCATTTGTGGTTTTCCATCAAAATTTATAATCTTATATATCTTACTAACGAGTCCCTTTAACCCAATTTCGTCTTTGATAATTTGAGATACTAGGTTTTCAAATTCGGTTTTATTTCTACTTATCTTACATTTCCCCCTTACTTTCATAGTCCATTTTTCTATCTGTATTTTTTCAAACCAATTTAACCCCAATTTTTCAATTATTTCTTTTTTTCTACTTTCATTTCCTAAAGCTTTTAACCAATCTATTATAATTTCTATGTTTTCATCTTCAATTACTTTATCACGACTTATATTGGTTTTGATCAGCCAATTTCCAATTGTCTTCCCCAAAAAGGTTATATCCGGAATTAAAATTTTAACAAATTTATTCCAAATTTTACTCAATCCCTTTAACCAATAGCTGTTAATTACCTTTTTTGATTTTGCTTTATCTAAAAACCATGTAGGGCCAAATCTCTTAATATCTTTTAACTCTAAATCTCCCCAATGACCATCTCCGCCTTTGAGTATTTTTACCACTGTTCGAATACCATAGGCCTGATGATAATTAAGTAGATTGGGAATTCCCAATCCACCTTCCTTTTGATTTTGATACCACATTTTCTTCAATAATCTAGGTCTTTTCCCACCATTACAAAATTTATCCAATTTCTTCTGATATCCTTCCATATCTTTCTCTGTCAAATTTAATGGTAACATCTCAAATAAAAAAATTAAACTTTGGTAACAACATCATCTTACACATTGCAATTCTACCAAACCAAGACAACTTTATCTTTTTATATTTATCTATCTTCTTCTCTACTTCATTCAGCGTCACATCATAATTAAGTTTTTTCAATTCCCTAACTTTAAGTGAAAGTGTTATTCCCAAATATTTCAATGTATTTTTAATTCTTATCCCAAATTGTTCTTGCATATTCTCCCACTCCTTACCATTTTTATCCATTAATAATTCAGATTTTGACCAATTTACTTTCAAACCTGTCATTTCCTCAAATTCTTTCAAATGTTTATTTATCTTCTTCAAATCTTTCTCTATATCTTTCAAAATAATCAAGGTATCATCTGCGTACAAATTTATCTTATATCCCTTATACCCTTCCAATTCTTCATCTTTTTCTATCATTTTAGTCAATACTTCCATAACCAATAAAAATAATATTGGAGACAAGGGATATCCTTGTCTCGTACCTGCTTCCAATTTGATCTCTTCCGTCATTATTCCATTCACCTTCACTCTTGCACTACTTTTTTGATACAATTTCGAAATAACATGTATAAATCTATTACCAAAACCTAATGCCTCAATAATTACTTTAATAGTTTCCCATTGTACAGAATCAAAGGCTTTAAAAATATCTAGTGATACTATACCTATTTTATCACCATTATGTTCAGCTACATCTATAATATTTAATACTCTTCTTATAATATCACTCATATATCTACCTTTAACAAAACCTACTTGATTATAGCTTATATATTTATCTATAAATCTACTTAATCTATTGCTTATAATAGCAGTAAATATTTTTGCATCCTGATTAATTAAAGAAATGGGTCGATAGGACTCAATCCTCTCCAAATCTTTATCTGGTTTAGGAATTATGGATATTACCGTTCTATTCCATGACATCGGAACTTCTCCACCATGTAAAATTCCATTAAATAATTTTTGCAATTTTGGTATTATTATTTCCTTAAAGTCTTTATAAAACTCAGCAGGTAATCCATCTTCACCTGGAGCCTTCCCTAATTTTATCTCTTGTATTATTTCATTAATCTCATCTTGTGTTATATCTCCTTCCATCAAGTCCTTATATATTTGATCTATTTTCACAACATATTTTCCAAGATGACTTTTCAATTTTTCCAAATCAATTGATTTTTTTGAATATAATTTTTGAAAAAAAGTCCTAACCACTTCACATTTCTCCAATTTCTTATAACATCTTATGCCTTTTTCATCTATCAGAGAACCAATTTCTCTCTTCTCACTTTTATTTTTCGCCATCCTTGCTAATAACCTAGAGTTTTTATTACTGAATTCAAAGAAATCCCTATTTAAGTACCTTATATTTTTTTAACCAATTCTATATCCTCTTCTATCAATTTATTTTTTAATAAATTCAACTCCCCCAAACATTCTTTATCTTTCGTAAGTAAAAATTGATTCTCCAATGCCTTAATCTGTCTTATATCCTGTTCCATTTTACTTCTATATTTTCTATATTTCCTGCTTGACAACTTAATACTTTCTCCTCTAAATACTGCTTTCATCGCATCCCAAACAATTTCAAATTTAACCTCTCCGTTATCATTCAGTCTCCAGCTTTCTTCCCATTTTTTAAGTATCCATATTTTATCCTCCTCATTTTTATACAATTTCTCATCGTATCTCCAACCTCTTCCTTTTTTTTCAAGATTAAAATCTATTTCCATCATAACTTCTGCATGATCAGAATCCTTGAAAATTCCCACATCTATTTTATCTATATTATTCAGCAAATCTTTAGAAACAAAAATATAATCAATTCTTGAATACGTATTATATATCTTATATATTGGATCGGGACGCCCTTCGCACAGTCACTCATGCTCTCGTGACATCCCGACTGGACTATTGCAACTCTCTCTACATGGGGCTCCCCTTGAGGTGCACCCGGAGGCTTCAGCTAGTCCAGAATGCAGCCGCGCGAGCAATTATGGGGACCACTAGGTCGACCCACATAACACCGCTCTTGCGCGAGCTGCACTGGCTACCTGTTGTCTTCCGGGTGCGCTTCAAGGTGTTAGTTATCATCTTCAAAGCGCTCCATGGCTCGGGACCTAGCTATCTGCAGGATCGGATCCTGCCCCATACATCCTCACGGCCGATCCGCTCCCACAGAGAGGGACTTCTCCGGGTGCCGTCCACTAGACTCTGTCAGCGGGCGACTCCCAGGGGAAGGGCTCTCTCTGTGGCGGGCCCGGCCCTCTGGAACGACCTTCCCCCCGATATCAGGATGACTACTGACCTCCGCTCCTTCCGTCTCAAGCTAAAAACACACTTCTTCTGTCTGGCCGGCCTAGGATAGTCTCTCTGTCTTTGGGGTTTTAATGGGGTAGCATATTTTTAGCGAATTTTTAGCACAGGGTTGGTTTAATTGTTTTTTATGAAATGTATGTATTTTTTTTTTTTTGACTGTTTTTATTCTGCCTGTGCACCGCCCCGGGTCCCTGTGGGGAGAGGGTGCGGTTTAAAAATAAAATTATTAATTATTATTAATATTAAAAAAAATCTTCTTGAACTTCTATCAGGGGCATAATTGGAGAAAAGTTACGGTGCTAATATTTCACATGACTTTTGACAAATTTCAATCTCCAGTTTCAATTTCCAGTTTCAATTTTTTGGGTCAATTTTCTTCAAGCAGTTTTAAATCTATAGTCTTTTTTAGAAGAATTACATCCAGGCTTTGTTTCCGAAGCATTTTAAGGGAAACCGTATGTCTAGTCACAAAGCCACAAAATAAACCAATATATTAATAAATCCCCCCTCCACATCTTCTGAAGTTTTAATATGCAAATTTTCTATTTATAAATGATCATTTGCCACATTATTTTCTCTAACTTCTTAAGGCCATCTACATGACAGGATACTAAAACTTACAATCAGCACATAATATGATGCAACATTGTTTTCTAGAAAAAGAAAAGGGTTCAAAGAGAGAAAACTTGCAAGCTGTGAAAGTACTGGGTTTATTAGGTTTGAAACTAATAGTGTTTCAAAATCTTTGCATGATTTCTTTTTCCTTGCATTTCTCGGTTTTATTTCCCATTATAAGTTGCATTCCTTCTTTTTGTTTTGCAGGCAGTGATATGGTCGTGGCTGAGCAAAGTGGCATCCATATCGTGACTTCCCCCTATCGGATCTCCTTCACAAAAACCCCCAAATATTTCAAGCCAGGAATGCCATATGAACTGACGGTAGTAGAAATTGAAGTCTCCTATTTTGTCAAAGAACCTCCTTAGCTTAGCAATATCTTCCTCCACTTTATGGGGCTTCTGAAGAGCTGTCTAGACTTGGCTGTTCAAGATGCATGTGGGGGTTTCAGCTTCCTTTGGGGTTGACTCTACCTCTGTAAATTGATTGATTGATTGGTATTTGCATATTGGATGTTTTGCTGTGATGTGTCCGCATAGAACTTTGTTCTGACTCCCTCCTTCACAAGACCAATGACCAAACTGACTGATACTTAGCAGCTTGCCCGGACTGACCTTGACAAGGCCTGAAGATTCTTAACTTGACACACACGAGAGCTTTGACTCTTCAGATGATATATAGGCACAAGTGGACGAGGGCATACGTGGGTGGCCTGTTCACCCACATCAACTCGTCCTGCAAGTCCTCCGACAGCCCATCCTGAAAGGTGTCCATAAGGGCGGCATCACTCCAGGCTGAATCCTGGCTTAGAAGCCGGAACTCACTAACATACTCCTGCTGCAAAGTCTTGAGACGCCTGGTTGCAGTCTCCTCTTTTTTTTTATATTGAAAAAGTTTTATTGGTTTTACAATTTTTCAATAGGATAGGGTAAGGGATACAAAGAAATTTTGAGAGCATTCACGTCCAAGTCGTCGGCCCTACCGGGACATCAAAATAGATCATTAACAAAAAACATTTTCCGTACACTACAAAGTGAAAGCAAGTACATATTTCTAAGTTCTCAGTTCTATGCTGTCAGTCATTTACAAAAATCCAGATACACATGTTATACACTATTATTCAAAAAATCAAGGCAAAGTTATTTTTTAGATCTAAGTCTCTTGGCAATTGTATCTTCTATCTCTCCTTCCAGGCCCCCAGCGGGCGGGGCCGTGGCCCCCCCTGCCCCCCCTGGATCTTCCCCCAGGACAGAGGAATGTTTTTTAAGAAAGGCTTCCGCCTCAGCAACTGTTTTAATCCTCACTCTTCCTCCTTCCCAGAACACCAGCATCCCTTCGGGCATCACCCACCTGAACCAGATCCCGTGGTCAAACAATTTTTTAGACAAGAAGGAAAATTTCCTTCTTGCTTCTCTAATCTTTCTTGGGATCTGCTTCAGGATGGCAACCTCCTTTTGTTGGTAAATTAACGGACCTCCTCTTTGCGCTTTCAAGATTTCCTCTCTGGTTGACCTTCTAACAAATTTAACATGTATCTCTCTGGGTACTTCATTTATCCTGGCATATGCAGAGTTTATTCTGTAGGCTAGGTCAATGTCCCCCCTGATCTCATCCTTAGGTTTATGTAAATAGTCTGCTATAATTGTGCTCATGAGTTCAGGGAGACATTCACCAGATTCCTCAGAAACATTCTGAAATCTCAAAAAATATGTCATCCTTTCCATATCAATCCTAGACACATGCCCATTTATTTCCACAACCTCATTAGTAACATTTTTAATCTCTCCCTTAGCCCCCGCCAGCCCCCCTTCCAGTTCTTCATTCTTCTGTGTGTTCTCCAGCACTTGTTTCCGTGTGTCCAATAATTCCTTTTTAAAGTTGATATTTTCTGCCCTCTGGGCCTTGATTTCTTGTACCAAAGTTTGTATAACAGATTCAAGAGAGGCCATCCTTAGTTCTAAGCTTGCCAGTGCTGATTCTTGTGCCATGATTAGCTGTTAAAATCCGTGCCACTAAAATGGCGTTTTTTGGGTGGGGCTGTTGAGGCAAATCAGGAGCCAAAAGTTCAGTTCAGGGTTGTAAAGTTCAGGAACCAAGAGAGAAACAATTTTCCAAATCAATAAGTATAATAACGAAGGCACTCCAGAAAAGAAATCACAAATCCCAAAAAAAAATTCTTCTTTAGTAACCAGAGGGAGTCCAAATCACAAAGAGACGCTGGAAATTTTCCATAAGTAAAATAGTCATTCAGGGACAAAGAGAAGCCATTTCCACCGCCCAGACTCAGAGCCAGAAGGAGAGAGTGGTAAAAAAAAATGTTTCAAATCAGCCAGACCTAGATACATTGTTTCAAAGACAAACCGCAGACCACTTTCCCTTGTTTCAAACAGTCCAGATTAAAGATATCCGCTTCCTCGCAGCGAGTAGCCATTCTTAAATGCCGCTTTAGTCCGAGGGGGGGTTTAACAAGCAGACACCCCCCTCCAAGTTCTTTCAGTCCAGGCTGACAGCAGGAAAAAAAATGTTTAAAACCACTCGCAGCCGAAGCCCCGGGAAGCCTTCCGACTCAGACAGCCAGCTCTCTGCATATTTTTAAAACGATGCCGCCTACCATTGGCAAAGGGAAAACCCCCCGCAGCATGTCCTCCTCCACCTAAGCCGAGGACAAGGGCCGCTTCCCAGCTGCCGCCGGGGGAGGACGACCCAGGCGAGCCGGCTTTACGGAAGACCCCCGAAAACGGGGCATCTCGCCCCCGTGGGGGGGCAGGAAAAGAAACAAAGCGGCGAGCGAGCCCTAGGCTCGCCCTAGGCTCGCCCGTCGCCGCTGGAGCCGGAACCGGAAGTTGCAGTCTCCTCTTTGATGGGGTCTTCATACATGGCTTTCAGGTGCTCACAAAACCCCCTGAAATCGTCCAGCAAAGGGTTAGCCTGAACCAGCAATGGCGGAAAGTTCTCCGCTCTCAGGCTGATAAAAAGCTGGCATTGTCCCAAGAAAGCTGGAAACATATCTGGGTTGCCGTTGAACTTGTCAGGCATGGCAACTGGACATTTCCTCCGAGGCTGGGGTGGAGCAACTTGTCCTTGCAGCTGAGCTATTTGTCCTGCCAGCAAGGCTCGTTGTTGGGAAAGCTGAGCATTTTCAACCCGAAGTTGCTCCATTGTGGCTTCTTTTTAAAAAGCCTGTTTTAAATTGCTGGCAGGAAACAATCTGTTCTGACTCCCTCCCTTCACAAGATGATTAACTAGACGGACTGCTACTTGGCAGCTTGCCTGAACTAACCTGAACTAGACTGAAAGATTACACGACACAATTATCTGACTCTGTAGCTTCTCTGTTGTTTCCTGCAAACCTACTCTTCACAGAGGATTTCTTTTAAAGCCTCTTGGGAAGGGCCAGGCAATTAGGCAGCTGATACTGATTATCTCTGATGGCGTCGTTCTGCTAATTGCCTCCTCTCAATCCTTAGCCTGACATCCAGGACAAACTGGGTTTCCTCCTCTAGAGCCGACTCATAGACTCCTCACTAGAGAAATCCATCAGCAGCTCATCCAGAGCCGGCTGGGCCACAACAGAACTTACAGTATAAATTAGAAAAAAAGCTTTAGTAATTCAATTTCTAAGCGGCCTGGAGTCTCTTTGAGTGACTTGGGCAGCCATATAAATCTTTTTAATAGATAATAGTTGAATAAGCTGATTTAGATCCAGAGGAAGCTGCCATATTCCATGCTGAATCACCTCTTCTGGGTTGTTTTAGGTGTATGTTACCAACCCCGATGGGTCACCAGCTGCCAATGTACCCGTGGTATCAGGGGACATTCGTTCTGAGGGAACCACTTTGAGCGATGGGACTGCGAAGCTCATCCTGAACACACCACTGAACATTCAAAGCCTACCGATCACTGTAAGTCCCTCTGACCTTCTGCTCAATCCCATTCAGTGCGCTGATGAGAGGGAATGCCGTGAGGAGGCAGATTCCCAGGAGGGAGCGGATTAAGTGGCAACTCACTCCCGATGTTTTGTGTGAGAGAAGTAAGGTGAATGCAGCCCCTCCCTAGTAGTTCACAGGGTATATTGTAGATACAAATAGTAGACTCCTCAGTCTGACAAGAGGTTCAGGTTCAGGTTTACTGGATTTATATGCCGCCCTTCTCCCAAAGGACTCAGGGTGGTGTACAACATAGAAAACACATAATACAAAAGTTAAAAGGGAGATTAAATAAATATCCAAAAAATCCATTTGACATGTACAATAATTTTTTAAAAATATAATTAAAATTAACAATTAAATTAAGCATTAATTATATTCAGGCCAGGCCGGCTTCCTGGAAAAGCCAACTTTTTAGGGCGCATCGGACGGACCGGAGGTCGGGAATTATGTGAAGCTCGGGGGGCAGCTCATTCCAAAGGGAAGGCGCTCCCACAGAGAAGGCTCTCCCCCTGGGGGTTGCGAGCCGACAGTGTATGGCCGACGGCACCCTGAGGAGGCCGACTCTGTGGGATCGCACTGGATGGTGGGAGGCTACTGGTGGCCGTAGGTGGTCTCACAGGCACTCTGGGCCTAAGTCATGGAGCACTTTAAAGGTCATACTTAGTACCTTGAATCGCACCAGCAACCACTGCAGGCTGCCTAAAAGGGGTGTAACATGGGAGCCCCTAGCTACCCCCATGATAACCCCCATGGCTGCATTCTGGACCAGCTGAAGCCTCCGGGTGCTCTTCAAGGGCAGCCCCATGTAGAGAGCGTTATAGTAGTTCAGGCAAGAAAGGACAAGGGTATGAGTGACTGTGCACAGGGCATCCCGATCAAGGAAGGGGTGCAACTGATGTACCAAGTGAACCTGGTAAGTGGCCCCTCTGGTCACGGCCATCAGGTGTTCTTCTAAACTAAGCTGCGTATCCAGGAGGACTCCCAGATTGTGGGCCCTCTCTGAGGGGGCTAACATTTCTCCCCCTATCACCAAAGATGGAACAAGGTGGACAAATCGGGATGATGGAAACCACAGCAACTCAGTCTTGGAGGGATTGAGCTTGAGCCTGTTCATCCCCATCTAGATCCACACAGCCTCCTTTCAGGGTCCATCAGGCACCTGGGGCGGAACCATCTAGTCGGTTCCACCTCCCTACAATGAGGGGTAGCAGTATGGAAGTCAAACCTAATGTGGAAATGATCAGACCATGACAAGGGTTGGATAGAAATAGCCCCTAAATCTAGATCAGTCATTCACTGTCCAGAGACAAAAATCAGGTCGAGCGTGTGTCCCCTGTTATGAGTGGGGAATTACCTGATTTAGGTCCATAGCTGTCATGGAAGCCATGAACTCCCGAGCTGACTCAGATGTCTCACCAATGGAAGGCAGATTGAAATCCCCCAAGACCATAAGCCTGGGGAAATCAACTGCCAATCCAGCTAATATATCCAGCAGCTCCAGCAGGGCTGATGAAACATAGCAGGTAGATAGGTATGTAACAAAAAGGCCCACCTGAACTCCAAGGCCCCACTTCACAAAAAGGGACTCATACCCACCTATCTGAGGCACAGTGACCTCCTGAGGTCCAAGACTTTCCCTAATAACCACCGCCATCTCCCTCTGCCCCTGCCCTGGGCTCTTGGCTTTCCGACCGCTACACCCCACCGCGGGGAGGTGGAACCTGAGATTCCCAGATGGTTTCGCCCCAGGCGCCTGATGGACCCGGAGAGGTTCCAGACGGAGCTTGGGCCTATGCCTGTAACCCTCACCCACGACTTGACCGAGGACTTAGTGGCCGCATGGAATAGTGGACCAGGTGGTGCCCTTGCGGCCTCTCACGCGGCGCCGATCCACCCTAGCCCCTTGGTTTTCTGAGGAGCTAAGGGTGATGAAGCGCTGCAAGAGATGCCTAGAGAGCAGATGGAGGTCCACTCGTTCCGAATCTGACTGAACACTAGTGAGGTCCTACACAAAGACCTACCTAGTGGCAATAAGAGTGGCAAAACCTAGTCATCTTGCCACCCTTATTGCATCTGCAGATAACTGCCCTGCCGCCCTGTTCAGAGTGACCCGCTCCCTTCTCTATCAGGGGTCGTGGGAAGCTACCTTGCAGGGTAGAGCAGAGGAGTTTGGAAGTTATCTGCAGGACAAAATCGCTCGGATTCGGGACGACTTGGCCTCCATTTCGATAGATCTGGGCTGACCGTCTGAGGCAGGTCTTGAGACCGTTTTATGGGACGAGTTCGACTTTGTTACTTCCGAAGACATGGACAGGTTGCCGAGGCGACTGAATGCCACCACATGTTTATTGGACCCGTGTCCCTTCTGGTTGGTACTGGCCTCCTGGGAGGTGACACGAGGCTGGCTCCAGGGAATTGTGAACGCTTCTCTTAGTGAGGGGTTCTTGCCGGCCTCCCTTAAAGAGGCGATGGTGAGACCCCTCCTCAAGAAGCCCTCCTTGGACCCAGCATTGCTAACTAATTATCGTCCGGTCTCCAACCTTCACTTTTTGGCGAAGGTTGTAGAGAGTGTGGTGGCACAGCAGTTCTCTCGGCACCTGGAGGAAACTGCTTATCTAGACCCGCGCCAGTCCGGCTTCCGACCTGGGCACAGCACCGAGACGGCATTGGTCGCATTGGTGGATGATCTGTGGAGGGCCAGAGATAGGGGTTTTTCTTCTATCCTGGTCCTATTAGATCTCTCAGCGGCTTTCGATACCATCGACCATGGTATCCTATTGCACCGACTGGAGAGGTTGGGATTGGGGGGCACTGTTTTACAGTGGTTCTCCTCCTACCTCTCCGGTCAGTCGCAATTTGTATTGACAGGAGGGCAGAGGTCGACCTCGAGACCACTCATTTATGGGGTGCCTCAGGGGTCGGTCATCTCACCCCTCCTGTTTAACATCTACATGAAGCCGCTGGGTGAGATCATCCGTGGTTGTGGGGTAGAGTACCATCTGTACGCTGATGATACTCAGCTGTACATATCTACCCCCAACCACCCCAACGATGCCGTCGAAGTGATGTCCCAGTGTTTAGAAGTCGTGCGGCTCTGGATGGGAAGTAACAAACTTCGGCTCAACCCGTCCAAGACCGAGTGGCTGTGGTTTCCGGCATCTCGGCATAGCCAGCTCATTCCATCGCTGGTTATCGGGGGCGAGTCATTGGCCCCCGTGGAAAGGGCTCGCAACTAGGGCATCCTCCTGGATTCCCGGCTGGATGACCATGTGACGGCCGTGACCAGGGGGGCATTCTACCAGGTTCGCCTGGTACGCCTTTCTGGACCGAGATGCTCTCCGCACTGTCACTCAAGCACTTGTGACGTCTCGCTTAGACTATTGCAACGCTCTCTACATGGGGCTCCCCTTGAGGTGCACTCGGAGGCTCCAGTTGGTTCAGAATGCGGCCGCGCAGGGGATTCTGGGAGCTTCTCGTTACTCCCATGTAACACCTCTCCTGTGCGAGCTGCACTGGCTACTGGTGGCCTTCCGGGTGCGCTTCAAGGTGCTGGTTACCATCTTCAAATCGCTCCATGGCTCGGGGCCTAGCTACTTGCGGGACCGTCTCCTGCCACATACCTTCCTGCGTCTGATACGCTCCCACAGAGAGGACTTACTGAGGGTACCAACCACCGGTCAATGCCGGCTAGCGGTGCCCAGGGGTAGGGCCTTCTCTGTGGCAGGGCCGGCCCTCTGCAACGACCTACCCCCCAAACTTCGCACTATTACGGACCTTCCCCTCTTTCGCCGCTCACTTAAAACATATTTTTTTTCAGCAAGCTGGTCTTGCGTAATAGTTTAGACTTTCATAATATAACATCTGCCAAAAACGTAAATGGATGTTAGATTTTAGGGGAATTTTAGCACAGGCTGGGTTGTAATTTTAATGTTCTTAAATTTTAGTACAGGTTAATTTAATTCGTTTTTAACTTTGGGTATATTGTATGTTTTTATATGTTTTTTAATTTTTCCTGTACACCGCCCCGAGTCCCTTTGGGGAGAGGCGGCGGTTTATAAATCTAATAAATTATTATTAAATTATTATTATTATTGGCTGGTGAAACGCCTGGAAGCCGGGTGGGCATAATTCACTAAGGGGAACACCCCCCTCATGGCCCAACCAGGTCTCCGTAATGCACGCCAGGTCCACTCTCCCCTCTTGTATGAGGTCATAAATGAGGGGGACCTTATGTACCATGGACCTGGCGTTAAGCGATACCAGCCGGAGACCAGGGTCCTGTGATCCCAAGCACCCAGAGGTGCGAGAAGGGCAATGAGGGTCGGAACACGCAATCACTCTTAAACAGCAAACCCGCATCCCCCGAACATATTTTAGCCCTCGACCCCCACCATATCTGCCTCTTCCACAAACAGTAGAGATGGAAAAAAAACAATGGGATGGCTTAATGTCTCCCCCGGAATCCCAACCCTTCCCAGCACTCCTGACCCATGCCTATTAGTTAGCGCTGGCCTGTGCCCTGGCAGACTCCCCCCCCAAGCCTGTCTGAGCCAACCGTATTAACACCCCTTCCCCACCCTTTAAAATTTGATTTTAAACACCCCTAAGAAGTCTCTTCTTTGCATGCCACCTCTCGGGATCCCAAGATCCGTCATTAAGGAACAACTTGATAGGCAAGAAGGCCGTCCCCGGGAAAGGGGGAGTTCCCGAAGGGAGTGAAATTCTGTCTCAGTATAACGTCGAGGAGAGTGTGGCATCAACCACACGGAATGACATCATGGGGAGATGGAACGGGAAGATGGCATGTCCATGGGGGACGCGGGGCAGCCGACAGTGTTCAAGGGGGTAGCGGGAAGCTTATGTCCATCATAGCAACGGTCGGTGTTAAGGACAATATGTAGGGGTAACGGCCAGGTGTCAAAATCTCCTCAGATGATAAATTGCCAGGTGGTGGAGTGGCCAATGATGCCGGCAGTGAGGACACCAGTGGCGGCATCATCGGCTGCCCCAACAACAACTAAGCTCCCTCCATGCCAGCCGCACTCATATCTGTCACCAGGGCCACATTCCGTTGACCCAGTCCATAATGTCACAAGAGGAGGGGCCAAATGGCTAAATGGCACCGTACGGTGGCCCAGGCAATGGCGTTGATACCACAACAAAGGCCCCCCACTCCAACCGCGCCCACTATGGCCAATATCTTCCACTGGCATCAATACCCATGTCAGCCGCCTCAGCCACTCTCCACTAATCCAGTCTATCATGTCCATAAACAAGGGGAGGGAGCATCCGGGATAACACCACGGCGTGGGGAGCGGCAGCGGTGGAAACCCCCGACAGGGCACCTGCCACTACCAACCACAGCCACTCCGGCAGCTGAAGATTACACTCAGAGTTAAACACAGCTCTTTTTTATCCTAAAGGTGCAGATCAAATAACAGGATCTCAGATATATTTTTTTAAATGAAAACAGGATGCTAGCCAGGTCCATTCTAGCCATGACTGTGTTCTTTCAGTTGTCTTCATGCGAACATCACTCAATGCCAGCCTTAAAAGGAGTCATAGTTGCTTCCTAATTAGGTTACTGCTTCATATTTACCCTGTTTAGGTTAGAACCAACCATGAAAACCTCCCAAATGAACGCCAAGCAACAAAGTCCATGACAGCTACAGCCTACCAAACCCAGGGAGGATCTGGAAACTATCTTCATGTGGGCATTGCATCTACAGAGATTAAGTCCGGAGATAACTTACCTGTCAATTTCGTTGTGAGGGGCAATGCAAATTCATTGAACCAGATCAAGTATTTCACATACCTCGTAAGTATTATAGACCTGGAGGAAATCCAAGGGCTGCATTTCAATTCATATTGTAGCCTTGAAGCCACTGGCTTCATCTATCGTTTCTAACCTTTCCATTAATCAGTATTTTTTCACTCGCAGATATTGACCAAGGGGAAGATTTTCAAGGTTGGCAGGCAACCCAAAGGAGTTGGGCAGAATCTGGTATCCATAACTCTGCGTATCACTCCAGATCTCATCCCTTCCTTCCGGTTTGTGGCTTACTACCAAATGCCCAACAATGAAATTGTGGCTGACTCTGTCTGGGTGGATGTGAAGGATACCTGCATGGGAACGGTAAGTCGGCCTTCCCAGTAGCTTTCTTAGCAGTCATGGGAAACACCTTATTTACTATAGCTGCATCAGAAGTGCATAAATCAATGTGCTTATTTTAAAGCATTTAAATTGTACTTTCCCCAAACATTTATTTCAGTTCAGATAGAGAAAGCCAACTATTTTTCCTTACATTGGCATTTTTCCTGTCTGTTAGATATTTGAACTGTTCTTTGCTTTGTGTAAACAGTTGGTTGTGAAAGGAGCATCTTCTAGAGACGATCGAATAAAAGAGCCAGGAGCTGCAATGAATATCAAGTTGGAAGGGGATCCAGGTGCTCGGGTCGGTCTTGTGGCTGTGGACAAAGGAGTCTATGTTCTCAATGATAAATATAAGATTAGCCAAGCTAAGGTAAGGCCAGAAAATTCTTAAGCTACAAACAGCTTTCAAGGGTTTTCTGACTTATAGTACTGAAGAGGAACATTATTCTTTTTCTGTGATGTGCATAGATATGGGACACAGTAGAAAAGAGTGACTTTGGCTGTACAGCTGGCAGCGGCCAGAACAATCTGGGTGTGTTTGAAGATGCTGGACTGACTCTGACAACTAGCACTAATCTCAACACCAAACAAAGATCAGGTATTTGGGGGATGGGTGCTGATGTCTGGGAGATGGCAGAGGTTTTCCAATGCATTTAGGAGCCAAGAGAAGAGCATTTCCTCCATCTAATACTACTAGCATCATATGGGAGTCAATTCACAAGTCCCAAAGCAAATAGTCAAGGCTCACTGCAGAGTTATTTGGTTGAGATGGGCAGTTCAGAAAAGGGATGTATGGGGTAGGATGCGATCCCGCAGATAGCTAGGTCCCGTGCCATGGAGCGCTTTAAAGATGATAACTAACACCTTGAATTGCACCCGGAAGACCACCGGAAGGCAGTGTAGGTCACGCAGGAGGAGTGTTACATGCGAGCATCGCATTGCCCCCATAATTACCCGCACAGTTGAAGCCTCCGGATGTTCTTCAGCTGGAGCCCCATGTAGAGAGCATTACAGTAGTCCAGACGGGAAGAAACAAGGGCATCCCGATCCAAGAAGGGACGCAACTGGTAGATCAGGCGAACCTGATAAAAGGCCCCCCTGGCGACAGCCGTCATATGATCTTCCAAGGACAGCCATGCATCCAGGAGGACACCCAAGTTACGAGCCCTTCCTGTGGGGGCTAAGTTCTCACCCCCCATAGCCAGCGATGGGACCAGCTGACTGTAACAGGACACCGGGAACCACAGCCATTCGGTCTTGGAGGGGTTGAGCCTGAGCCTGTTCCTCCCCATCCAGATCCGCACGGCCTCCAGGCACTGGGACATCGCGTCAAGGGCAACATTGGGGTGGTCTGGGGAAGAAACGTACAGCTACGAATCATCAGCGTACTGAGGGAACTTTAGTGCTGAATATTATCTTCTTCCTTTAAAGAATAATTGTCCCACCTCTTCTCCCCTGCCTCCTTCAGAAGCGAAGTGTCCTCAGCCTGCCAAGCGGAGGCGCCGCAGCTCTGTTGTGCTGCTTGACAGCAAGGCAAGCAAAGGTATGTGACAAATAACGAAGTTTCTGTTTACTCTGAGGTAAAAGAATGAAACTGCAGTCCGTTTGCATTGATTGAATCAGTCAGGGAATGGGCCAAGGAATGGAGGGAGATTATCTCTCTTTCCCTTGTTTCTTAAAGCAAGAGGGTAGAAGATTCATAATCTGTTAAGTAGGATCATTCTCAACATCCATAATTCTGAGTGCTTGAATTCTGAGTGCAATGGGGGAAAGTACTTTAATGGCCCAATACTTTACACAGAAATAGAATATAGTATATAAATAGTTCCAGCTAAAGAGATTACATCTGATGGACAAAAGTATTGTTTTTTGAGTGTTCTCGGATCGCAGCCCTGATCAAGAATTCTTCTTGGTGAGGAGGAAGTAAGCCATGGGCAGTGAACTACAAGCAGCCTCAAACCCAGGAACATCTGGAGGGATGCCTGCATATCCACATGGCAGTCCCAACTGAGCCACCAAAGCTCTGCCCCTTTTATATGTATGGAGATTCAGTCATCCCCTTCCTAAAGACATCCATGCCCCAAAGCCTTTTTTGCAACTTATGAACCACCAGTGGTGGGTTCCTGCTAGTTCTAATCTCTTCTACAGAAGAGGTTCCACAAATCTACAGTGCCGTTTAGAACCAGTTCCAGCTCCCTACAACGCCCATCCGCCCATCATCCAGAGGAAGAGCGAGAGGAGGAATTCTGGGAGTTGAAGTCCACAAGTCTTAAAACTGTCAATTTTGAACACCCCTGGGGTTATTTTTCCTAAAGGGTGAGGGGCGCAAAGGTCTTGTAACTTGACAGCTTTAAGATTTGTGTGCTTCAAATGCCAGAGTCCCTGAGCCAACATTTTGGTTGCTAAGTAAGAGCGTTGTTAAGTGAGTTTCACCCCATTTTACAAGTTGGCCATGCCCACCCAGTCACATGACTGCCAAGCCACTCCCACTCAGTCGCATGGCCGGCAAGCCACTCCCACAAACCAGGCCACACCTACAGAAGAGTTTCTAAAAGATTTTGAAACCCACCACTGCACCAGGAGCACAAAAAACCACAGTGGAATACCCAGAACTGATGTCCTTTGTTTCAGGAGAAAGCTAGAAATAAATGGCTTTAAGCGTATCCTAAGCTTAAGACACAGATTATGGATTTATAAATGTAACTTTAAAAAACCCACATTCAAAATGTTAAAAAAAAACCCTGCCTCCTCTGTACTGGCAATATAATGATTTTGCTTTATTTGAAAACAATAATAAAGCATACAAGGTAAAACAAGAGAGGTCAGAGAGAATGCCCAGAGAGATCCGTAAACCTCCAGTGAAAGGGGCCAGGATTTTGTGGCTGAATAAATGTTCTGCATGCAGGGGTTGAACTGACAGCCTTCAGAGAGATTCACGTCCACAGAAGCCTTGGAGGGAAACACTCAAAGCCTCCAAAAGTTCTCCTCCACTTATTACTTTTGCCTGTTATGCGAAGGGAGAATTTTGTTGAAGAATAATTGCATTAAGTGTTTTGAGTTTTAATTACATTGAAACAGTGGTGGGTTTCAAATTTTTTTAGAACCTACTCTGTAGGTGTGGCCTATTTTGTGGGCGTGGCTTGGCAGTCATGTGACAGGTTGGGAGTGGCCACCTTTTAAAATGTGGTGAGACTCATTTAACAACGCTCTTGCTTAGCAACCAAAATTTTGGGCTCAATTGTGATGATAAATTCTTTCTTTCTTTCTTCCTTCCTTCCTTCCTTCCTTCCTTCCTTCCTTCCTTCCTTCCTTCCTTCCTTCTTTCCTTTCCTTTCCTTTCCTTTCCTTCCCGTTGGGTCACTGGCAGCGGTGGGCCAGATTTACTTCCAGGTACGCTGGTGGAACCTCCTCTCACCGGTTCTCTAAATTTCACCAACCGGCTCTCGCGAGTAGGTGCGAGCCTGCAGAAACCCACCACTGCATTGAAATACAAACTAAGGGAAACGAGTTGGGATCCTCCTTGGTTTGCCCAGTGGAGTTTAGTAGTGCCCCCCCCTCTCCCTGCATGCCATTCAGAGGCCAAGGGGCGCTGTGAACCCAGGAGAAGCTGGCCATGCCCTTCAGCTAGCAATGAACTGGTGGCTGGGCTGGGGCCATGATCTTCCTCAAGCACACCCCTATCTCTTCCCCTGCCCAAGGGACCGATACTCAGGAACTGTCATTTGGACTCCTCCATATGCAAAGTTGCACGACGGCTTGGTTGGAAGAAATGAGAAAACTAAAGAAAAAGGCCTTTAGTTGATTTAAAGCCCATGTTTTTCCCCAGAGTTGTGAATGGCTTACTCAAGACCTCCTGGTAGCATATGGCACCTAGAATGCTCCATTTAAGGGGTAGAGATACACTGCAGCATTTGATTGATTTTCAAATACAGAAGAGAAGTTTGAAATTTCTGGCAAAAGTGCAGATGCAGTAATGAGCCCTAAATCTTATGAAAATGACAGTTCCGAGTAACTACAGTAGTGAAAAGTCAACGGATGCTCAGTTGTTCCTAGTAGCCTCTCTGGGACAAGATAAACAACTGAATATTTTATTTAGATATTCATTGTCCCTTGTTCCCCTTTATGCCTATGACTATGAGAAATAGGATTATCTAATGTTTCACAAATTTTGCATATATTAGCGGCGCAGTTTCAGGATCAACAGCTGCATAAATGTTGTGAAGATGGCATGTATGAGAACCCCATGGGGTACAGTTGTGAAAAGCGTGCAAAATACATCCAGGACGGAGATGCTTGTAAAGCCGCCTTCCTTGAATGCTGCAACTACATCAAAGGGATCCGAGATGAAAACGTACGGGAGAACGAGTTGTTTCTGGCAAGAAGTAAGTAGCAGGTTCTGGGTGTATTGAAAGAAAGGAGCATTTAATTCACCAATACCTGGAAAATGTGGTTCAGCTAAAGCAACTTTTGAGGAGGTCTCAGAGGTTGAAGAAAGCTTTCGGTGAGAAATGATTTTGAGGGCTAGTTGAGTGAAAGTGATGGCAGTACAGATCTATCTCTGGTGGCAGTTTAAGGGTAGATTGCTTCCATTTTATTTTAGTTGGAACAGTGAAGTATAAATTAAAACCTTGATTTAAAAACCTCGAGGTTGAAAATGATTTTTTTTAAAGCTGAGGTAAAAATGGTCAAGATGGCAACCATAGTAGGGTGGTTGAAACTCTGCCTTTTTTCTATGTGAAAAATCAGAACATTCCTGAAGAAAAGAGGAGAAATAAGTATTGTGTCAATATTGTTACAGAGCTGCACTTCGAGGTAGCTACAAGATTGGGAGAGGATTAGAAACACATATGACCTTGATTTTCCTTGCCTTTTTTTAAATTAAGATTTTTTTTTATTTTTTTATTTTTAAACACAACATAAAAATCCTTCACCTCACATGCTATAGAAAGTGTATCTGCTGATTACAAAATATTTTCATACATCTCTTCGATATTCCTCCAAGTTTCATATTATTTCATATTATTTCAAGTACATCACATCAAATATATTTTAAACTTTATCTTTTTCATGCCTTCATTCATACTTAATTAATTATAATTGTATTACATGTCCTTCATTTTAAAACATACCAATAAAAACTTGCCACATGTTGGCATCATATTTATTAATTCTACTATCCTCCAAAATCATTATTCCCTGTGACCTATTTTAACCAAACATCAATAATATTTACTCATCTCCTTTAATAAATGCTGTTCAATATTCATTTCCAATTACCACTTATAACTATATATTTATATTATATTATATTTATTAAATTTCTATCCCGCCCTATCTCCCAAAAAAGGGACTCAGGGCGGCGCACAGGAACTTAAAATCCAACAATACAAATAGTACAAATTCTACAAAATTTAAAACTACTATTAAACAATTTAACCCGTGCTAAAAAGAGACAGTTAATTAAAAACCCAAATCTAATAAAGCATGATTGTAGCAGCTATGCCAGGCCGGCCATATGGAAGAAATAGGTTTTTAAAGTCCGGCGGAAGAGGCGAAGGTCGGTGATAGTCTGGAGGGCTGGGGGGAGGTCATTCCAAAGGGCAGGGCCTGCCACAGAGAAGGCTCTTCCCCTGGGCGTCGCCAGCCGGCATTGTCTAGCGGACGGCACCCTAAGGAGGCCCTCCCTGTGGGAGTGGACAGGTCGACTGGAGGTATGCGGTAGAAGGTGGTCCTGCAAGTAACCAGGCCCACTATGCACATATATACATTTATTATCACTTTCAATTACTTATTTAACTATGTCTATTATCACTAACTTTCCCTAATCTCAACTGGTTTTAGGTTAATTTTTTATCTATCAGCCTGTATCCTTCCAGTAATAAAACAATATCACATCCTCTGCCATTTGTGGCATAATTCTTCTGAACATATCCTTAATCCAATTTGTGTGGACTTCTCTTTGCAGTCCATCATTTGTAAGTTCTTTCCCGTTGTTTTGGAGACCTTCTTCTTCTTCTTCCTTTAAGTTTAACTTTAAGTGTCAGGGTTGTTATCAATGGTGTTACTAGCAAAGTATCTTTCTTTAATATCATAGGTTCTTTTGTTGTCTCTTCTTCTATATCTTGCCATCTGAGTTGGAGTTCCCATCCATCAGATTCATCTTTCCATGTTCCACTTTTCCCATTGCCAGACATAAGCCACTCATCGAAAGCCTCAGCCATTTTAGTTTCTTTATGGGCTTTTTTCTCTTTAGTGCTTAAGGAACCAACCTCTGTTTTTTCCATTTGATATGTAACTCCATCCTTTTCCTCATATTCTCTAATTAAATGTTCTAAATTTTTTTCAAATGAATTAGAATATTGCTGTATTGCATCCATTATTTCTTGCAAGGTAACATTTTTGTTGTTGTTCAGTATATGCCATTGTCTTCAATTGTTGAAGAAAAGAAAAGGACTGCTACTCTAGCTCAAGAAATTCTTTTAACAAACTCAAATTCACAATCGAGTCTCTAGTTAAAATTAGGCTTCAAAAAAGCATTTGTAAAGAAAAAAAAGCAATTTCCCTTTCACCTTTGAGCAAACTGTAGTTCTTTAAGAATCCAAGCCAAAATAGACCATAGAAGAAATGAACGTATTTTGTTTGTAATCCACATACTTTAGCTTGCAAGTAGCAGCATCATTTTCCCTTCTGTTGTTTCAATCATTACAATTTTTCTTGTTTCTTTTTATATCTTAGTTGTTTCAAAAAGAAATCAAATTCTTAAGTATTCTTAAGTATAGTAGAAAGAAGAAAAAGTTTTAAAAATCACACATACTAGTGAAAGGGAAGAGTTTTAATCCATAGGTTGTAAACGAAAAAAAATAGAAGAGGAAAAACTTACTCTGTTCCTTTTAAGAGTTCTTCATAGGTTCCATTTAAAATATCAATTGAAGAAATTGTGATATCCCGCTGACCAAGTCCTCCTGTGCTTAATTCCGCCGCTTATTTTTGTTTTTTTAAAAGTTTCAGCTTAGTTTAAAAAGTTCTCACGGGCAATCTCTTTTAAAGCAGTCTCTTTTAAGTCAATACACAGCTCACCAGTTAGAATCCACTTTCACTCCCATCTCTTTCTTTCCAGAGCCGTCAGCAAATTTGCCAGCCTGGTGGGAGGGGGCTGTCTGTTTACCGCGGATTTGAAGCCCTTCCTTTGGATCAAACAGGAACTTTGCGGTGTCCCTGTGATCAGCAAAGATTCGGCTCCGTCTTTGCTGTCCCTTCAGGATAGTTTAGGTCCAATTGGACCATCCAGCAGCAGAAAAATCAACAATGATCTCACAGTGGTGAGATCAAGCATCGTATCGTTGCGACGTAGGCTCCTCCTTCCGATTTTCCTTGCCTTGATAGATAATTGTTTTTCTAGTTTTTGTTTTCCCTCTCTGACTGAAAATTCATTATTTCTTAATTTCATTTTATGTATACATGTTAATCTAATAGAGAATATAAAATAAGGATGGAAGAAATAGGTGGCTACGAAAACGATTAATTCTCATCCTGTCCTTGCTATGACATCTAATACTGTATGTGATGGAAGCCGTCCCTGTTGCCCTGCAGAGGGCCTCATTCTGAATAGCTTGAGTTTTCAAGAAGGAAATGTTGCACCATTGTGCCAGTTTGCTTGTTCAGTACTTTCTGGTAGAATAGCAAGCAAGGAAAAGTATACTTTGATTAACCCAAATATAGAAACACCTACTAGTTTGCTGTTTTTGAAAATAGCTATCTAGTTAACTTTGGCTTATTTAATACGATATTGTTAAAAAAAACAGTACCTTATACCAACTTGCTTTCTATTTTCCAGGTGACTTTGAAGATGAATTCTTTGGCGATGAAAACATCATCTCAAGGTCTGATTTTCCTGAGAGTTGGTTGTGGCAAACAGAGACCCTGAGTGCACCACCTAACAGTCAAGGGTAAGGGAGTTCTTCTGTTTATATTAGCCCACTTTTCAATTGAAAGGAAAATCTACTGATTTCAACATTTTTGCAGGGATGGGAAAGATGGTGTCTCTTCCAAGAGGAAAGGATCAGAAAAGGATCTGCATGAAACCCGGGGTTTATTTTTCACCTCCTTTAGAAGAGAAAAGCTACTTGTTAATCACTGTTTATTATGGCCAATGACCAGAATTCCATTTTGAAAAGATAGAAATGATGATTAGTTACAATGAATAACAGAATAATAGAGTTGCTTGATACACCCGCCTTAAACAGGCATCATCCTGTGAAAAGCCATGAATTTTGAAAAATTAATCTTAGCCAAGTTGATCCAGAGTTATCAGCCAAGATCAAAGGTCCTAGGTCCATTGATGGGGAAAAATAGTTTCAGCCAACGAGAGATATACGTTGGCATATGCTGTTTTCCGCTTCTCCCATCACTTCGCACTGAAGGACCCCATTAGCAGCAATAATACATCTTTCCTCTTGGGTTCTACAATATGGAGCACAGTAGAAGGACCAGGATAGGGTATTTGAATAATTTAATATATTTTAATGATGTATATTGTATTTATTGTGGTTTTAAATAATGCCTGTGTGCCGCCCTGGGTCCTAACAAGGAGAAGGGCGGGGTATAAATTCGAATAAATGAAAAAAAATATTTGTGGAGAAAGCTGCTTTTCAGTTCTTGCCACTTGGACTAGATGGGTGTCTTGTGCTTCGTCTCTCATCACAGGGCAACTTCGGAAGCTATCAGTAGAATCTAGAAGGAAATGCAGATAGATGTGACAATGAGTCACCTTGAAGTTGATTTCAAAGTTGTGAATAGGTAGTTGGTGATCATTTATTGAGCAGCAATCAAATTGCATTGTTATATCTATTTCCCCTTCAAAATAAATGAGTATTTCATTATGAAATCCCACTGTTACAAACATAGAATTTAATGAAGGAAGTAACTGAGGACAACTTCAATTTTGAAACTCATTTGTGTTTCCCACTGATTCTTAGATCTTTTTGGAAAAAAACGGCCTGTATGATTGGTAGCTCTAGGAATCGTCTACCTGGTATTAGCATCCAAGAGCACACTGCAATAGCTCTGCACAGGAATGACGTAACACCCTTAATTTTGTCCCTAGGATTTCAAGCAAGACAATGTCTTTTTATCTGAGGGGTTCCATCACCACTTGGGAGGTGCTGGCTGTGAGCATTTCACCCACCAAAGGTAAAGAATTATGAATGATGGAGCTAAGGTTGGCAGGTGTGTGAAAAGCACCTAAGAATTAAAGTAGAATTAATGTTTTTTTTGGGGGGGGGGTTCTTTGCCATTGGCTTTCCTTGCAGGGATCTGTGTGGCTGAACCTTATGAAATAACAGTCATGAAGGACTTCTTCATTGACCTTCGAGTGCCGTATTCAGTAGTGAGGAATGAGCAGGTGGAGATTCGAGCTGTTCTGTACAACTACGTTGATGAGGAAATTACTGTAAGTTTTGGGACTGTGACAAGAGTGTGGGTTTAGAAATTAGGAAATGGGCATGGCTTGTGTCGCTATCAGTTCCTTGACTGGCAAACTTTATGTATTTCCAACTCTAAGCCACAGCATTTTCTGACTAATAAGAAAGTGCCAGTGATGGAGGCAATGATGGGTACATTTTTGGATCAGAGCTGCTTAAACGTGTTCTTGTCAGGATCCCTTCGCACTTTTGAACATTATGGAGGGCCCCCAAAGAGCTTTTATGAGCTATATTGACCCATCTTTACCTGCGCCTCTTCCGCCGGGAGCTTAAAACTCACTTTTTCCACCTGGCTGGCCTGGCTTAGATTTTAAATAACAAATTGTTAGGGATTTTAGTAAGGGATTTTAGATGGGTTTTAAAGATGCTTTTAGCACGGGTTTAAATTTAATATATTTTTATTGTATTTATATTGTATTTTTGTATTGGTTTTAATATTTACCTGTGCACCGCCCTGAGTCCCTTCAGGGAGAGGAGCGGTCTATAAATTAAAATTATTATTATTATTATTATTATTATAGATAGGGCGGTATACAAATCCAAAAAATAAAAATAAAATAAATAATAAAATATTAAAATTGAAATTGGGGCATTTGTAGAATATTTATCTACTGAAATTCAACATGTTACCAACAACTGCAAATGTCACCTCTGTAATGAGAAAGATGAGACAGTCGACCACCTGATCAGTGGGTGCAGCAAAATTTCACAAATTGACTACCTACAACGCCATGACCGCATTGCTAAGATCATTCACTGGAAATTGTGCCAGAAGTTTGGATTTGAGTACAGCAAAAACTTTCAGGTTGAGAAAGTTTTAGAGAATGAGAAAGTCAAGATCTTGTGGGACTTCAGAATTCAGGCTGACAGGCACTCGGCCTATAACACACCTGATATAACAATAGTTGAAAAGAAAAAAGTATGGTTCGTTGACATTGCAATACCTGGTGATGTACGAATTGAAAATAAGTAGCAAGAAAAAAATCACAAAATACTGGGACTTGCAAATTGAAGTTGAGCGACTGTGGAAAAAGTAATCGTGTGTTGTATTTATTTATTATTTGTTTATTAGTTGGATTTATATAACCGCACCCTCTCCCCAAAAGGACCCGGGGTGGTGCACAGGAAATTAAAAACCACATAGTATCACAAATGTAAATAATTAAAACCAAATTAAATAAATTATCCCTGTGCTAAAAATTTAAAATTATTAAAACATAAACCCCATCTAAAACCCAATTAAAACAATTTAATGTACAGACTGTAGGCTTGGTAGATAGCTTGTTCCGATTGTAATTGGAGCCCTTGGAGCAAGACCTAAAGGGCTACCTCGCTATTTAGAAATTCTAAATTTACTGGATTGATTTCCCCCCCCCCCCCCATCTCTACTAGGTACTAGTGGAACTGTTACACAACCCAGCCTTCTGCAGTGCTTCCACGGAAAGACAAAAATACCAAGAGCAGTTCAGGATTAAGGGTCTGTCCTCCAGGGCAGTACCATTTGTGATCGTCCCATTACAGCAAGGATTACACGATATTGAGGTCAAAGCCAGTGTCCAGAGACGGAATTTGCATGATGGTGTGAAGAAGAGGCTGAAAGTTGTAGTAAGTAACAAGTGGGATTATATTACGGCTCTTGGAGAGGGAGAGAGATCTCTGGCGATAAAGGCTATTTACCATGTATTAATGAGTGCACTCTTCGTCTTCCCCCCCATTGCAAGAGAAAGGCATTTTGGTCTCACAACGTTACTTTTAACTGCACAAAATGTCACATTTGGCTAAAATGGTCTAGTTTGTTATCTTCTTGGACTATAGAGTTGTTCTGATGTTCTTTTGAAAACTCCTGGAATCTTCCCATAGCAAAATTTGGTTGGTTTGACAATGGCAGAACGGGGGCAGAGCTGTCTGCTTGGGGAATTCTTTAAATATTTTTTTAAAATTTAAGTAAACATGCTCAATAGGTTTCTTTTGGCCCAGTCTTTCTCCACGCCCCCCAATCCTTCCCTCAACTGCAATAAAAAATGATCCCTGCCACATGAAACAATTACCTTTTACACTTCAGTGGTGTGATTTGGTGGGAGGATGGGATTGTCCACAACAACAGCAGTATTTCCAAAAAGAAATAAAAGGTATGCTGGATTACTAGCCAGATAATCTAGAACAGTGGCTCTCAACCTTCCCAATCCCATGACCCTTTAATACCCTCCCAACCATAAAATTGATCTCTCGGTTCCTAAGACCATCAAAAATATGTGTTTTCTGATGGTCTTAGGTGACCCCTGTGAAAAGGTCGTTCGACCCCCAAAGGGATCCCGACCCACAGCCTTGGGAGAGTCATCTTGCTGTTCCCTCTCCATTTTTCTAAGCCGTGGTTTGAATTTCGTACCGTTTGCAAATGGTCGCCAATTTGATTGACAGGCAGCCATTTTCTAACAGGCGATTGCTGCAGAGGCAGTTGGAATTGGTGCCAGGATGTCGATCACACCATTGTGCCCTTCGACTTTGCTGCACTTCACAGGTGCTCATGAGTGCACCATTCAAACCAATTTGCACCATCAGTCTAAGACTAAGGCTCAAAACTCAAAAGGGTATCTAAGCTGGTGGCCCTCCCAGTACGCCAAGATCTCTGCATTTTTCATGCAGACAGTTGTTTTACGGTTGGACCCAGCACTCCTACCCAAAATCAACTCATGGTTTCAACAGGGCCCAGGAGATTATTCTCCTCAACTTCTACCCGCGACCACAACATCCTTGCGATAGAAGGTGGCACCACATAGATGTAAGAAGGGCCATATGCCAATATGTCAAACAAACAGCTGCCTTCAGGAAGACGGAATCATTATTCATCTCCTTTCAACCAGTGACCATGGGTCAGAAGGTGACCTCTAACACCGTGGGGTGTTGGTTGAGGGCCTGCATCTCTCAGGCCTATGAGGTTCAGACCAGACCAGTGTCCAGGCGGATCATGGCTCATTCCACTTGGAGCACAGCTATCACCATCGCCTGGGCCACAAGGGTTCAATTGGGGAGATATGCAGGTGGCAACCTGGTCTTCACAGTCGCCCTTCATCAAACATTATAAACTGGACATAATTGCCTCCGCCGAGGCATCCTTTGGGTGATGTGTACTGCAGAGAGTCATCGAGTTTCCTGAGACCATGGACCGTTCCAGTGCTGACCCTTAGCTCCATATGCTTTGGCATGTCCCATGCTTGGATTCTCCAAGTGGCACACAGGAAAAAGACTGTTGGCTTACCTGAACATGTGCACCACAGGAGAATTCAACCCCACCCTAGGTGTCTCGGTCCAGGGTCTAGGGCGGTGGTTGTCAACCTGTGGGTTGGGACCCCTTTGGGGGGTCGAACGACCCTTTCACAGGGGTTGCGTAAGACCATCAGAAAACACATATTTTCAATGGTCTTAGGAACTGAGACACCGATTTTATGGTTGGGGGTCACCACAACATGAGGAACTGTATTAAAGGGTCGCGGCATTGGGAAGGTTGAGAACCACTGGTCAAATTGTATTTTTTAGAACTTACCTTATTTCCATCTATCAGTCTGGCTGTGCCTTCATACAAAACTGGACTTTACCATCAAAAGGTGGGGGGGCGCATGGCCAGGACTTTTTTAACCCAGTCTCAAGGCTAATGAACAAAAGTTAAACCCATGCTTGGATTTTTCCCGTGGCGCACATAGAATGACCGTTCTGGTAAGCCAACAGTCTTTCTTGTCACCCCGCTCCCCATTATCTGAGATAAAGAAGCTCAGGTCTTCCAGGATAAATATAAATTAGTCCTTAATTAATAGAGGGCCATATTAATATCTCAGTAGAAGATATCTGGCTGACCTAAGACTTTCCCTGTTGTGCACTCAAACATCAGTTTGATTAATGAATATTTTAGTACACTTCTAAGAGATTCTACAGGGGATTCTTTGTATTTTGTTATTGCTCTTTTGAAGTACTTGTTGCTGTCATGCATGATATTTTTATTTGCAATGAGGCTCCCATAAGAGATTGTTCTGGCGTCTTTTTCTCTAACAGCCTGAAGGGCAACAGAAAACGATTACGACTATTATTGAACTGGACCCACGTGGAAAAGGAATCGGTGAGTAACTCTAATTCTTACTCATTAATTCCCATTATACCTTTTACTAAGTCCTGGGAATGGCAAGGTCCTTTCACCCACATGCTTTATTGGTTCCAGGGAAAGGAGAGTCTCTTTCTACCACGACAGTTTAAAATAAAAGTTATTTTACTTTGCAAAAGTTATGTTCCTTCCTATGAAGTGCCTATTAAAGTAATGGTGTTGAATTCCATTCACAATGGATTATTAGAAACCATGCCAAAGAGAAACTTAATGTGGAAATAACGTGTATTTTTCTTTTCCTGAAATTTTCCTCGTTTTCCTTTTCCAGGTGGAACGCACGAACAAACTGTCAAAGCCAAAAATTTAGAGGACAAGGTGCCTGACACAGAAGTAGAAACCCAGATTAGCGTTCAAGGTAAGAATTAGTTATTTGAAATCCAGGCTCCTACATCGGTTATGCAGAGAAAATGAAATAGTCACAAACCCAATTCTTGCTACAATTCACTGGTGCTGGAGATGGATTCCTGCATAAGACAATATCTCCCTTTCCTTCTGTTCCTGGATAGATGGAAATGTAGATCAGAGCCTTCCTTATTGGATTCACAGGTACAATGGATCTGTCCCACTTCCGACCTTTAAGCTTATTACTTCTGTCCATCTGATGAGGTCAGATCAAGTGGGGGTGCTCCAGTTCCTCTTGTTTAAACAGTGTGAACTTGTGAAGCCTAAGAAGCATTCTAGGAGGGCCCAGGGTCACAGAGATAACACAAACAGCTGGCAGCTCAAACGGGCCCCTTTACTGCTCCAAATCTTCCCAAACGCTCCCGCGTTCCTGGCAAGTCCCAGAGCAGGATGGGATCAATCCCCCACACAAACCTCAAACAGCCTCTGGCTGCAGTTAGACCAACCCAGAGCGGTCTGCACCAAGGCTGCACGGCAATGAATCCCAAATGAAATTGGCAAAACAAGAGCAAAGGGAAGAGTTCAGGGAGCAAAAAATTCAGATAATTAGTCCAGAATGCCAACGAGGAATGCCAGGACTCTTGGCAAGACACGCAACACTTTAGTAACTCAGTGTTTGTTCCCAACAAATGCCCCTTCCCACAGCATCTCCTCAAGTTTCATTCCACAGGTGTGGCTGGTGAAGCTGGGCGGGGCACTTTCCTTGTGAGTGGCCTACTCCGTCTGAGCTGGTCACACCTTTCTCTGCACTCTCTGAGCCCTTGCATCAGGAGGGGGTGGTTCTTGCTCCTTGTTTGAGTTCTGTTTCTCCTCCCTGCCTGCAGGCCCTGTTAGGAGTAGACTCCTAGAGTTGGGGAGGCAATATATATAATCCCATGATGACAAATGGTCATTGTGGCTTTAAGGATGTTGGAAGGTTAGAGACTGTAATTAGAGAGTAATTATCTCCACTATAAAAGGAGGTACGGAGAGCGCATAACTCTCTCTCTGCTGGATTTGTTGATTTACTGTTTGATAACTGTTCATGTGCTGTGAATTACTGAAGAAGGAAGATTGTGGTTTGATGACTGTAAGCAATTTGATATTTGTGAAGACTTTGTTTTTGACTCGCTTTAACATCACTGCTTCTTGAGCAGTAGTTTGGTTTTTTTAGTTTTTACAACTCCAGTAAAAGCTATTTCATTTTTCTTAACAGTGTCTGGTCTACTAATTGTGTGTACACTAGCAATATTTCTCTAGCTGCATACTCCGCTGCACAATTTTGCTGTCTCCCAATGGAGATATCTCTTAACAGGCCCTACCAATTCCGAAAAGCCTTGCCTGGACTGACTCTGCCCTTCCCCAATTTCTTCAAAGGCCAACAGAGCTTTCCTCTCGCTCTCTGTCAGTTCTTGCTCCATATCATCTTCTCCTTTGTAGCAGTGCTTGCTGCCCGGAATGACCTCCTACCCCAGGTCTAACACTCGTGACATTTTTAAAATCATTTAAAAAATTGGTGGATTTTCTTGTGGAGCCCCTGTAAGAGTTTGGTTTTCTACCAATATTGAATTAATATTCTGGTCAGCTATGTCTTTTTTCTATATATATATTATTTCTCCTTTTTAACCCTAAACCATCCTGAATTGGTAAGGAGAGTGGAAATCTTAAAATTGAAATAAATAAATTAGTTAACAAAGCTTCTAATTAGTCCTAATTACCTCAGGCTCAATACTCTAAAAAAAGAATAGTAGAGTTGGAAGCCAAAGTAGACTAATCATTTGCCCTAAAGGTAGTGAAGCTTAAAGGAAGATCACAAACTACCCAGCTTCTGCAGATGTTTTGACAATTGTTTTCATGTTCAGGTAACCTTGTGGCTCAGACTGTTGAATATTCAATTGACGGAAGCAAACTCAACCATCTCATTGTCACTCCTTCTGGCTGTGGGGAGCAAAATATGATCCGCATGACTCCAACGGTTATTGCCACCTACTACCTGGATACAACAGAGCAGTGGGGGGCTCTCGGCATGGATCGCAGGACTGAAGCTGTCAAGCAGATCATGGCCGGTAAGACCATTTGTCTCCAGACCTGTTTTCTTCAGGGGATGGAAAAGTGAGATTCATTCATCCCTAAAATGAACAAATGTAAGACCCACAGAAGTCAAGAAGCCAAATGTTCTTAAATGTATGGTGGGATTCTTCGTTGTTGTTGTTATTCTTTCACAAGATAGGTTTTTGCTAGCTTAGCTAAGGATATCGCTTCTTTAGCTTGGAGGGGTGGTGGTGATCGTAGTAACTGCGAGAAAATAAATAAATATGGACTCATGGAATTATCACAAATTTCTATAAAAGGAAATACATTTTCATTTCTTTTTTTTAAGTGAGTTTGTAAGTATTGTTCTGCTATCAAATGCTTGTTTCTCAGGTATACAAGAGAGTACTTTTCAGCTCCTGTTGTTGTTGTTGTTAAGGTTCCTTGCTTTCAGAATCTCATCTGAAGAGTGGGATGGTTTTACACTGAGACCACAACACAAGTCAAAACAAGTGTGCAAAGGAAAAGCAGCTCCAATGAGTCACACAGCAAAGAAAGATGCGTGCAAAACTGCTCTGGATGCCAACCACTGCTCTGATTTTCTTTGGCTGGAGCTAAATTTCACAGCTGTTTCTATCTTGTCCCTTTTCAGGTTATGCCAACCAGATGGTGTACAAGAAAGCAGACCATTCGTACGCAGTATACCAAACCCATCCATCGAGTACTTGGTATGGACAAAAATATAGCCATTACTTTCAGATCATGGAAAGGCTTTCCTCTAACTTCCTCTAAAAATGTTCATATATTTTCATTTTCTAACTTCTGCTTCAGCATCTGATTCTCTTCAATTTGTATGTATGTATTTATTTTTGTGTTCTTCATTTCCTTTCTACTTACTTTTCCTTTCTTCCCAGAAGCTTCTTCCCTGGCTGTGCTTCAATCCTTGACAAAATCCTCTCTTCTGATAATGGCTTACTCATGTAACATCCTCTTTGACCACTTGTCTTCTCATGTCTAGCTTTTAGTATCAATCAGTTCTGTTCCCCCCCCCCCCCTTAAGATAAGGATGGCAATTTGTTCCTGCTGCAATAGGCTAGGCTAGGCTAGGACAGGACAGGACAGGACAGGACAGGATAGAGCTGGAAGGGACCTTGGAGGTCTTCTAGTCCAGCCCCCTGTTCAAGCAGGAGTCCCTATACTATTTCAGACAAGTGACTGTCCAGTCTCTTATTAAAAACCTCCAGTGATTAAGCACCCACAACTTCTGAAAGCAAGATATTCCACTGGTTAATTGTTCTCAGTGTCAGGAAATTTCTCCTTATTTTCTCCACATTAAAATTCATTTTGTTGGAAAGGGCCCATTGTTCACATCTGTCAAGATCCTTTTGGATCCTGAGCTTGTCTTGGCTATTCCTGACAGCTTGGTGTCATCTGCAAATTTCATGTTCCCTTTCTATTTCCTCGTGGAAGTCATTTATGAAGATATTGAAGAGTACTAGGCCTAAGACGGAACCTTGTGGTTCCCCACTGCTCACTTGCCTCCATGTAGGTGTTGTACCATTAAGGATTACTCATTGAGTACAGTTTGTCAGCTAGTTACAAATCCATATGATGGCGATGCTATCTATCCCACATTTTTCTAGCTTACCAAGAAATAGGTTGTGGTCTACTTTGTCAAATGCTTTGCTGAAATCGAAGTATATTATGTCCACAGCCTTTCTCTGGTCTACTAATTTAATCACTTTGTCTAAGAATGAAATAAGATTGGTTGGGAAAGATCTGTTTTTAACAAACCCACACTGACTTTTAGTTATAACTTTATTTGTTTCCAGATGTTCACAGATCTGTTTTTTGATTATCTTTTCCAGTATCTTTTCAGGTATTGATGTTAGGCTAATTGATCTACAATTTCCGGGGTTTGTCCCCCACCCCTTTTTCCCCCCTAAAGATGGGAACCACATCAGCTCTTTTCCAATTCTCAGGTAGTTCCCTGATGTTCCAAGACTTTTGAAATATATGGTACAATGATTCTGAGATAACATCTGCCAGCTCCTTCAGAACTCTTGGATGTAATCCATCAGGTCCCAGAGATTTATATTCATCAAGATCAGGCAGGTGTTCTCTTGCCATTTTGTTTGCTTATTTTAATTTTTATTTCTAGTCAGTCTGTTACAGTATTTTTTTTAATTGGCTGGGATATAGTTTCTTTAGACTGATGCAAAGAATGAGTTAAGCAGCTCTGCTTTTTCTCTACTACCTGTTACTTCCTTGCCATTTTCTCTCTTTAGTGAGCCAACTGTTTTCTTGACTTTTTTCTAGTCTATATAAATAAAAATGTAAAATAGTTTGTGCAAAATAACTAATCTCAGAAAGTAATGCACCAATCTACACCAAATGTTCACATAATGTTGCTAAGAAAGGGAGTAACAATCATACATACATTTTGTGTGGGTGGCACACGTGTGTCATGTGCAAGTAGTACAAACGTAAAAGGTACGGACTTCTCAGTTATTTTTCTCCCTTAAGCTCCACCCACCCAGCTGCTTCTTATGATGCATCACATACACACCCCTCACATTTCCAACGGTTGTTTCCTCAGCAACCGAATAAGCCTCCAACGTTCCCTCACACATAGAGAGAGAGGGGGGGAAATACAGTAGGTAGGTAGGTAGATAGAGGGAGAGAGGAGGAAATACAGTAGGTAGGTAGGTAGGTTGGGGGTTATATGGTGGCTGTGTGTACTTGTTTGTGTGTGCAGGTGTAGATCTACACACAGATTGGTTGACCATTTAACCAGACTGAGCCACAGCAACGCTTGGCTGGGAACGGCTAGTTATTAATATGTTGAAAGAAACTTTCTAAACTATCTTTGACTTTTGTTGCAAGTTTTTGTTCATTCTGAGGCTTTGCTTTCCTGACCTCATCTTTGCAGATTCCAGCCTTTCTGCTGATATTCTGCGTTAGTCGTGTGTCCCTCTTTCCCTTTTTTTTTGTACTTGTCTTTTTCAGGACAATTTTATTTTTCATTTTATCAGAGAGATCTTTGTGCAACCAAGCTGGTTTGTTCTTGGATTTCTTATTTTTCTTTTTCAATGGTATTTTGATGGATCGGGCTTTTATTATTGTATTTTTCAGCGTTTCCCACGCTTCTTGGGTTGCTTTCCCCTTTAGGATTTTCATCCATGGAATCTTTGCTAGGCTGTCTCTGAGTTTGTTAAAATCAGCTCTTTTAAAGTTTAAGACACTGTCTAGATCAGTGGTAGTCAACCTGGTCCCTACCGCCCCCTAGTGGGCATTCCAGCTTTCATGGTGGGTGGTAGGAGTTTTGTCCGATACTGAAGCACTTTCCTTTTTTTATTTTAATTGATTTTCTTACTTTATAAATCACTATTACTGTGGAACAGGTGGGCGGATAGAAAATTTTACTACTAACAGAGACACAAAAGTGGGCGGTAGGTATAAAAAGGTTGACTACCCCTGTGCATGAGCATCTATATAAAGGAGTTCTAGTCTGCTTGGATGACATTCTCATCTACAATGAAACTCTAGAACAGTGGTAGTCAACCTGGTCCCTACCGACCACTAGTGGGCATTCCAGCTTTCATGGTGGGTGGTAGGAGTTTTGTCCGATACTGAAGCACTTTCCTTTTTTTATTTTAATTGATTTTCCTACTTTATAAATCACCATTACTGTGGAAGCAGTGGGCGGTTAGAAAGTTTTACTACTAACAGAGATACAAGAGTGGGCAATAGGTATAAAAAGGTTGACTACCCCTCGTGTAGATTATGTTCTATTGGTTGTATTTGCATTATACTGAATTCTAATATGATGCGTTTACTCTCGCCCAAAGTTCCTCCAACTCCAAGTCCCTCTATCATGTCTTCACTATTAGTAAGAATTAGGTCCAGTGTAGCTTTTCCTATAGTTTCCTCCTCAACCTTTTGAATGACAAAGTTGTTGGCTAGGTTTGTTAGGAATCTGTTTGAAATCCCACTTGTTGCAGAGTTTTTTCCCAGTCGATAGCAATAGCACTTATATACTTCTTTACAGTGCTTTACAGCTCTGTCTAAGTGGCTTACAGAGTTAGTATATTGCCTCCAACAATGTGGGTCTTCATTTACCCATCTCAGAAGGATGGAAGGCTGAGTCAACTTTGAGCCTGGTGAGATTTGAACTGCCATATTGCAGGCAGGCAGCAGGCAGCAGAAATAGCCTGCAGTTCTGCACTCTAACCACTGCGCCACCATGGTTCATCATATATCATGATATCAGGGTAGTTAAAGTCTCCCATTACTATTATGGTATGCTTCCTTCATACATTTGTTAGCTGGTTGGCAAAAGGTTCTTCTATTTCTTCTGATTGGTTGGCTGTCTTTTAGTATGCATTTATGGCAATGTCACTATTTTTTTCCCTTTTATATTGACCCATATACATTCGAGGAGGTTTTTCCCTTTGATCATGTGCTTTTCTGTAGATGATTCTGTAGGGATCTCTTACATCTAGTGCAACTCCACGTCCTCTTTTTGTAGATCTGTTTCTCTTGAACTATTTGTATCCATCCATCAATGCATTCCAGTCATGAGTTTCATCCTACCAAATTTTTGTAACAGCAACTATATCATACTTGTGTATTATTGCTTCTAGTTCACTCTGTTTGTTCCCCAAACTTTGAGCATTTATATACAGTGATCCCTCGTTTTTCGCGGTTAATGGGGACCGGAACCTTCCGCAAAAACTGAAAAAACGCGAAGTAGGATTCGCACCGGAAACTTGAGTTGGTGGACATCATTTAAAGCAAGCACTAGGGGGCGCTTGCCTCCTACCGATGCATGTTTTTTCTGTATTTTTGAAAAACCCGCGAAGCACTGAAGCCGCGAAACATGAAGCCGCGAAAAACGAGGGATCACTGTATAAGCATTTGAGTGTTTTATGTTTCCTGCTTTTAATTGAAAGCCCTTCTGATGAGTTGAGCCTGTTAGGTGAGATCTCCATTGGGAGACAAGCAGAGGGTGTGCACCAGAGTCTGCAGCTAGAGGAATGTTGCTAATGTACACACAATAAGTATACCAGACACTGTTTAAGTAAAATAAAATAGCTTTTACTGAGGTTCTAAAAACAACTAAATTAAGCTACGGGATCGTATCCTGCCCCATACAGCCCTTTGGCCGATTCGCTCCCACAGAGAGGGACTTCTCCGGGTGCCGTCCACTAGGCAATGCCAGCGGGCGACGCCCAGGGGAAGGGCCTTCTCTGTGGTGGGCCCAGCCCTCTGGAACGACCTACCCCCCTAAACTCAGAACGACCACGGACCTTCGCTCCTTCTGCCAGAAACTAAAGTCTTACTTTTTCCAACAGGCCGGCCTGGCCTAATTTACCCCTACCTAGCCTGTAGTCTGAAGCTAAATTGTTTTAATTGGTTTTAAGTGGAAATAGTTTTAATGATTTTATAAATTTTAGCACAGGGATAATAATTTAATCTGGTTTTAAATTTTGAAAATTGTTATGTCTATGTGTTTTTAATTTCCTGAGTCCCTTCTGGGAAAGGGAGTGGTCTAAAAATCTAATAAAGTAAGTAAGTAAGTAAGCTACTGCTCAACAAGCAGTGATATTAAACGAGTCAAAAACAAAGTCTCAACAATATCAAATAGCTTATACAATCTTCCGTCTTCATCTTCAGTAATCACAGTTCATGACACAATTTAGTTATCAAACAGCAAGTCCAGCAGAGAGAGAGAGATGCGCTCTCCTGGCTTCCTGTATAGTTAGAGATAATTGCACTTACTAATTGCACTCTAACATTTCACCATTCTTAGAATTACAATGACCATATTTCACTATGGTACTATATATTGTCTACCCAACTATAGGAGTCTACTCCTAACAGAACCAGTAGTTTTCTGAGTACATTTCCCCTGTTTCCATGAGGTGCAGCCCATTGCTTGTCAAAAGTCCTTCAGGTAGGCAATGCAGTCCATTGTCCAGGAAGCCAAAGCTCTCTTGACACCAACCTTTTATCTAGTGGTTTATTTCTAGAATTCTTTTTTTCCTCAATGAGTCTTGACCTTCTGTTTTTGAGTACCGATGAGGACACCATTTGTCCTCCTAGGTCCTTAACGTTTTTGCCTAGGTGCTCATAACCTCTCAATACTGTACTCAGGTTCTTTGTTGGAACATTGATTCCTTGGGGTTGTTATTGTTATTATTAGATTTCTATCGCACCTTTTTTCTCATTGGTTAGCTCAAGGCAATGAACATACTGGATATCCCAAACGTGGCTCTCTGAATAGATAGTTATACTACTATTTCATTGGGGAGTTACCCTCTGAAAGTACTCGGTTCCACTTATATTATTAGCCAATATAAAGCAAATGCTAAGAGTGCATTTTTGATAGCCATGAGAACTGAAATAAGGAATTCTCATTCTCTTAACTCTTGTCCTGCATTTCTTCCAAAGGTCTGGTTCCTATGTACTGTTGTGTTATAACAACATTATAATTTCTGTTACTCAGATGCATTATTTCTCTTGCTACAGCTTTGATTTTGTTATTGAGCTTTTTTCCCTTCCTAGGTTGAAGGAGAGATTAGGGTGACTGATTTTAATTTTGAGTGTTTCCCATCATAAGAACAATATTGCGCTAGAGGCATGCACAACTTCTATGGTTGTTGTGCCATAATGTAATATTGTGGCGACTCCTAGCTAGCCGCAACCTATTTGGCTTTCAAAATCAAGCAAGCAACTATTGGCACTTTTATTAAGATCTTCAAATGGTTGGTTAATGCTTTACGTCCTTTACAGGCTAACAGGATATGTTGTAAAAGTCTTTGCCTTGGCTGCCAAAATTGCAAAAGACATTAGCCCTGAAATCATTTGTGGAGGTGTGAGGTGGCTGATTCTGAACAGGCAACAACCAGATGGAGTGTTCAAAGAAAATGCCCCAGTACATTCTTCAACCATGCAGGTATGGTTTCCTTCCTTCCTTTTTTCCCTTTCTTCCTTTTCTTCCTTCCTTCCAATAAATCCAGGGATTTTTAAATTCTTAACTGAAAAAGACCCAAACTCAAGTATTAGAGGAAAGATTGTACTAGTTCATTGCTAGTTTCTTCACTAATGACATTGGTTATTCGAATTCAGATAGGACATGAGGATAGCAATTGCACTTAGACTTATATACCGCTTCACAGTGCTTTTACAGCCCTCTTTAATGGTTTACAGAGCCAGCCTCTTGCCCCCAACAATCTGGGTCCTCATTTTGCCAACTTCAGAAGGATGAAAGGCTGAGACAATCTTGAGCCGATGAGAATCAAATGTCAGCCCTGGAGGGCATTTTTCCCTTGGGATCTGCAGGGCTGCCACCCTTGGAGCTGTGGGGAACTAGGAGGGAGGATTTCCTGCAATGGTAGAGATATCTAGTCATAACAACATTCTTTTCTCTGGGAGTCAAGGACATTTCAACCTGCACCTGAGTGGCGTGGCTGAGAGGCGCCTCCAGTTGGGACAGTGATGGACCATGTGATGGACATGTGGGTGCAGGGGAAGGGTCTTTGAAATTCTTTTGAGTGGGGAAAATCCCGAAGCTTTCAGATTCGGGCTTTCCCAGACGTGCCAATATGACATCTTTACTAAAGTGGAACTTTGAGGAACTTCAAGCCTCAGAGTCTTCTTTAGCTGGGGGTGTTACTTGGAACCCTGATATTAACCCAAATCTCCTTTAAAACCTAAACCAGCTCCCCAGGGCTCGGGGCACTGTCCAGGGTCCTGAGCCTTGAATGCCAACCCAATATTGGGTGGCCGTGGCGCAAAGACTCAAGGAAGATGGAGGAGATGATGGTGACCACAGAAGGAACCACCGGGACTGGCTCGAAGGTCCACCTTGAGACCATCTACTCCCCTTCCAAGTCTGTGGTGCAGGTCAGCAAAGGGGAGCATATCCCAGCCCTCGAATGGAGGGCACCGAGGCCAGCTGTTCTCAGCGATTCTTGGGAGTGAGGCCTTCTGCCACTAATGCAAAGCCAGTTGCTGGTGGGTGTATCGCAGTCGTTCGACCAGCTTGGTATGGGCAGCATCACGCAACTTCCCATTACTGACCCACCCAGCTGGATTCTGGCTCAGCCCATGTTCACCTGTTATAGGGTTACCACAAGTGCCCAGAGTGGAGTGTTGGCCTTGTTTCACTCAGCATGAAGCAGATCACATTATAGCCTTCCCCATCAGGCCCAGTCTACCAGGATGACAGCTCCTGCTGGAGTTGGCATGGTGCTGCTGCAAGGCCCCCTAGGATAACCCAGTCTGGGGCTGTGTGGAGAACTGTTGGGGCTACAGAAGCCCAACACCCCCCCTCTCCAGCCAGCCCTCATTGCCGCCTGCTGACCAGACCCCCCCTAGCTGGGCCTTTTATCCTTTAGCTGGTTCAATACCAGTGGATGTTATCCCTGGTCCCACCACCACCGAAATCTGCCCTGCTAGCTGCTCTTTCCCCATGGTTTATTTATTTATTTATTTATTATTTAGACTTATATAACCGCTCCCTCTCCCCAAAGGGACCCGGGGCGGTATGGGGTAGGATGCGATCCCGCAGATAGCTAGGTCCCGTGCCATGGAGCGCTCTAAAGATGGTAATCAACACCTTGAAGCGCACCCGAAAGGCCACAGGCAGCCAGTGCAGCTCGCGCAGGAGCGGTGTTACATGGGAGTACCTAGAAGCTCCCAAGATCGCCAGTGTGGCCGCATTCTAGACTAGCTGTAGTCTTCGGGTGCACCCCAAGGGGAGCCTCATGTAGAGAGCATTGCAGTAGTCTAGCCGGGATGTCAGAAGCGCATGAATGACTGTGTGAAGGGCGTCCCGGTCCAATAGGAAAGCAACTGCCGCACCAGGCGAACCTGGTGGAACGCCCCCCTGGCCACGGCCATCACATGGTCTTGCATAGACAGCCGGGTATCCAGGAGGATGCCTAAGTTGAGTGTTTAGAGCAAGATTCAATAGGACCCAGGGGAAGCTGGTCTACTTTCTCAACCAGATTTGGTCCCAAATTGACCTATATGGAGACCGATAGAGATTTCGTATCAGCAATATGACGATAGAAGCCAAGAGATTTTTTAAAAAGCTTTAATTCTGCTGCTCCTCATGTAACCCCTATGTGTAATTACAGAGTAGTATTTATTTATTAGCATTACCTTTGCCTTTTTGTCCACCCCTCCCCCTCTCTTTTCTTCTAGGGAGGAGTGAAAGGTGCTGAACCAGAAGAATCTTTAACAGCTTTCATTCTGATTGCATTGTTGGAATCCAGACCAATCTGCAATGCAAATATCAATGTACGTGATGTTGTGATTGGAAGTGGTATGAGAAGGCCAAAACATGATCACATCCCTTGGGGTTTTTTCGAGCATAGTATTCCATTTTCACAACTTCTTGGGCCTCGTATTAGAAGCCTTCAGGCTCTCCCGCATTCCTCACATTTAGAGGAAGATTTTAAAAAGATCTATGCAGAAATGGTTTCTGCAAGTGGATCATGCAGCATTGCAGCTTTTACAGTGGAACCCTATTTTAAGACATTCCTAATGAATGTTCAACACCTCCTCCTGCATTAAAAGCCTTAAAATAACACACGTGACAGCTAAAACTGCATTATTATTATTATTTTAATTTATAAACTGCACCCTCTCCCCGAAGGGACTCCCCTATATATATATTTGCTTTTGTAGATTTTCACGGGTGTAGGTATGCTGGTGTTGCAATCCTCGGGTGTTTTCCTGTGTATATAGCATGGAATTTTTTTTGCAACATTTCGACAAGATCTCACTTGTCATCCTCAGGCTTCGGTCTGTGACTGTGACTGCAAAGGCATCGCCCTTCCTTAAATCTTGGTGGATTTACAACAATAAATCCACTCACAACAATAGTCAGCAGTCCACCCTCCCACCCCCCACCAAGATTTAAGGAAGGGTGATGCCTTTGCAGTCACAGTCACAGACCGAAGCCCGAGGATCACCAATTATATATATATAATTGGTGCTGTATTTCAAAGGAATGTTGTGTGAAAATTTGGAAGCGATCGGTGCAGTACTTTCAGAGATGAGCGGTTTTGAACAATCTCATAGTTAAATTTTTATTTATATAGATTTATTTATTGAACAAATTTGTATGGCTGTCTGTTCTGTTCCACGGGCTGAATCACCCCACATACACAGGCTTGGCTGCTTGCCACTGCTTAATTATGAGATAAGTGTATACTTTGGCTAAGAGCCCAGATAATTCACGTAATCCCAAATACGACTAGAAGACTCAGGCTTTCTGGAATACTAAAGTTCAATCCGTTGCTTCCTGCAAATGTCCCTTCCCAACATCTCACCTATAAGTTCTCTTGGGAGGGGCCACTCAACAACCACCTGGTGCCTAATCACTGTCTGTGAGCCTGCCTCAAATGTAGTTGCTGCCTCCGCCTCTCAGCCCTGCTCACTCCGGCATCAGGGACAAACTGCCTTTGATCCTCCCCACTGTTCCATGACCCAGACGCCTCCTGGTGGCCAACCAGCCTCTCGGGTTCCTGCTCTGACTCTGAGCACTCCCCAAGGTCTCCCTCCTCCTCCAAAGCAGACTCATAGGGCTCTTTGCTAGAAGAGTCCATCAGCAGCTCATCTGGAGCCAGCTGGGCCACAACAGCTGTCCAACTCACAAATAGTTGGCCCTGGCAAACTTACAAGATTTGAAAATCAAACACATTTTAAAAAATTGTAACTTATCTGCTCCCCTCACTCCCATGGCTGCAACAGCCCAATCAAATCAGCCATTTGATCGGCTCCATCTCCATTTGTGGTTCCCAGGCCCAATGACAAAATCATGTTTTAGTGCCTTTCAGAAAAGCAACTGCATCATACCTCAGGGAATTGGTGTTCCATAGGGATGCCTAAAACATTCCTAATGGATCTCTTCTCTTCCCTCTCCCCACACTTCCAGAGTCTAGAGAGCAGCATCAACAAGGCTGCAGATTATTTACTCAAAAAGTATGCAAATCTGAAAAGGCCTTACACTGCGGCTCTCACGGCGTACGCTTTAGCTGCTGCAGACCGACTCAGGGATGAGAGGGTACTCATGGCAGCATCAACAGGTACCTATATTGTTTTGTTTTAAGAAGGAGAAACCAGATGTGGTTGGGTTTTGAAAACAGATGATTCCACTAAGAAGAATGAAGTAATCGTAGGAATACAAAAAAACAATGGACAGATTTTTAGATATTGCAGTGACAAAAATAAAATCGAGAGCCCCCATGCGAATGGGAACCTCTTTGCTTCTAACTGCTTTCTCAAGAAATCAGTAATAATAGATGCAAACTCTTTCCCCCGCTTGTGCAGGTTTATTGTTGAGTTGATCTCCCCAAATTTGTGTCCTACCCATAGGTCCCCTGCTGAACTCTTTATCAAATATGTACTTCTAAGTGTATAGCCTGAAAATGCATTTGCTCTTATCGTGTTTTCAGTTTAGCAAAGGAGACTAGAGACAAAAATGGAAAGAAGTTGGTAATTTTTATTATGAATATTTATTATTTTAAAATATTTTGCTCTGACCTTTATCAGTATGTTTGCAATTTAAATATATGCAACTTTTAGCTAGTAAATATTTATGCTTATATTGCATTTTTAGTGATTTTCATAGACGTATCTTGTTTGATGACTTTCCGTGTAGTTATTTCTCTTGCATTGAATGTAACAGATGATACTTAATATTTTGGGATATACTCCTAACCAACTTTTACTTACATTGAAAAGTTAAATAGGATCTTAGAACATAGAATAAGAGAATTGGAAGGGACTGTAGAGGTCTTCTAGTCCAACTCCCTGCTTGGGAAGGAGAGACTATAATATACACTGTTTCTGTGCTGTTTTTTAGGAAGGAATCGTTGGGAAGAACAAAATGCTCACACCCACAGCATTGAAAGCACTTCCTATGCTTTGTTGGCCCTGCTGAAAATGAAGAAATTTGAGGAGGCCGGTCCTGTAGCCAGTTGGCTGATAGATCAGAAATATTATGGGGGAACATATGGACACACCCAAGTGAGCTTTTGCTTCATTGTCACATTATTTGTATTGTCTGAGCTCTATTCTACTTTAGGCTTCTTAAAACAAAACAAAAGCCTGAATTGTTGTATGTTTCACCTGAAGAAGGGAAGGGAAGGTTGAGACGTGATAGCAGTTGTGAAGTTCCCAGAAGATGACCTAATTAATTTACAAGCCTCAAGACAAAGTTCAAAAGAAATCCAATCATTTATTAGGACCAACATTCTGGCTTGAGCTCCGGTGGAGCCAAAACTGCTTTCACTTCATTGCGTTTGAACTTTGCCCCTGTATCCCCTCCCTTCTGTCATGCGTCATAACTCATAGTCTCCAACTAGGTTGCAGACGTCCGCTCTGCATGCCAAAAGCATGCATGGAATCTCCCCTCCCTTGCCAGCGTGATAATAGTCACGGCAACACTTTAGCAGTTGACATCCGGCTCCTCTCACTTCCCGAAAGCAACCTGTGTGACACAATTTGAGTACAGGTGTATAACTTAGGGATGTGTCCCTCCCCCAGGCTTGCTTGGATTTTCTGCATGGAATTTTGCCATAAGGCGATCAGCCTGGATATTTCTACTTTTCACCCAAGATGCCTCCGATAAGGGGTAGCCCTTCCACTTGATTAAGTATTGGAGTTGCCTCTGTGCCACCTTGAATCAAGGATTCATTGAACTTCATAATGAGTTTGGCCACCTCTGACCATAGGGCCCAGAGGCTCCCAGGGTAGTGGTCTCAGAGTGGATCCAATCACAGGTTTTAAGAGGCTACTATGAAATGATGGGTGTATCTTCCCCAACAATTGAGGTAGTTTCAATTGCGTTGCGACTGGGTTGATATATGAATATTTTGTGGAGAGGTAAACTTTCTCTCCCACCTGGGTGTATTTTTACATGGTGGATAGAGAATTGTTTATCTCTACTTGGTTAGCTGGCAAGTGCATGAATTTTGGATGTGTAGGAGAAAGAATAGTTTTTGTAAGGAATTTTTACCTGAAGATTATCTAGGGTTTATGTCCTTCATCCATGCTGAAATTAAGGGAACCAAGGGTAATCTCATCCATAGACTTCCTATTATCCTAGATCAAGGTTGTCAAACTCCCGGCCAGTGGGCCAGATGCATCATGTTCTGGCCATGCCCACATGTGGTTTAGAAAAGGGGGGAAAGTCCTGCTATGTCACATGACACCACTGTGACAATGTGAGTTTGACACTCCTGCCGTAGATCATTTAGTTCTACAGATAAAAGTCTCTTTAAAGATGTATGTATGTGTGTATATAAGTCAACCCTCCTCTGTTTGTTTACTCATTCAGTTTGTAGCCTATCTTCTCATTTATGATCAAATGATCTCACACAGGGGTCTCCAACCTTTGCAACTTTAAGTCTGAAGGACTTCAGCTCCCAGATTTCTCCAGCCAGCAAAGCTGGCTGGAGAAGTCTGGGAGCTGAAGTCCTTCAGACTTAAAGTTGCAAAGGTTGGGGACCCCTGATCTAACAGACAATTGTAAATATTAGAAAGACAGTTTGGGAACTTATTGCAGCAAGCCCCATCACCATGTTCTTCCCTATGGGTCAAACATTCATTTCTCTGTTAAAATACATCACTGGATTTTCAGTTCCTTTGTGAGATACTCCAAGACAAAAAATCTTGTTTTTTCCCTTCTCCCATTCCAGTCAACAGTTGTGGGGTTTCAAGCTCTTGCTGAATATGAAATTCAGATGCCTACCCGGGAGTTGAATTTGGATATTGCTATTAAGCTGCCAAAACGAGAAATGCCTATAAAATACAGAATTGATGCTACCAATGTTCTCCGAGCCCAGACGACAGAGGTGCAGTATTTCAGCAAGTGTATTTATTATTCCTTTCGTTGGAAATAATTACTTTGGAGTTTCAGGTTCAAATGCATCTTTTCTCAAGAATTCGGAAAAAATATACAGAATTTAGTGAAACAAGAAAGAAAACCTAAATCAGTTCTGCCTATTGGAATTGTGGTGGTTGGGGATTAGCCTATGTTCAAGAATCAGATCAGGGTTGACTGGTTTAAGATTACTACAGTGGTGAGTTCCTACCACGAACTAGACTGGTTTAGCCGAACTGATAGTAGCTTGGTGGCCTGGGTCGCTGGAACCAGCAGCGACTCATGTCTGCCACTCTCCTGAACTGGTTATCCAGGCGGCGCCATAGGCACCGCCATCTTGGTTTTTTGCTTCTGCACATGTGCAAAGCAATTTGTATTGCTCTGTGCATGCGTGCACAACATGCATCACACAAGCACGCTCACGACCGAACCGGCAGTAGTGACTGCTGGAACCCACCCCTGGACTACTAGCTCCTTTGTCAACATACAATGTAGTTTTAACTGACTTCCTTTTCCTCACACAAAGCTGTATTTAAGACCATATTGTGTCTGTGTCCAAGAATTGTGTCCAAGAACTATTCCTAGGAAAAAGGTTTTAACAGCTTTGAGGGACTTTTGGAGCACTTTGCAACACCTTCACTTAGTACATGAAGATAAAGCCATTAAAACAAACTATTGCTATTTGCTATTTTTGATATTGCAGAAGCAATTTACAGCCAATGTTGCTAGTAGAGTTTAAGTATGTTTATATCAGGAGTGGGTTGTTGCTGGCATTACTGACAGATTGCTCCACGCATGCTTCACCAACAGCCACCTTCCTTTTGTTTTAACAATGAATAGTCTCAAAAACTGCAGAAGTGCTTCAAAAAGGGGTAACAGGTTGTGACTGAAGAGAGCCTCTTTTAGCTAGAAGTGCCAGAAGAAGTGGTGACAGCTGTCAGCCTCGACACCTTTAAGAAAGGATGAGAGGAGTTCATGGAGAACAAGGGTATCCATGGCTATCATTATGGATGCCCAAGGACACCCTCCGGGTTGGAGAGATAGGCAGGATATCTCTCAATGCCATTTGCAGGGAATCACAAGCAGGTGAAGACATCTGCTTGGGAAGACCCTGAAGCAAATGGGGAGCCACTGTGGGAGACAGAAGGCTGGACTGGATGGGCTGTGGCCTGTTCCAGCAAGGCTGTTCTTAGGTTCTTAGGTTCTTAGCTAATACAGATAAAAATCCCTTAAATTGGTTAAGAAATGAAACGACTTATTGTCCATTTGAAAAAGAAATTCCAAAACAGCTGCTTTATCAACAAATAAGTGATAGCAGGCCCGTCCCATCCCCCCTCCCTCCTGCCTCACCAGATGGTTTGAAGCACAACTCCTGAAACTATTTGCAGACTGGTGCTGTATCTTGTGGGGTGATTCTAGGACTCTCCCTAATCCAGGAGAGTCATATAAACTAAAGGAATGGCAATTCCTTCTGTTCGTAAGTTGAAAAAAGGGGACTTCCTGTGAACATGGCTGTCATTTGACATGTCCAGAGAGCTTCTCTCTCTGGATTGTTGTTTTTCAACCCAGCAGGCATGTGACAAGCAAAGTCAGTTGAGGAAACCAGTTTCATTTAAGGGCTGCAGTGATTTACTTAACAACCATTGTAAAAAAGTGTCATAAACAGATTCCAGGTGCTTGAAAGTTTATTCCAATACAATAGCAGAGTTGGAAGGGACCTTGTAGGTCTTCTAGTCCAACCCCCTGCATGGGCAGGAATCTTATACCATTTCAGACAAATGGCTGTCTAACATCTTTTTAAAGACTTCCAGGGTTGGGGCATTCACAACTGCTGGAGGCAAGCTGTTCCAGAGGTTAATTGTTCTTACTGTTAGGAAATTTCTCCTTAGTTCTAAGTTGCTTCTCTCCTTGGTTAGTTTCCACCCATTGCTCCTTGTCCTGCCCCCAGGTGTCTTGGAGAAAAGTTTGACTCCCTCTTCTTTGTGGCACCCTCTGAGATATCGGAACACTGCTATCATGTCTCCCCTGGTCCTTCTCTTCATCAAACTAGACATACCCAGTTCCTGCAGCCGTTCTTCATATGTCTTAGTCTCCAGTCCTCTAATCATCTTGGTTGCTCTTCTTTGCACTCTTTCCAGAGTCTCCACGTCTTTTCTACATCGTGGCGACCAAAACTGTATGCAGTATTCCAAGTGTGGCCTTACCAAGGCACTATACAGTGGCATTAACACTTCACGCGATCTAGATTCTATCCCTCTGTTGATGCAGCCTAGAACTGTGTTGGCTTTTTTGGCAGCTGCTGCACACTGCTGGCTCATATTTAAATGGTTGTCCACTAGGATTCCGAGATCCGTCTCACAGTTGCTACTATTGAGCAAGGTACCACCTATACTGTACTTGTGCATTTGGTTTTTCTTGCCTATATGTAGGACCTTACTTTTTTCACAATTGAATTTCATTTTATTAGACAGTGCCCAATGTTCAAGTTTGTCTAGATCCTTCTGTATCTTAAGCCTATCTTCTGGAGTGTTGGCTATTCCTGCCAGCTTGGTGTCGTCTGCGAATTTGATGAGTTCCCCATTTATCCCCTCATCCAAATCGTTGATGAAGATGTTAAAGAGTACTGGGCCTAAAACAGAGCCTTGGGGGACTCCACTGCATACTTCCTTCCATGTAGATGCAGTTCCATTGAGGACTACACGTTGAGTGCGGTTGGTCAGCCAGTTACGAATCCATTTGGTGGTGGTGCTGTCTAACCCACAATTTTCTACTTTATCTAATAGTAGGTTATGGTCTACTTTATCAAATGCCTTACTGAAGTCCAGGTAAATTATATCAACAGCATTCCTCTGGTCCACTGATTTTGTTACTTTGTCAAAGAATGCAATTAGATTCGTCTGGCATGATCTGTTTTTGACAAACCCATGTTGGCTTTTGGCTATTACTTTGTTTGCTTCTAGGTGTTCACTTATTTGTTGTTTAATTATCTTTTCCAGAATCTTTCCTGGTATTGAGGTCAGGCTGATGGGTCTATAGTTTCCTGGATCTGTTTTTTTTCCTTTTTTGAAGATGGGAACCACATCTGCTCTTTTCCAGTCTTCTTTACTCCTTTACTCTATGAATAGAATGTAATTGTCAAATGGCACCACTCATAATTTATATATATAATTTATATTTATACCTTCCTACTGCAGAAAATTAAATCCATTTATTCTACTACATTATATTACTATGAATGTACACAAACATAGAAATTGCAAAGATTGGTGCACAATAATTTAGTTAGTTTTACATTCATTGTAAAGTGGAATGACACTCTCACTTCAGAAAGTGGAAGGAAAGGAGTTTTCTTTATGATTTGATTTTTTTTTTTTGGATACATTGCCAATATATTGTTGTTTCTTCATCTAAATATTTGATTTGGTCTTTCTTATATTTTGAAATCCGTTCCACCTCTAGCTCATATCAGGTTACAACAAATACAATCAAATACCAAAACAGCCAAGGAACTGCAGTTGATGGTCATGCTAACCCCTGGTTGCTTTTCAGACCAAACTCAATGAAGACTTCAATGTGACAGCATCAGGTGACGGAAAAGCAAAAATGACAATTTTGACGGTCTATAATGCACAATTGCGGGAAGATGAAAATGTTTGCAACAAATTCCACCTTGAAGTTTCTGTTAAAAATGTCGAACTGAGTAAGTTTGTCTTCCTAGAAATAGTAGATTGTAATGAAGGGTGTTTTTTTTGAGGGGAGGAAATTAAAATGTTAGAATCCCAATGTAGAATAAGCTTTCTCTGCTATTTATTCATAAAAAAAGTCTCTCATTTGATAGAAAATAATATTATTAATCATATTTAGTTGAGATCCAGTCCTTGCAGTCAACAAACCAATTGGGATTTGGACCGATGGTGAAATAGCCATAGGCCAGAAGGCCTCTTGTCTTCCATTAAGTCTCCACTGTTCTCCTATCACTTAACTAGTTGCACTAACTCTTAAAATTTGAGATAAAAGATGCCAAAAAAGAAAAAAAACGACTTAATGACATACTGTACTTAATTTTGGAAACTCCAGAAAAAGAGATTAACTCCAGAGATTTTTGACTGCTTTCAATTCATGTCGATGAATTTTTTACTGGTTTTATATCTGTGTACCATTCTGAGGCACTATTACATGTTTATCTCATTCTTCCTTTGCAGAACCCACATTTATTTATCAAATTTATATGCCTCTTATCTCACAGTTCAAGGCAACCCTCACTGGGTTAATATTTTTGCTGCTTACAATACCTTAATATAATACTTCGGTACAACACTTGTTTTGCTGCTGGTACTCTTCTTAAGCTTGGATACTGCCCTCTTTGTATGCAGATTGCTGGTTTACATGGACAGATTGCTTGTCTAGAGTTGGCTTGTCAGCTCTTCAGGCTGAAATTAGTGATCCACATAGCTGGTGTGTTCTGTTGGGTTGCCCTGCTCTCAGCCTTCTCTTTCACAAAGACTCAGCTGGAGAAGGACAGTATGGATAACAAATCTGGCACAGTGAGAGAACCAGATACTAGTTCTTTTCCAGACTTTTTAGAGATGGAGGTAGCAGGTGAGCTAGCCTGCTGAAAGCCTAATAAGCAGTGAGTCTGGATCAGTGGTAGGTTGCCAATTTTTTTTTACTACCAGTTTGGGTGCATTCACGCTCACGCTGCTTTTGCAAGCATAGAAGTATCCAGGTAGGTGGGCAGAGCCTTCCATAGCTGCTACTACCTGTTCACCTGATTCGGGCCAAACCGGAAGCAACCCACCTCTGGTCTGGATGGTTTTCATCCCAGAGTTCTTAGGGAACTTCTAGGTGTGCTTTCTGGACCACTAACGGATCTGTTTAAAGTCGCTTCTAACAGGTGAAGTTCCCCAGGACTGGTGAGCAGCTAACTCATCCACAACATTACAGCTTGGTAACAAAATGTCTGGAAACCAACCCACAAGCTCTGAGAATAAACCTTCACCTTCATAAATCTAGTTCTTGCAAAATTATGATGAGATTCATTTTACACCCAGCTTGAGAGTTCCTAAATCATATACTTTAGAACAGGAGTGTCGAGGAATGAGCCAACATTGCAATGAGACAGACATGCAATCTCGGTGCTCTGAGATTGCTGCTGATACTTTTGCTGCTGGGTGGTCCAATTTGACCTAAACTGTCCTGAAGAGATGGTGAATGGGAAGAATACATCCTGCTGATCTCAGGGACACTGCAAAGTCCCTGATATATCCAGGAGAAGTTCTTCTAGCTGGTGACAAAAGCTGATGAAGTTTGGATGGCTCTGAAATGGAAGGAAATGGAAAGAGAAAATGTTTACAGCTGGTGAGGATTTTTTTACCATTTTAAAAGAGACTACCTACGAAAAACTTAAAGCTAAATTTAATCTGAGAACAGAAGAAATAAGTGGCAAAATTAAGCTTTGAATGGTTTTGGACTGTGTGTTATCTTATTCTTTCAATGTTATTTTCATGGATGGAATCTTTGCAAGCCTTTTAAAATGAATGGATTAAGTTTTCTTCTTCTTTTTAATTATTCTTATAACCTATGGACTAAAATTCTCCTTCTTCATTTCTGTGTGAGTTTTTCCCTTTTTCTACTTTATTTCATTCAAGAATTTGACTTTTTTCCCCTTCAAACTTGGAATATAAAAAAAATACAATACAAAGAGAATTGTAACAACAGAGGGAAAGGACAACACTGCCACCCGGAGGCTGGAGGTTTGTGTATTGGAAACAAAACACTTCTTTTTTTTGATCATTTTAACTTTGCACTTCAGAGCCTTACACTTGTTTATAGAGAGTGATAAGAAGAAGAGCATGAATTTTTTATACAGGTGTTCTTTTGAAGTATAGTGTTAACCAGAGAAAAGTGAAAACAAGATCTCATTGTGAATTTGTGGTTAATCTAGTAAAAAGTCTTCAAGCCAGAGAGGCAGTGTTTATCATTTGGAAATAATGGCACAAGTTCCAACATCAGAAAGAAACTTTAACTTTACAAAATATAATGTTTGAAATTCAGAAATTATTAAATATATCTGAGAGAATTGAGAAGAAGCTGGAAAACATAGAGCATGTAACAGCAAAATATGATGGAGAAGTTGGAGATGTTTATCAATTGGAAAAAGTGGAGTTTAGAGTCCGAAAAAATGAAGAGAAAAACGAATACCAAGAAATGGAATCTGCTGACATCTATGGTGAAAGGATTGTGGTTGGAAATGAAAAGAGTGGAACATGGAAAGGGGAGCCAGATGGATGGGAACTCTACCCTAGATGGCAAGGCACAGAAGAAGAAGAAACAAAAGAATTTATGGATTTAAAGAGAGAAATCTTATCAGCAACACCACTGAAAACTAAAGATAAGCTGAATAAGGAAACAGAAGGAGGGAATCAAGACTATATAAGAGACTCAATAAGCAATGAGGTGTGAAGAGGAGTCCATGCAAATTTGATTAAGGAGATAATTAAAAGATTAATCCCACAAATGGCAAAAGACATGAGATTGTATTGCTGGTGGAAAGATACAGGTTGCTAGATGAAAGTGTATAACTTAAAACTAGTTAAACTTAGTAAAATTTAGTGACAATAGATATGGTTAAATAAATAATTGATAATGATAATAATGTATATATATGTATTGGTGTGATAAGTAGTAATTGGATATGAATATTAAATGGTACCTATGAAAGGAAGATTAGAAATTTTTGGTTATATATGAAGGCTAATAAAGAAGAACTAATCTAAATTTACTTAAGTTTTCATTATTAAGGGGGAAATGCTATGATAATGGATATAGCCCAATAAATGAGGGATAATGATAACAATGTATGCATAAGTATTGGTACAATATAAGGAGATTGGATGTAAACTGTAAACAGTGATTTGGAACGGAGGATTAGAATTTTTTGTTACTAAATATTATTGATTCTTAACCAGAACAGCCCAGAAGGAGCTAGTGTTATTGGATGATATTAGAAATAGCTAATGAAATGCCAGTATGTGGTTATGTTTTAAATTTTGGTATATTTTATGAAGAAGGACGTTTAAACAATTATAGTCAAATGAAAATGGAGGTATGACGATGAGAAAATGTATAATTTTATTTGATGGAAAATTAAGTTAATATGAATTATAGGTGATGACTGTGGAAGAGATGCACGAAAGTTTTTTGTAAACAATACACTTTTTACAGTATGTAAAGAAAGAGGATTCTTTGTGTTGTGTTTGTTTGAAAATAAAAAATAAAAAAATTGTTCTTATAAAAAAAAAAGAACAGGAGTGTCAAACTGGTGCCCGCAGCCTGGATGCATCACGCACAGGCCACACCCTCCCCAGCTCCACGAATGGGAAAAATGTCACGAAACATCACGTGACAGCAACATGAGGCAGTGAGTTTGACATGCGTGCTTTAGAATCTACGCAACCAGTTCTTCAGTGACTGAAATTGGGTCTGGATTAAATTTATTATTCTTTGGTTAAACATTACCTATTCATATTATTTCTTTCAAGAATTCTTTCAAAAGCCAATGAATTATAGAAATAGAGGGCAAAAGTGAATAGCTTAATTATTGGCTGGACAATCAAACCTTTCACCTTTAAAAAACTGCTAAGAATTTTTAAAGTCTGATTTCCACCTTTTCTTTTGCAATTTTTAGACTCAAAACAGGGAAAAGGAGCCAAGGGAGCTCTCGAGCTCAAAATCTGCACTAGGTAAGAATGCTAAAGAAAACTTTGGATTGTAACAGGATATTTGGAGCAATAACTTGGAGAAGCAATTGTGAGAAAAATATCCCAGATATAATTTCTGCATATCAAAAAATGGTCACGGAGATTTATGGCAAAAGGAAACAACTGTTTAATAACATTAGCTAATGGATTCCCATGCACATGAGAATGGAGATCCAGTTACAGGGATGCACCTTAAATACATAAACTGACATATCATATGCATCATAACCTGGGTACAAAAATACAATTGTGTGCACAAAATACAATGTGAAAAGTACATGGAAATTCCCCAAATGTTCTGATAGCAGAACTAAGGATCATTATTGCCTTCCTGAAAAAATATGTGTTACTTTTCAAGAAAATAGTTATACTTTCCCCAGCTTTACACTCTATCTCTGCTTGTATATTGATCTGTTTTCTGTGCACCATCCTAATTTGTAACATTTTGTTGGTGGTGGATGAAACGAAGAGCAGGATTTAAGTCACAGATTGACTTAGGGATGTAGAAATTGCAATATGCTACAGCAGGATGGCCAGTACATGAATGGGAAATCTCCAGGGCGCTCCAGAACTGTAGGCTAGACTCAGAAGCTGAGAAAAATAACCCAGGGAATTTGTAATGGCAAATTTATTCCATGTTGATGGGAAGATTCCACAAACTTGTTCGTGAATCCATCAGATGTTGAGCTGGACTCAAGAGAACGATAGAGTGAGACTAAAGATAGGCCTTCCCCTTGGTTTTGCCATTTAAAGAACAAAAAATACATTCCATTTTATTTATTTATTTATTTATTTATTTTTCATATTTATAACCCGCTCCCATCTCACAACAAGGGACTCGGGGCGGCGAACATAGAATTAAATCAATAAATACAAAATACAATACATAGATATTAGATGCCTGTGTTGTAACCGTTTTTATGCCTTAATGGCTGTTATTCAGTTTTCACCCAAATTCATAAACCTTGCAAAAACTTCCCTGAACATTGTTATGGGAATTAGGAGCATTGTGATAGTTAATACAATAATACAATAGCAGAGTTGGAAGAGACCTTGTAGGTCTTCTAGTCCAACCCCCTGCGTGGGCAAGAACCTTATACCATTTCAGACAAATGGCTATCTAACATCTTCTTAAAGACTTCCAGGGTTGGGGCATTCACAACTTCTGGAGGCAAGCTGTTCCAGAGGTTAATTGTTCTAACTGTCAGGAAATTTCTCCTTAGTTCTAAGTTGCTTCTCTCCTTGATTAGTTTCCACCCATTGCTTCTTGTCCTGCCCCCAGGTGCCTTGGAGAATAGTTTGACTCCCTCTTCTTTGTGGCACCCTCTGAGATATCGGAACACTGCTATCATGTCTCCCCTGGTCCTTCTTTTCATTCAACTAGACATACCCAGTTCCTGCAACCGTTCTTCATATGTTTTAGCCTCCAGTCCCCTAATTATCTTGGTTGCTCTTCTCTGCACTCTTTCCAGAGTCTCCACGTCTTTTCTACATCGTGGCGACCAAAACTGTATGCAGTATTCCAAGTGTGGCCTTACCAAGGCACTATACAGTGGCATTAACACTTCACGTGATCTAGATCCTATCCCTCTGTTTATGCAGCCTAGAACTGTGTTGGCTTTTTTGGCAGCTGCTGCACACTGCTGGCTCATATTTAAATGGTTGTCCACTAGGATTCCAAGATCCCTCTCACAGTTGCTAGTTCAAGTAGATTTGCTAGTTCAAGTAGATTTGCTAGTTCAAGTAGATTTCTCTACTTGATGAAACATTTTGAAAAATCCAGAGCTGCCCTCATAGCAATGAAGAGGAAATTGTTTGTGAACTAGGAAATCCAACTTAGTTCATTTTTTTCTCCATTCTTGATTTTAGGTATCTGGGAGAAGTTGACGCTACAATGACAATAATTGATGTTTCTATGCTGACTGGTTTTCTCCCTGATGCTGAAGACCTTACAAGGGTAGGCAAACTTTGCATGGGGCTTGAAATGGCTGTTTCTGTAGTTCACTGAAGATGCAGGATTAGAGAATCTGTTATAGTTAATCATTTGCCTATATGGTTAAAACTGCAGAGAGAATGAATGAATGTTCATTGCCAGTAAATGACACATAAAAGGCATTATCTTTTAATAAAATCAGAAAAGTACATCTCTTTTAATGAAGACGTGATTCTGCAAAACATTGTGAATCTTGTCAATTATTTTAGTTTTCTTGAAAGCTATTCAGATGTTGTAGGATTCAGTGGGTAAGAAAGTTTGGATATAATTTAATGCTGGAACAATGGGAGAATGTGTGGACAAAAGACACTAAATTATAATCTAAAGGAAAAATTTTATAAGACAATATATCATTGGTATATAACACCTGATAAGTTGTCCAGAATGAATAAATATATTTCAAGTGAATGCTGGAAATTTAAATGTAAAGAAGGGACCTTTTATCAGTTACTAGCCGTTCCTGGCCACACGTTGCTGTGGCCCAGTCTGGTTAAATGACCAACCAATCTGTGTGTAGATCTACACCTGCACACACAAACATGTACACACACCAACCGTATAACCCCCAACCTACCTACCTACTGTATTTCTCCCTCCCTCTCTCTCTCTCTATCCCCCTACCTACAGGCAGAGTATTTTATGTCATAAAGAATGACATAATACCTGTGGCCCACTGCTCTCTCTGTATCCATCTACCTACCTTTTTGACAATTTTTTACATTTCCATTGTGTGTGCCTGGCACAGGCCCATACATCCCTTTGTCCGCTCCGCTCCCACAGAGAGGGTCTTCTTCGGGTACCGTCGGCTGGGCAATGCCGGTTGGCGCCCCCCAGGGGAAGGGCCTTCTCTGTGGCGGGCCCGGCCCTCTGGAACGACCTACCACCCGACCTACGCACCATCTCGGACCTCCGCCTCTTCCGCCAACGTCTTAAGACATACCTATTTCAACAAGCCGGCCTAGCATAGCCCCCCGTTTCTGACTTTTATTCATAAATTTTAATCTTCAGGTTTTAAAATGGGTTTTTTAGCACGGGTTTTAATTTAATATGCTTTTAATAATGTATATTGTTTTTTGTATGATTTTAATAATGCCTGTGCACCGCCCTGGGTCCTAACAATGGAGAAGGGCGGGGTATAAATTCGAAAATAAATAAAAATAAAATTTAAAAAAAAGGTATGACATCTACACAATCTCTATATATATCATTGGTGCCGTACCTGAAAGGAACATTGTGTGAAAATTTGGAAGCGATCGGTGCAGGACTTTCGGAGATTAGCGGTTTCAACAAACTCTTGTTACATTTCTATTTATATAGATAGTGAACATGTGATAAAGCAAAGAAATATTGGAGTAGGATTCATATTTTAATACTGAAAATTCTTAAAGTGAATATAAAGATAAAAACAGAAATTTTTCTTCTGGGTCTAATGGAAAAAGACTTGGAACTTTTTTTAAAACTTTGATGTTGTCATATATGTTGACAGCAGCAAGATTACTTTACACACAAAAATGGAAGCACACTTTGATTCCTACAGTGGATGAATGATTGCAAAAGCTGATGGAGTAGGCAGAGATGGCCCAATTGACTGTTTTGATTCAAGAAAAAAATACAATTACTTTTGCTTCTACTTGGAAACCACTTCTGGACTTTGTGCTTGTGGTGGGAAAAAAATGAAACTATTATTTTGGGTTTTACCAATTAATAGATTTGTTGTTATAAAAATGGGTAGTTTATATTATTATGTAAAAGTAAAAAGTTGAGGTTTGATGTTATTATCCTATTCTACTGCATTAAAGAGAGTCAGAAGTCAATAGGTTTTCTTTCTTTTTTCTTTTTTCCCACACTTTTCTCTTCTCTTTTTCACTCCCTATTTTCTTAAGATTTATTATAAAATAATAAAAAAAGAAAAAAGGTAATTACACAGATGTTCCCTATAAGTAATGATTTTCATACTGACCCAGAACTCGATTGTGGGAAGTTTGACTAGAAGAAGGATATGTGGAGTTTCTTTAACAAATTAATTATATTAAAACTTGTTTTGGTTGTCTCAAAGTTTCTCGGGGAACCTTGAAAATACTTTCAGATTTTGCTATAAATACTTTCAGATTTTGCTATAAATACTTTCAGATTTTGCTATGCACAGTGCCAGTAGAAGTAGCTTCAATCATCTGCAATTCCATGTTTTTTAATAATCTGCAATTCCCGAAGTAAATATCATCCTTTCTTTCCTTCCATTGTTTAGCTTTCTAAAGGAGTCGACAGATATATGTCCAAGTTTGAAATTGACAATAATATGGCTCAGAAAGGAGCTGTTATCTTTTACTTAGACAAGGTAAATACTTGTGGAATCAATTTCTTTGAGTAGCTGCATGGTTGGTTACTTGGTTTGCTAGGCAAAAGAGTGTGTTATACAGATAGGATGTATATTCAGCAAAATAAATCTACATAATTCACCGTTGATTGTAACAGATCATATATCTAGTAAGAAAGAGATATAATCATCTCTTGCATTATGCGATACTTACGTTCAAAGACTGCATGTCTGCTATATTTATCCATAATTGGATAAATGTAGTACTGCCCCTTGCCTGTTTTCCATGATTACAATAAAGTAGAAGCCATCAGCCCTTGAGCAAGTAAACATATACTGGCCTAAATTTTACTACCGGTCCGGCCACAATAATGAGGATGTTGAATGGCATTGTCCTCGGTAGATTCCTTCCCTTCCACTAAGCATCATCCGAGAGAGAACATCACTCCTCCTAACCTGGGGCAGGAAGGGTCAGGCTTCAACAAATGCTTAGAACAGCCTATCTTGCTACCTGTCAGGTGGCCTGACTTATAAAAGGCAGACAGGTATCAGAGGGAAGCATGGGATGAGCAAGGGCACCCCATGTATTTTGAAATCTCAAGCCCGTCCTGATATAGGTTGGTTGAGCTATTGTGAACGCAGCTCTAACACCTTCCCAAAAGATAAATATATATATGTGGTTAATGAATGGCCTGGCTGACCAATTAAAGGTATAGAGGGGAGTGCAGGTTGAAATAGGAAGGTGTAATTGATAACCAGAGAGCTCTGTCCCTGACTAACGCTGCAATACAATGATGGTGCCCAAACAAGGATGGTATCCAAGTAAATATCCAAAGGTTCGAGTTCTGTCCTTGAGGCCTGAAGCACCTGAAGTAAGCAGGGAACAGCCAAGGAGAACTAGCGCCCTAGAACTGACTGTCAGAGTTGTGGGATTATTATCGTGATCTCTATGTAATTCTAGCAGTCATCCTGAACTTCAGTATAAGCACACCTTGGTCTGTACTTATTTTCTGATATACCGGTAAATTGTTCCTCCATGTGGCTCACAGATGTATGTATGTATGTATGTATGTATGTATGTATGTATGTATGTATGTATGTATCTGCTGCGCAGATGCAGACCGAAGCCTGAAGATGGCAAGTGAGATCTTGCCGAAACGTTGCAAAGACAATCTCATTCTTACACGGGAAAACACCCGAATACAACAAGACCAGCATAGCTACACATGTGAAAATCTACAAATAGATAGGTAGATAGATAGATAGATAGATAGATAGATAGATAGATAGATAGATAGATAGATATTCTGTGTGTGTGTGTGTGTGTGTGTTTGTTACGTTTATGCTGATAAATAAATAAACAAGGGAGACTAGTATAGATCTATTTCAAGCTATACCCTTACTGGGATTCGAACCAGGGAAGTATTACATGTGAGGCAGTTGTAATTGCCACTAGACCACTGGTTCTATTCCTGATCATGACACAAAGAGCGAAGGAAGGCGGGCAGGCCCTCTGGAGCACCATACCGGAACGGTATTCGGTGCTCTGGGCTGGTTCCGGTACACCCATACCACCCCTGATTAGATAGATAGATAGATAGATAGATAGATAGATAGATAGATAGATAGATAGATAGATAGATATCTCTCCTGCAACCCTCTGCCAGTGAAAATGGAGCTGGGGAGGGCCATGGGCAGCCCTCCAGAGCTCTCTTTTCACTGGCAGAGGCACGGTGGGCCGGTCCTTTGCCAGGGTGTCCACATGGGCCAGATTTAAGCACCGTTCGGATCGGGTCCGGCCCCCAGGCCTTGAGTTTGAAACCACGGGAATCGTGTATTAATTCTCTAACTTTGGATCCTTATTTTCTGAGACATCATTTCCTCTCACCTTTTCCATTGCTTACCCTTCGTTCTTGGAAGCCTGGACAGATTTGCAGAATTTAGTCCTTCAACTGTTGGGTCCAACTTGAGGAACTCGGAATAAGCCGTTTCCTTGAGGTTATTCAGATGGAGTTTTGGGGGAGGGGGGAATTATCTCCATGGATAAACTGGCACCCACAAATTCTCTTCTCTCTCCATCCCAGGTCTCCCACTCTGAGGAAGAATGCCTGCAATTTAAGATTCTCAGGCATTTTGACGTTGGCTTCATTCAGCCAGGATCAGTCAAGGTGTACAGCTACTACAATCTAGGTAATGGCGGATGTATTGAATACACCTCCCTCCTCCTGATTCCCCCACAACAACTACAAAGTGAAGGGAGTCAGGCTGTGAGAGAATGACTTAGCCAAGGTGGCTTTCATGGCTAAGGTGGGACTTTACTCATGGTCTCCCCCTTTCTAGCCTGGTACATTTACCACTAGACCACACTGGCTCTTTCCAAGGAACTCAAAGGTCCTGGAGCTGGGAAAAACTAGGCAGAAAGCCCAACAGCAATTGATAGTTTATAAAACACTCTTTATTTTCTAAAAAATCTCTTTATAACAGTTTTATAAAAGCTGAAGTGAGTGAATCATTTGGGAATATTGAAGGTATATTAAAGGTAACTCTGTCCAGGGGTGGGTTCCAGCTGCTGCTACTGCCGGATTGCTCTGGGACATGCCAGGCACACATTTTGTGCGCATGCGCAGTGCAACAAAAATCGCAAAACCAAGGCAAAAGCAAGATGGTGGCACCTATGACGCTGCCTGTGGTGCCACCAAGAGAACCAGTTTGGGGTTGTGGCAGGTCTGGGTTGCTGCCGGTTCCAGCAACCCAGGCCGATAAGTTACTACTGGTTCAGTTGAACCACCTCTTGGTCTGTCCGATGCTTCGGAAGCCTTCTGGTCTGAGTTTCCTTTGCTTGCCTTCGGAGGGGCAGAGAACAGAGCCAGTGACCCCAAGATCCTGTTTTTCCGTGCTCTGGTGGGCAACGTGATGCTCATCTTTGTCCCAATTATGATTACTAAGTGAAAACAATATTACTATATTTTAGTATTAGTATTGCTAATACCAGAGCTAGAATATTATATGTAATATTGCTCCTTAAAATTAGAGACTTTAATACTAGAAGTAATTGGTTTTATAGCAGACTATAAGAATCATAATTATAGGTAGTCGCCTGTCAAAAACCTCCCATTTGATAAACTAGATTCAGACTTACAACTATTGCTTAATGACCATGTGGCTCAACTATGGCAGTGACTCATTTAATGACCATAATTAACATGGTTATAAAACCAAGTTTGGTCAACATATGACAGCAATGATTTACAACCAGAATTCAGGGCTTTATTGTGGTTATAAATCAAGGACTACCTATAGTCTATTTTATGCTATGGAAAAGTGGCATGTACCAGAAGGCCTCAAAGGGGCCTAAAATGAGAAGTGTAAACATTATATTGTCACACTAGAAGCCCCACCCCTTTTGTATGTTAATTGTGGCATTGCATGCATGCCCAAAACTTCCAATGCCATGCCATTTGACCAAAGGAGCAGAATTCTGCAGATGTCCTTGTTCCAACTTCCTAACTCCATTACATAATGGGATATTCTCTCTTACTTTTCTTATTGAATTGTAATGGCTCTGTGCTTCTCAGGTAAATGCTTAACAAAACTCAACCAGCCAATCAACGTTCTTGATACGTTTCCATGGAATTGTCAGGTCAGACATGCCCCAAATTGGAAATCTCTTTGAGAAAATGGGTTACTCTTTGTTCTTCTAAATAATTATATCCACAATCATCCTAGATTTCTGGATGTGACGTATGGACATAATTTTTAATTCTTCCTTTAGGTGAAAAATGTACCAAGTTCTACCATCCAGATAAAGGAACAGGCCTTCTCAATAGGATATGCGATGGTAACATTTGCCGATGTGCAGAAGGTAAGTTGGGACATTTCAAGCTGCCCAAACACCCTGGAAGATAGGCTCAAAATCCAGATGGATCTCAATAGACTTGAACACTGTGTCTTACCTAACAAAATGAAATTTGGTGCAGAGAAAAGTTAAGGTTTTATATTTAGGCAAGAAAAACCAAGTGTGCAGGGTTAGTATAAGTCCAGGAGAGTGAACCTATGGCATGCATGCCAGAAGTGGCACACTGAGCCATTTCTCTGGGCATGCAAGCTGTCTCCCATTGCTCTTCTGGGGTCCGGCGCGCCAGCATCGGGTCTTCATGCACGCAGGAGCACCAAAAACCAGAAGAGCCCTGTGTGCATGTCCATGCCAGTCTGGTCTTCCGGATTTTGGCATGCAGGCATGTGCAAAAACCAGCTGGATACCGGAAGACCATCTTCCCAGCATGTGCATGCTCTTCCAGTTTCTGGCACATGCGCTCCCATTTCGGCACTTGTGAGAAAAACATCCCAGATATTTTCTGCATATCAAAAAATGATCACGGAGACTTATGGCAAAAGGAAACAGCTTTTTAATCATATTAGCTAATGGATTCTCATGGACATGAGAGAATAGAATCCAGGTACAGGGTTGCAGCTTAAATACACGAGCTGACGTATCATATGCGTCATAACTTGAATACACACAAAAAATGTGTTTCACAATGTGAAAAGTACAAAACACACCAAATGTTCTAGGGAATCCTGTATTCCCAGAATTAAACAATAAGGTGATTATCGGCTTCCTGAACAACATATCCTCTTATTCCCAGTTACAGAGGAAGTCCCCAAGTTATTTCTGATCAGGTCACCATAACCTGCTCACGGTAATTTTCCATAAAAGCTTTTCTAAGATTTAGGCCCAAAATGGAGCCTACCTAAAACCAAAGAATTTGCGCAAAGAATCCAAAATCCTTATTCTCTCAGCACTTGATGCTGAAAACTTTTGCCAACACTGGTATAAGTGGTAGATTTAGATTTTATTCAATTTGTATCCCGCCCTTCTCCAGAAGGACCCAGCGCGGCGGTACCTAGTTCAATAGTAATAATTGCAACAATGTTCTTTGTGTCCTACTGGACAACCACTGAAATATGAGCCAACGGTTTGCTGCAGCTACCAAAAAGGCCAACACTGTCCTAAGACTGCATAAACAGATAAAATCAAGATCATGTGAAGTGTTAGTACCACTTTATATTGCCACACTTAGAATACTGCATCCAATGTTGGTTATATTGGCCAGGTGGTTGTTGATTGGCCCCTCCCAAGAGACCTTATAGTTGAGGCAATGGGAGGGGACATTCGCAGGAAACAACCGTTCGGAAAGGAGCCATGAATGTCTGTCTGTGAATTCAGCTCGTGCCTCTTCTGTGAAGGAGTTTTGAAGGTTTGTGTGAAAGGTTGCTGCAAAGTTAAGCTTGTGACGTGAGTGTTCTGGGCTCTCAGCCAAAGGACTTGTTATCTTGCTCAATTAACAGTGGCCAACAGCCAAGCCTGGGTCATTGTCTATTTGAAGACCTCGGACAGAACAGAGAGATTGCCAGTGAGGGCAGACAATTTTTATCTAGGCTTTCCCCTCCAGGACACAAACCTGACTACCACGTATGCAGTGGCAAAGTTCTGTGTTGCTGCAATGTCCACAAGAAAAAAAAATTGCTTACAGAAGTATAGTTGTCATCTTGTACCAATTATTTGAACATATCTCTAACAATTTCTGGACCATTGTAGTTACTCCCATACTTAACGGCTTTGCATCCAGGTAAACCAGGATGTGACCTGAACAATTTGAGAGCGTGTATGTTATTTCCCACTTTTAACGTCAATACTTTTAAATTATATCTTAATGTCAACACTCTTTAACATATTGTAAAAAGTAAGGGGTATTGCTGGTCTTTGACCGTAATAAAGATTATTATTATTATTATTTTTATTGTTGTTGTTGTTGTTGTTGTTATTGTTATTATTGTTATTGTTATTGTTATTATTGTTATTATTATTGTTGTTGTTGTTATTGTTGTTCTTATTATTATTATTATTATTATTATTATTAAGCATAATAAACCTTATGTTAGAGTTGTTTTTGAAAAAGCCAGTGTTTTGCTCCTTAAATACAGTACATATCTTATCTGATCTTCTCTTCAGAAAAAATAAGACTGCCAGCATTTGAAATGCCACATTATCAAGTAATTATGTAATTCGCTCTAGATAGTAGGGACTTGCATTTAAATTGGTGTTACTTGTTTCTGATGATCAAACACAGATGTCTTCTAAAAATGAAGTGTTACCTGGTCTGTGCTGGCTACTTTTTGCCCTAACAATGCCTTCTAAATCAGAAGATGTATCCTCAACAATCGATCCAACATTCTGTCTTCTCTTTTCTTCCCTTGAAGAAACCTGTTCCTCCAACCAGCAGGAAGAGATTGATCTCCATTTACGAATTAAAAAAGCCTGCGATCCAAGTGTGGATTATGGTAATTATATTGTAGAATCTTATTAATAAGGTAGTGGGGTCTTTCATTGTTAATGGTCTATGTCTAATTAACATGATTTGGAGAAGCCTTTTTGAATTCACAAGATGGATTTTTTTTTACTCTTAACATACACACCTTCATCCTGCAGCGATATTTTCCTAGTTAACATGGTACTGCTTGTGTCAAGGATCCAGGTAAAACACCCATAGCAACAGAACTCACCTGGTCCAATCAAGGTGCTGTCTGGTTGCTTGAAAACTACACTCCTCCTCCCTTCAGCCACCTGTGGGAATATCCTTGGTTCTCAGGAGAAACTATTTTGTTTTGGCTACAAAACTCCAGCTATCTCTATTTCCCCCTCCCTATCCCTCAGCACCATTGTGGCAACACTGAAGCCTCCAAGATGGTCTCCGTCAGGATAGCTTCAGAATTGACAGGCGCCCCCCCTCAATCTTAAGAGAAAAGAATTTCCTGCAAGAAAAGAAAATCACAAAGAGGTTAATTAGGACCCAATCTAACCCTTATTGCCTCTCCCCAGAGGTCCCTTACGCTTCTGGGGATATTTCACATGAAATTTCTTGACTGACCTATCAGTTTTCATATCGCAGGTCTTGACCCAGGTAACTTCTGATAGTAGGTATCCTTTCCATTGCACTAAATACAGCAATCTCTCCTTGTACAGTCTCCAATCTAAAATTTACTTGACCTCATAGTGCCTCTATCCCTGATCTACAATTGATTTTGGGATTGTCTGATCTACTGGCCTGAGCTGGGAACCTCCCACCAGCTTTAACAAACTGCTGGGTGCACTTTCCCAAACAGACGGGGAAGTTTAAGCTGTACGGTAACAGTGTCAATTTCTTTCACTATCAGGAAAGGCCCAATCAACTTGGGCCCAAACTTCTTGCAAGGAATTTTTTATCTTCAAATACTTCATTGAGAGATAAACCTTGCTTCCCACTTGGAAAGGGACTTGGGAAACTTGGTGTTTGTCGGCTTTGTTTCTTGAGAGTTGACATAGCACCTCAACTATTTCCCCACTATCACATTCGCTCATTCTGTGGCCCATTAGTACTTGGATGAAATGCCGAGCTAAGCCCCTGTGAGGACCGAATGGACTTTATGAACTCCCTTCAGAATGTGGTGGCGAATTGGACCCAACTATCAGAGATGATCCTGTGGGAACCTCACACAACCTATATACGTGTTTCACAAACAATTTGGCCAGCTTATTTGTAGATGGGAGACCAGGACAAACTATGAAATGGGCTTGTTTTGAGAACAAGTCTATTACGGTCCAAATGACCATATTTCCCCCACTATCAGGGAGTTCTACAATGAAATCCATGGCAATCCCCTCCCGGGGCTGGGATGGATCTGCCACTTGTTGGAGCAGTCCTGGAGATTTTCCTGGCCTTTTTTTCATGGCTGCACAGGTTGTGCAGCTTTTGTCATAGTCCTCAGTGTCCTTTTTTATCTTTCGCCACCAAAATTGCCTCCTGGCCAGTTTTGGTGGCCAAATTTTTAAATAACCCAAATGCCCCACTTGCTTGGAGTTGTGACTTTTCCGCAGTATTTGGACCTGTAGACTATTGGGCATATACAGTTTCCATGCTAGTCCATCCTTGAGGGTCAGCAGCCCCTTGTTGTCCTTGTAGCACGGGTCATTTGGCAGTTCATCTTTTAGCCTTTGGTTGATCACTCCCCCACCTGTGTTACTTTGCTGCTTCGCCTGTCCCCTGATTGTGGCTTGCACTGCCAGTTTGGAGTGAGGGAGCATGGCATTTATTTATTTATTTATTTATTTTTCACATTTATAACCCGCACCCATCTCAGTATGTAAAGGGACTCGGGGCGGCGAACAGAGATTTAAAATCAATTATACATAAATACAAAATATTATTAAATAATAACTAAATTAAATCAACACCCTGCTTAAAATAAGTTTAAATTTAAAACCCAAATTACAGTTTTTATTCGTTATAAAATAATGGGTGTGGAGTAGATCATGCTAGGCCGGCCAGATGAAAATAATAAGTTTTTAGGTGCAGGCGAAACAAGCGGAGGTCTGTGATGGAACGGAGGTTGGGAGGTAGGCCGTTCCAGAGGGTAGGGCCCACCACAGAGAAGGCCCTTCCCCTGGGAGCCGCCAACTGGCATTGTCCGGTCGACGGCACCCGGAGAAGACCCTCTCCCTGGGAGCGAGTTGGTTGAAGGGATGTATGGGGTAGAAGACGGTCTCGAAGGTAGCTAGGCCCCGTGCCATGGAGCACCTTGAATATGGTCATCAAAACCTTGTAACGCACCCGGTAGGTCACAGGTAGCCAGTGCAGCTCGTGCAGGAGTGGTGTTATGTGGGATCGCCTCCTCATGTTTGCTGTGGTTTTTGCATCAGACAGGAGTCTCCCCCCCCGATGTATTTCAGCTTAAAATTAAACTGTTTAAAATACTATGCCCATCGTACTTGTTTTGTGGGGAGTCTTTGATGGGGGGTTGAGTTCCTCTAGGTTCTTGGGATTATTCCACACCTCAAAAGCCACTTGGATGCCCTCAAAATAGTGTTGCCACATTAGTAGGGCCTGCTGGACCACACAGACTTCCTTCTCCCATACTGCCCACCTCCTCTCAGTTCCTGACAGTTTTTTGGAGATATATGTGCAAGGTTGCAGGTTGCCCTCTGTGTTTCTTTGAATGAGGATAGCCACATCACTGGCATTGGTTTGGCCATGAAAGGTTGCTCTAGATTAGGATGTTTGAGAACCAGCTCCTTGGCAAATAGCTTTTTGAGCTCCTTGAATGCCCGCTGACACTCTAGGTTCCATTTTAGGGATTGGCTTGGTCAGTGACAGGCAAGGCAATTTCAGCAAAAGAGGGGATGAACTATTTGTAGAAGTTTGCAAACCTCAGGAAACTTTGAAGCTACTTTCGGGTGCTAGGGGTCTGCCGGTCTAGGACCACTTTACTTTTTGCTGGGTTCATTTCCACACCTTTGCTTGACACTCGACAGCTCAGGTAGTCTAGGCTGAACTTGTGAAATTCACATTTTGACAGCTTTGCATATAGCTTAGCTGCAAGCAGTTTCTTTAGCATCTGACGTACTAATTTGATATGTTCCTCAAGGGTCTTGGTGAAGATGAAAATGTCATCTAAATATACAAGGACTCCTTTGTATAGGTGCTCATGCAGCACCTCGGTGATCAGCTGCATGAAGACCCTGGGTGCTCCTTGTAGGCCAAAGGGTATCACTTTGAATTGAAAGCTCCTTAAATGAAAGTGGTGGGGAGCTGACTGCCCAGGTCATTGCGGTAAGAATCAATTCCTACTGGGTGAGGGACCGTCAAGGTTGGTTGGCTCAGAAGCACCCTCATGTGTTCAGGTTGGTGTGACTCCCCCAGAATTCCAAGGCTCAGCTGGTTGAACCTCCCCAGTAATCTCTCCAGGGTCTAGCTACAAACTGCTGTTTGGTACCTCCAGTCCCTGGAGTCATCCAGGTCTAGCAGTCCCTTTGCCCTCCATTTAAGTATGTAATCACAGACTCCCTGGTGAAGGTCACTGGATGATCCCTCACTAGTTCTTGGGATGAGGCTCAGCATCTGAAGTCCCCCTCCATTCGGTAAAGTTCCCCAGTGGCCGTCCACTCAGTGCAGACTTTTATCCAGGTGCCCACCTGGTGCACAGTCTCCTCCACTGCTTCTGACACCTGCTAGGTCTCCAAGGGGTATGCAGCTCTCCAGGACCCAGGCTCTAGCACCCAATGCATCTTCTCCTTTCTTTTCCATTCTGCCATCTTCCCTGAGTCTTTCTGCTGCCTGGGTAGACCGGGCAAATGGCTGGGGCTCAGGACCCCAGATAGCAGCTCCAGTTGGAGTGGAGAAGTTAGTTAGAGAGTCAGTCTAATGTCAGGATTCCAGTCCAGGCTTCGGATTACAGCAAACCGTAATCCGAAGCAAGGAGTTTCCTCAAAGAACAAGTTCATATATCATATTGGCACAGAGTGGTGAAAATGGACTCTAAAGGTCCCCACAGTTTTCAGCTAATTAAAAGTAAAAGGTTTCCTCCTTTCCCAAACAATAAGTCACATGAGCCTATCAAGCTTCTATCTGGTTGCTGGAAACTTCACTCCTCCTCTCTTCAGCCATCTGTGGGGATGTTCTTGGTTCTCAGGAGAAACTATTTTGTTTTGGATACAAAACCACAGCTATCACTATCCCCCCCTCCCTATCCCTCAGCACTATTGTGACAACACTGAACCCTCCCCTGTCAGGTTAGCTTCGGAGTTTGTTGGTGTGTTAGTGACCTTCCAATGTAGCATAACGATTTGTGGCTCCTAAAAGTAGATCGTATCGATGAGTAAGCAGAGCCAAAACACCGAGATTCGTAGAACATTTCCATGCTCTACACACTCATTATTTTCACTCTCAATTCTCCAAAATCAGCATGAAGCCAAAGTGCAGTCATCTGTGTGGCCCCAACTTCAAAGCCCAGAGTTTTAAGCACCGCAGTGCTATAAAGTGGACTGAGGTGAAAGTTTTCACAAAAGAGGAAAAGGATTTCTTGGAAGCTTAGCCCCGCAAGATAGTCCAGACAGGAAGAGCAGCCAGGCACATCAGCAGAATCTGTAGCATAAAGTTACATTAAACAGATTCGTGAAGATTAAAAGTATTTCTGCTATCTTTCCTCTTCTAGTCTCTGGAGAACTAGGGAGGGTCACCTCTGAAACACTTCCTATGTTTTTCCCTCACCCACAGACTGAGCTGTCTCTCATCAAACGGTTGCCTCGATAGGCTGCAGGTCTTCCTCTTCTCTCCCAAGGTCAGCCCAACAAACCTGTAATGGTATCTGAGAATGGCCTTGGGAGACAGAGGAAAGAGCTACAGCCAGGGAGTGGCTGGACAAGGGACAGCTTAGCCTACACAAAAGGAATTCAAGTGGGGCAAATATCTCGCCAAAAACCCTCTCTCGTTTCTTGGGCTGTAAAAGGGGCAGTGGAGAAATGTATTTTCAGACTTGCAAGATTCTGTTAGTGCAACCTTACAATGAAGTAATTGTAGTCCATCTGGCCATGTTTCCTGTCTGGACTACCTCGCACGACTGATAATAGCATCACACTCAAGAGAAAACGCACCATTTGTGCCCATGAACCCCACAGTGGAGCTAATACTCAGCAGCCTCACCGGGAAGATTCTAGACAGCCACAAAGATCCAGCCTGGAAGTGCCCATCGTCTAGGTGGGAAGGTTAGCAATACCTGTCCCAAAGGTGCTTTTCCAAAAGGCAGCTGGACTTTCTTGGTAAGACAGGAAATCCAGGTGCCTTCTGGAAAAGCATCTTTGGGACAACCATGACCTGGATGGTTGGGAATCTCCATGGACAATTAGCGGCACCTGTGCCTCTCTGATTATGCCACTCAGGGTGAACAATAAGTTGTCTTAATGAGTCTTGTTTCTCTCTTTCTCCTTCAAAGTCTACAAAGCCAGGCTGCTTCGAATAGAAGAAAAAGATGGCAATGATATCTATGTCATGGATGTTTTAAAAGTTATTAAAAAAGGTAAGAATTTCCCCTCAAAATGTAAAAGAGGGCAGCCCTTAAAAACCTTAGGTATCCTGATCAATCCGCTCCAGTGAATCAGAAGATCCTCCAACCAGTGTGAGAAGGAGCTGTTGTAGGGGGGCTGCCAATGGCCACCCCTCCCTCTGCAAAAGTGCCCTTCCTTTCACTTCTGTTTATTTTTATTTATTTAAATTTATATCCTGTCCTTCTCCACCGAGGACCCAGGGCGGCGATAGCAATCTTCCCCGGATGATCAACAGACAGATGAGGTTAGCCTGAAAAGGGCTCCAGTACTGAGACAGGGAACTGGGTTTTTCAGGATCAGATGCTGCAGTATCTGTGCAAAAAGTTAAAGCTGAGAAGATGGTTTGTTTGCCCCAAGGTGATAAATATGAACCAACAGAAGTTGCCGAATGGGCCAATGCACCTACTAAATACAGCTATTAACTCTGCTCTGGTTACGTAACTGTTCTGCCCCACAGACAGACAGACAGAAGCTTGGCTATTTGCCACTATCTCCTTAGCTGCGAACCCTAACTTACGTAAGAAAGACAGACAGAGAATTGCAGACTCGAACGACCAGAATTTCCAATGAGGAGTTGTAACTCTTTTATATAATATTTTTTTAGGAGTTGTAACTCTTGTTTCCTGCAAATGACCCCTCCCCAAAGCCTTCCTTATAAGCTTTCTTGGGAAAGGCCACTCAGCCTTTCCCAAGCCTGGTGCTTATCAGGGCTTACGAGCTTGCCTCTTGCATAATTGTTGCCTCCTTTTCTTAGCCCTGCCCCTGATCCTCCATGATCCTCCCCACTGCTCCATGACCCAGGCAGCTCCTGGTGGCCAACCAGACTCTCTGCTTCCTCAAAGTCTCCCTCCTCCTCCAGGGCAGACTAATAGGACTCTTCACTAGAAGAGTCCATCAGCAGCTCATCTGGAGCCAGCTGGGCCACAACACTTAACATTGCTTGCCAATGTAAGACCATGTCCTTATTGAAATGTTTATTCAGATTCTATCTAATGTCCGTAGGCACTGACAAAAATCCACAAGCAAAGGCCCTCCAGTATATAAGTCAAAGGAAATGCCAGGAGGCTCTGAATCTGAAGGTGAACGATGATTATCTGATCTGGGGTCTCAGGAGTGACTTGTGGCAAATGAAAGACAAGTACGTATTTGACTTTAAAAAAAAATCTAAGATTTTATAGGCTTTATTTTTCTACTATCAAATCCACAGAACCCCTAAAAATAGGTGCCATAGACTGTTGTGTTACACTACAGTTGCCATAGACTGTTGTGTTACACTACAGTTGCCATAGACTGTTGTGTTACATCTTTGAAAGCAACCCTAATCTGAATATATGATGATGATAATGATGCTACTGGTTCAGTCGAGTCCAGCTTTTGGCAATTTTATGGTTCAGGTCCCAAAAGTGCTTTTTCAAAAGGCAACTGGACTCTTGAAAACATTTTGAAAAAGCACCTTTGGGGCAACCATGACCTGGACGACTGAGAATCTCCATAGACATACAGGTCTCTCCAGTGATGGGTTCATCTCTCTGTCACTACCGGTACGCTGTTCATGGGGCCACACGTCACTGCCCCTGAGACACCCAGCTGCTTGTCGGAACTCATGCATACTGTGCACATGTGTGCAATTGGCCGGTTGCTTTAAAAACAGGTATAGAACACGGGTGGACAGGTGGGCCAAATGAGCCACCATACCGGTATGCTGTCAGCTGCTCCCAGTATGGCCGTATCGGGCCGTACTTGCCAGAACCCACCACTACTGGGTCTCTCCCTATCTTCTGATCCCGCACTATTTATTTGAATTTTGTATGGCCTGCTGTCAGGTCTGCCTCTTAATTTTCCTGTACACCGCCCCGAGTCCCTTCGGGGAGAGGGGGCGGTTTAGAAATTTAATAAATTAAATTAATTAATTAATTAATTAACCAAGAAAGAAATCACTCAATTCCATTTTGAAGAATTAAGAGGACTTTTACTGGTTATGAAAAGATAGCAGCGAGGTAAAGCAAGGTCTGAGACCCAAGCGCACGAAATCATACATATCAATATACGTCCAGCTCCCTCCCACCCAACAGTCTGCACCCCATTGTCCAATCCGCAAATCCCTCAGGTGTCCTGTGGGTTGCATCTCCAGGAGCATCATCAGGTTGGTATTTATTTATTTATTTATTTATTTATTTGATTTGATTTGTAAACCGCACCAATCTCCGTCGAGACGGACTCTCTTGACCATCTCAAGACACCAGTCATCGGTATGCGGAAAAGATGGTGAGAACATACTCCCTTCTCCAAATCTCCCTTCTGCACCATATAGTCCCATTCCCAAATATCATAGCCCCTCCCTCTCCATTTCAATGGCAGCTGAAGCAAGCAGCAAAGCAGAGGCTGACACCTGGCTTGTGTCATCTTTAATAGTGTTCAGCCATCATATTCTTCGATGCCCTGGTTTCCTTTTACCACTAATTGCTCCATTTTAATGGCTGCAGAACATATAAATGTTCTTTTGATATTCCCAAGATTTTTTCCATAATCCAGGGCACATTTTCAATATGGTCATGGGTACCCACAACCCCTTGAGAATCTGGCTTAGACCTTTCGATGATGGATGCTAAATATTGTTGTATAATTTTAAAGAGAACCTTCCTGTTCTGAGAAATGAGAGCAATTGGGAGATAATTGGAGCCATCAAAGGGAGAGTCACCCTTTTTGGGGAGCAGTGGAATGAAAATTGGGCATTTCCAATCCTGTGGCCACATGTTGGTTTCCCAGATTTTCTGGAACAGGTCTCTAATGACTCTGGGAGTCCAGGTGTAAGGGTCTGCCTCTCTTCAAGAAAGCAAAACTCTTGAAACAATTAACATTTCAAAAGGAATCTTTTATGGAAAGAAAAGGGATTGCAAGACAAAGGAAGCGGGATCTGAGGTTTTCTGCATAATTCAGTTAGGATGAAGCAGTTAGAAACCCCTCCTCTCAGTTCCACGTTGAACAAGACAATGTACAGGTGCGAAGTTATTTTGATCATCTCAGGCTGAGAAGGAGATAAGAAATTGTTTCCAGGAGTCTCTTGTTGGAGGCTTTGGAACTGAGACAAAACCGATGTCCTTCACCCCACCCCTTACATTCCCAAGAAGGTAAATCAAAGTACAGGATACATAGGCATCAGGAAGAAGGTTATAAACTGAGGAATGCTCCTCCCCACAAGAATGGCAGTGTCCCAATAGGGATCTATGGGGCCTGAGAACAGGTCTCAGTAATTCTGCAAGGATAGGGTCAACATCTGGAGTCTTGTTTGGGAGTTGGTTCATCGTCTATATCAGTGGTTCTCAACCTGTGGGCCAAGACCCCTTTTGGAGGTCGAACAACCCTTTCACAGGGGTCACCTAAGACCATTGGAAAACAAATATTTTTGATGGTCTTAGGAACCAAGACACCAATTTTATGGTTGGGGGTCACCACAACATGAGGAACTGTATTAAAGAGTCATGGAATTGGGAAGGTTGAGAACCACCGATCTATATCAATGGTTCTCAACCTGTGGGTCGAATGACTCTTTCACAGGGGTCGCCTAAGACCATAGTAAAACACATATTTTCGATGGTCTTAGGAACCGAGACACCAATTTTATATTTGGGGGTCACCACAACATGAAGAACTGTATTAAAGGGTCGTGGCATTGGGAAGGTTGAGAACCACTGCTCTATATCAATGGTTCTCAACCTGTGGGTCAAATGACCCTTTCACAGGGGTCGCCTGACCATTGGAAAACAAATATTTTAGATGGTCTTAGGAACCGAGACACCAATTTTAACTGATCTGTATCAATGGTTCTCAACCTGTGGGTCGAATGACCCTTTCACAAGGGGTCGCCTGAGACCATAGGAAAATACATATTTTCGATGGTCTTAGGAACCTGGACACCAATTTTATATTTGGGGGTCACCACAGCATGAGGAACTGCATTAAAGGGTCACGGCATTGGGAAGGTTGAGAACCACTGGTCTATATGACCTCTTCTTCAAGGATGGGCAATTCTATTTCTACTTGTCTCTCCACCCCATCCTGAGTCCGGGCCCCTTTGCTACCTGCATACAGCTGTCCTTTATATTCTCACCATCTGTTCTTGATGTCTTATTGATGGGACTGTTCTTTCCCTTACCTGTTTTTAATGATGGCTTCTCGAGCAACAAATGGTCCTCTGATCTTTTTGACTTGCCTAAAAGCATTCTTGGTGTGACCCTTGGTGTGGTCTGCTTCAAGATGTTTACACCGCTCATCCCGATAAACGTCATTGTTCTTCCTCTAGAGAGCTGCACCCAGTCTCCTTGCTTCTTCCCATTTGTCTGCTGCTTTGGCTGCTTTTCCTTGCTCAGCTATTTTGATGGCTTCCCCTGAGAGCCATCTGCGCTTGTCCTCTGGCTTCTTGCATAGTATCTTCTGCAAGGATGGAATTATTAAAACGTATAAATGGATTCAATCCAAGCGTAGCACAATGCTCCGACAGGAGACAGTTGAGGAGACAATTTCCTTGCAGGGCTAAGTTTTAAGCTATCCTGTTTCCTCTTTCCAGAATTGCCTATCTCATTACAAAGAGCACCTGGATTGAGCGATGGCCACGTGAAGACGAATGTCAGGATGAAGAATTCCAGAAAGTATGTGCAGACATTGACCAGTTGTCTGACATATTGAGTTTTTTTGGATGCCCCACTTAATGCTTAGAAGAATCAACGATCGGAAGAAAATTCTTAGAAAACAGATTTTTGAGCTAATACATATATGCTATTTTTTCTCTTGATTTTTTAGTTTTCTGTCATTTGCTGTGCTATTTTCCTTTAAATTGTTTATAAAATAAATAATTGATTTCTTATTTGGTGTCCTGTTGATTATGAATAAACAATAATGGTTCAGGATTGCTATTTCTTCTTCTTCTTCTGATCCATCTAATAATGTAATTTCTCTGAGAAGATTATGAAGAGCTCTTTTAGTGATGGATGCATGAGTTGGTGCAATGATGGGATTCAGTTTTTTGTTACTACTGGTTCTGTGGGCGTGACATGGTGGGTGTGGCTTGGTAGGGGGCAATGTGACTGAGTAGGCAGGAAAAAATGCTTTAAAATTGAAATAAAGAGGATCCAACAAGCCTGGATACTCTTTTCCTTCTATTGGTCACTAGCCTTTCCTGGCCACGTGTTGCTGTGGCCCAGTCTGGTTAAATGGCCAACCAATCTGTGTGTAGATCTACACCTGCACACACACAACCACATACACACAACCACCGCATAACCCCCTGACCTACCTACCTACTGTATTTCTCCCTCTCTCCTTCTACCTACCTACCTACTGCATTTCTCCCTCCTTTTCTCTATCCCTCTACCTACCTACCTACCTACCTACCTTATGGACAGAGTATCTTATGTCATAAAGGATGACATAATACCTGTGGCCCACTGCTCTCTCTGTATCCATCTACCTACCTTTTTTACAATTCTTTACATTTCCATTGCATGTATCTGGCACAGGTGTGACATCTACACAATCTATATATATATCATTGGTGCCGTATTCGAAAGGAACGTTGTGTGAAAATTTGGAAGCGATCGGTGCAGGACTTTCGGAGATTAGCGGTTTTGAACAAATTCTTGTTACATTTTTATTTAGAGAGATAAGAGTATTGACCAAAATAGTAGGATGGTTTCCGAGGCTACCTTCTCAGGCCTGCTAATAAACGTGTGCTACTTATCTGATATACTATATAACATCTGACATTCCCAACAGGAGACTGACATCCTGAGGCTTCAGGATGTAGCTATTGTAAATATCTTAAAACCATTTCCCAGGTGAAAGATATTGCTTTATTTTCTGATTAGAGGAGAACATTGTACATTAAAACACATACATCACACATTTCCAATCGTTAGGAACATGTTGTTTATGAAGGCCACAAAAGAACCAAAGAAATCTATCCTAATACAGTGGTACCTCGCTTCACGAACTTAATTCGTGAACTGACTCTGTTCGCGTTGCGAATTGGTCATGCAGCGAGGCACAATTTCCCATAGGGTTCAATGTAAATCTGGTTAATCCGTTCCGACCTTGTTTTTTGGTCGTGAATCTTGAACGGACTCTGTTCGCGTTGCGAATTGGTCGTGCAGCGAGGCACAGTTTCCCATAGGGTTCAATGTAAATCCGGTTAATCCGTTCCGACCTTGTTTTTAAAATGTCCGCGGCTCCGGGTCGTGCAGCGAGGCAGGGTTCATGGATCCGAGCATTTTTACGAACTTTTCTGTTCGTGATGCGAGGGCGGAGTTCGTGCAGCGGAGTTCGTGCAGCGGAGCGTATTTTTACGAACTTTTCCGTTTGTGCAGCGAGGCGGAGTTCGTGCAGCGGAGCACATTTTTTGGAAAATTTCTGGTCGTACACCGAATTGGTCGTGAAGAGAGGCGTTCGTGAAGCGAGGTACCACTGTAAATACAAGAAGAGTGCCACAACCATAACAATGTATGCATTTATTTTTCAATCTCTGAACCACCCATCCTCTTCAAAGTGGGTGGTAAACAATAGACAATAATATCAGAAAAGTAGCCTCAGCTTTTAAATTAGTCTGGTTTTCCATTTGTTCTCGTGCTTCCTTGGTTGTTGTTGTTGTTAATTAAATGTATATTGTATGCTGCCTGATTCTCAATGATTTGGAGGGGGGGGATATAAGTAAAAGTATTAAAAACAAAAAGAAACGACAGCGAGGGACGAAATGAGGAGTGAAGATGGAAAGAGTGACCAACCCACCCACTCCAAAAAAAACACCACCCAGATGGGAATGAAGAACAAATTTACATAGTCCAAAGGAGGCTTCAATAACTCTCATCAAAGGTTCGGGTGAAGAGCCAGGCCTTCAAAATCCTTTGAAATATCATTTATTTATTTTATTTTTAATTTTATTATATTTATATCCCGCCCTTCTCCACAGAGGACCCAGGGCGGCGCACAGGAATTTAAAAACATACAAAAATAAATACATAATTTAAAATATATTAAACTATTCTAATCCTATGCTAAAACCAAATTTTAAAATACCCAATTTAAAACTCTCTAAAAATAGTCCCCATGGGAGGTTAGGCTAGGCCGGCTTGTTGGAAAAGATGTGTCTTTAGACATTGGCGGAAGAGGCGGAGGTCAGTGATGGTGCGTAATTCAGGGGGTAGGTCGTTCCAAAGGGCAGGGCCCGCCACAGAGAAGGCTCTTCCCCTGGGTGTCGCCAGTCGGCATTGCCCGGCCGATGGCACTCTGAGAAGACCCTCTCTGTGGGAGCGTATCGGTCTAAGAGATGTATGGGGCAGGAGGCGGTCTCGCATATAACTAGGCCCCGAGCCATGGAGCGCTTTAAAGATGGTCGTCAAAACCTTGAAGCGCATCATCAGGTCTCTGTCCTCCATCTGCATCAGTGGGTTCCTATTCCAGAGGACAGACATTGCTGCACAAGAAGTGAATTTCAAGGGTCACATACATCCCTCAGACCGATACGCTCCCACAGAGAGGGCCTCCTCAGGATGCCGTCGGCTGGACAATGCCGACTGGTGACACCCAGGGGAACAGCCTTCTCTGTGGCGGGCCCAGCCCTCTGGAACGACTTACCCCCTGAACTCCGCACCATCTCCGACCTCCGCCTCTTCCGCAAGTGTCTGAAGACACATCTATTCCATCTAGCCAGCCTAGCGTAATCTCCATTACTGACTATTAGACAGTTTTAAATTTGGGATTTTTAATTTGATTTTTAGCGCAGGGTTTTATTAGAATAAGTTTTTTAAATTTTATATATTTTGTATGTATTTTAACATCCCTGTGCACCGCCCTGGGTCCGTTTGGAGAAGGGCGGGGTATAAATTTAATAAAATTAAAAAATTAAAAAAATCCCATAGAAAGGAAGAATCCCGGGGAGGAAGGGAACGGCAGTTCAAGTGGTCCTGCCCCGCATCCCCGCCAACCAGAGATTGGCCCGGGAGTCCTTCGGAGGCAACAGACCAGTGGTGGGATTCAGCTGGTTCGCACCTATTTGGGAGAACCGGTTGTTGGAAGAAATCTCATTCTGGTGTTGTTTCTAGCCTCATCTTTGTTGCCTGGCTTACAGAAACTGCCCCTCCGGTTAACCCTTATGACAGTGTAACAGCTAAGGCGAAGTGCCCATCGACCTGAGTGACATTGAGTTGACTATGCCCACCCAGTCACATGACCACCGAGCCATACCTACCAAGCTGGTCATTAGGGCAGAGAACCGGTTGTGAAATCATTTGAATCCCACCACTGCAACAGACGCAATGGAAGCAAGTGCTCTGAAGCCTCACGACCACCATCACCACCTGTCTGACCAAACGAGCCTCTCCTGCACTGGGAGGCAGCCGGCAGTGCCAGCAGGTCTCCATGGCGGCAGGCAGTCTGTTGCAGCGGCACCTCCTCCAGCCCGGGTGCGTGCCTTTGAGACGAGGCCTCAGGGGTTCCGGAGTGGCCCATATGCAGAGGGCTTTTGGCTGGATTTGGTTGCATCCGGGCTGGAGGAGGTGCCTTTGCAACTGACTGCCTGTTGCTCTGGATCTTGCAGCTTTTTCGGGGTTTTCTTTAAAAAACAACAACGCCTCTCCAGATGACTTTGAAAAGTTGAGGTTGTTTCTCAGGAGGCAAATGGGCAGCACTTTCCCCCCCCCCCATCCTCCCCCCACAGCCTCAGCTCCTGCCACCAAACCAGCTTCCAATCTCTGGTAAGATGTGTGCCTTGCGGCCCACCCTGCCCCACTGCATTTCCTGTCCCACCTGCCCCTCCCCAAATTGCGCCCCACCGCGAGTGTCTCTCAGCTATTGTATTTCTTTACTGTGCAAGGCTTTTCCCTGCACACAACGGCTGAGAGACGCTCGCGGTGGGGCGCAATTTGGGGGTAGCAGGTGGGGTAGGAAATGCGGTGGGGCAAGGTGGGCCGCAAGGCACGCATCTTACCGGAGATTGGAAGCTCCAGATCCTGCAGCTTGTTTCTAGCCTCATCTTTGTTGCCTGGCTTACAGAAATACTTCTTCCAAACAGTGATACTAACTCCTCTAACAAAAAACAGTCCTTCACCAAAACACAGTTATCTTACAGTCAAGTCAAAACAATGATACTCTTCTTCTGTCTTCAGGTTCAGCTTCTCCTTCAGTGGCAATCAGGAAGCAAAGGAAAGCAAAAGGGAATGAACTGTGTTTCCAGCTGCCTTTTATGGTTGAGCTGGGAAGCACAGCCAATCAGATTCCACATAGTCCTTAAAGTTACATATACTCTTTAAGAATCATGGCTTATATATATCGTCAACCCAACATCAGGATGATTATCCTAACACTAAGCACCTCTGTTGAATTCTGGCTGCCCAATGTCCAAGCTGGTATTCATCCAAAGAAGGAATCTGGTTAGAGACAAACATTCTATAAACATCGTGTCCTGACTTTGAGCATCAAATTTATGGTGGAGAATATGTGCATTAAAGGTTTAAAATTTACATTAAATTACCATTTAAAAGAAACTTTCTGTAAGATGATGCCTCACTGGTATTTAACACCGGACAAGTTATCCAGAATGTATAAAGGTATTTCAAGTGAATGTTGGAAATGTACAGTAAAGGTTAAGCAATGATCTTTTATTATTTATTAGTCTTCCCGGCCATGCGTTGCTGTGGCCCAGTCAGGAGGGACACAACCCTCATCAATCGCTCTATCCCTCTACCTACCTACCTACCTACCTACCTACCTACCTACCTACCTACCTACCTACCTACTGCATTTCTCCCTCCCTCTCTCTATCTCTATAGCTGCCTACCTACCTACCATGGTAATAGAGCTCCCAATAGGGAAGTCCTAATCCTCCTCTCATCCTATGCTCCTGAAGCATTCTCCTTTTTATCCGTGGTTTCCTGCCAACCCATACAAATTTACTGACTATTCTTTCCAATTTGTTAAGAAAATCATGATCTAATTTGACTGGGGTATTTTGGAATAAGTACAGCCACTTTGGTAGAATACAAGCCTTAATCACTGCGATACGTCCTAAAATTGAGAGTTGAATATTTCTCCAAGTACTTAATTTTTTCTCCATCTCCATCAATAGTTTCTGATAATTCAACTCTTTTATTGATGGGCATTTAGCTGTCAGCCAGATACTTAGGTACTTGACCTTTTTAACAATTTGTGTCTTTAGATTAGCTCCCATATTTTTGACCAAGAACTTAGTTTTATCTCGGTTAATTTTTAAGCTAGCTACTTCTCCAAAACCAGTAATTTCATCCAATAGTTTGGGGCCCGATTTCAATGGATCTTCCAAAATAAAGACGAGATCATCAGCGAATTCTTGAAGCTTATAATATTATTATTATTATTGTTGTTGTTGTTGTTGTTGTTGTTTAAATTTCTATACTGTCCTTCTCCCTTCCGGGACTCAGGGCGGTGTACAGGCAACAATAAAATCACAAGTAAAAAACATATTGCTGATCCTTTACAGTTAATCCCTTTATATCGTTATTCTGCCGAATTGTAATCAGAAAGGGTTCAAGAGTCAGAATAAACAACAGAGGTGGCAAGGGGCATCCCTGTCTTGTACCTCTTTGTATGTCAATTTTCCCAGTCATTTCTCTATTGAATAGTACTTGGGCAGATTGCATGGTGTAAATTGCTTTTATAGCTCTCTTGAAGTTGGGTCCAAATCCCATTTTGGACAATTGGCATAGTAAAAATCCCCAGTTTACCGTATCGAAGGCTTTCTGGGCATCAAGAAACATCACAGCCAATTGTTTGCTGGGATGCAGTTCATAATATTCTAGAGTATTTATTACTATTCTAAGGCTGTCCCTTATTTGCTGATTTGGTAGAAACCCATTTTGATCTGGGTGTATAAATCCCCTTAGAAATTTTTTTAACCTACTTGCCAGAGTTGATGACAAAATCTTATAATCCGTATTTAGTAAAGAAATAGGTCTATAATTCTTTATTAGGCTACGCTCTGAATCATCCTTTGGAATCAAGGATATATAGGCCTCTGTCCAAGTTTGGGGGATGTTACCTTCTGTCAAAACTTCATTAAATAACTCTTTTAAATAACTACTAAACACTTCCGCCATCTCTTTATACACTTCAGCTGGTAAACCATCCGGATGTGGCGTTTTCCCATTTGACTGCTTCTTAATTGCTTCTTTTATCTCATCCTCGGTAATCTCTGAGTCCAAAATTTCCTTTACATTATGCGAAACCTCCTGTAATTGGATTTTATTTAGATAAGTTCCGATATTTCCATCCATAGTTTGATCTTTCTTATATAGCCCTGAGAAGAAATCCTCAATCACTCTTTTCTTCTGGGGACTCGACCCTACCAGATTTCCTCCCTTATCTCGTAACCATTCTATCCTCTTCTTTATTGCTTGTTTTCTAAGCCTATATGACAACCATTTTCCCGTTTTATTGGCACGTTCAAAGAAATATTGTCTATTCCTTTGAATTTTCTCTGCTATGTCCTGTTGGTCTAATAGGGAAATCTTATGTTTCATGATGTCCCTCATCTCCTTCGCTACCATAGAGGATGGATCCTTTTGGAGGGTCTCCTCAGCCTTTGTAAGGGCATCCTTTCATTCCATTCTCTTGGCCCTTTCCTTTTTCCATTTAGTCGCCAGGTATTTAATTACATTCCCCGTAATCACTGCTTTCGCAGTGTCCCATATGATTTGAATCGATGTATCTTCCCTCCTATTCTCCTCAAAGAAATATCTCATCTCCTGATCCAAAGAATTTTTAAATTCCTCTTCTTCCATAAGGGCTGCTCTCTTATTGCTGTCTTACTAGTTTTTGATCAAATGATGACCGCAGGCTAATTAAGAACTGCCACAAACTCAGGAGGATGAGTGCAAAGTCCCTTGACTCAGCTGGGTGCTGTCTCTCTTTGTGACTATTCAAGTCACTCTGGGGTCCTCTGCCTCTCATTTTCCACCTGCCTTTGCAGTTACAAACCCATGTAGAGGTTGGAGAACACTTTCCACACCTAAACATACTTTTCAACCAGCCAGAGTAAACAGAGTAGATATGTCTTTGCAGATTGTCCAGGTCCAATGTTGTCCAGATATCCTGCCAAGAAAACCTTTTACTGGAAACCACCTGACATTTCCTGATTAACTCTTTACTGATGTGCAGTGGTAAATGTAACTTATAAAATACTTCTTAACTGTCTTATCTATACATTTTGTCCAGCAATAACTGCAGCCCATTTGACTAACAATGTACACTCTAATTAGATGGCTAGTGAAACGATGCCAGAGAATGCCTGCTTTTCTAACTCGGTATAAGGCTGCCGAGAACTGTAGCGTGGAAGAAAAAATATGCTTAAGGCACACAGGCTGGCTGTCAGGGAAATTCCCTAGGAATTGAGTAGACTTAATTGGCTCCATAGAATTAGAGAAAAGGTACTTTCACTAGGAAAGAAGTCAGGACAATTAGGTTAGGCAAGATCTGAAGCCGAACCACGATTGTATTGAGGCATCGGCCATAAAGTGTTTTCCCTCCTGGAATATAGTGCAGGTTAAAATTGAACCAAAAAGTGAAGTATTGAGCCCAATGAACCTGTTTAGGGGATACCTTTCAGGGCTCTGCTCGACACCTATTTAAAAGGGAGCTGTCAAGCAGAGCAACCAATAGGAACACCCGCTTCCAGCCAGGCGCATCTTAGCCAATAGGTGCGAGCCTTGGGTTGCCAGGCTATCAGTCGTAAGTCGAAGACTTGTGACCAGTTGTAAGTTGAGGACTTAAGTAAGACCGGTTGCAAGTTGAGGACCTTACACCTCTTCCCCTACAAGCGGGCGCATACGCAGTAGTTGTGCATGCAGATATCCGCTAAATAGGCGGGGCGCCACCGGACCCGCCCAGAATTCCTCAGTTGCAGCTTGTTGATGGACAAGATAGGAAGTTCCCGTTGCAGACGTCACATGGTAATGTCACATGGTCCCAGTCCAGGAGGCAGGCCCAGTTCCTCAGGTAAGTCCTTTGGCAGCGGTGGCGAGGTGGATTGAAGCAGAGTGTGAGCCAGCTGCCAGAAGGTTGATGAAACTGGAAGTGACGTTCGATTTGCTTGGAGCATCATTTTGAGTGGTCTCCAGAAGGTCGCTGAATCCTCCAGAGGGCCTCCGGGGGGGGGAGGCTGTTTTTGCCCTCCCCAGGCTCCTATAAAGCCTCTGGAGCCTGAGGAGAGCGAAAAGACCATGCAAAAAATGGGGGGGTCGCACCTGTAGTGCGCACCTGCGCACTGCTAAGGTCGTGCATTGCATTATGGGTGCGGCACACCAGTGCACAACACCCCTGTGCTCCCCCCACTTATGGCACGCGAGCCAAAAAAGATTCGCCGTTGCTGCCCTAGATATAAACAGTAAAGAATTATCAATACATTAAAAAAATGTAACTTGTTTTAACATATGATTAGAATCACATCTAAATATCATCATCAGAGTCCCATATCGCCACTTCCCTTAAGTAAACTTCCTCCATCTGTGGCATTTCCTTCTCTAAAAACCCGTGGAAGCAACAATAAGGCCTTAATAGCCTTACTGTCAGGTCTGCCTCTAACGATAACCAAGAAAGAATCCACTCAACTCCATTTGAAAGAATTAAGAGGACTTTTACTGGTTATGAAAAAGATAGCAGCGAGGTAAAGCAAGGTCTGAGACCCAAGCCCATGAACTCATACATATCAATATGTTTCCAGCCCCTTCCCCTCAATAACCCCCACCCCATTGTCCAATGCGCCATCCCCTTAGGTGCCATGTGGGTTGCATCTCCAGTAGCATCATCAGGATGGCATGCAAGACCGTTGGCCTTGACCAGTGCACGGCCCCAGCTAGTGGTATGCGAAATAGATGGTGAGAACATACTCCCTTCTCTAAAACGCCCTCCTGCACCATACAGTCCCATTCCCAATACCCAGCACCCCTCCCTCCCCGTTTCAATGGCAGCCGAAGCCAGCAGCAAAGGCAGAGGCTGACACTTACTCTGATGTGTTCAGGGACATTTTTGGAGCGAATGGGCCACTTGAAAACCCCTTCCAAATGTGTGTTTGAGGGAGACAGGCAAAGTAGTTTGTGAGTAACAAATCATAAGATGAAGTAATATTTGCAGATGTAATAGAATATCAAGAACAAATGGCACAAAAATTCTATTTCACCATCGTGTTGAACCTAGAGAGAAAAGACAATCCATTGTGAGCTTTAAAGATATCATTAATTTCCTTGGAAATTCTCCAGCTCCTCCTTTATACTGATTAAATATTGAGCGATTGCAAAGGGGCTTGGCTTCAAAGCAGGCTCTCTCTGGCTAAATCCTGGAGTGGTCAGCACTTCCTCTGGTCCCTCTGGACTACCAGGGAGGGGATGGCTCTGTATCTGGTGGCTGCTCTATTGGTTGCTTTTCCGGCACCTTCCCAGGGGGCTCTGTAAGTATCAAAGCTATTTCAGCAGGGAAAGGAAAGCAGGGCTGGGGAAGCCTGGTGGGCTTTCTCTTCCATGATGGTCTGTGCTAAACACAACCTTTGTGGTTGTGGTCCTTTGAGAGGTAATGAATTTCCTTGCAGGTGCCTCCAAACACTTTGAAGCTTTCTCAGAAAGTCCAATCTATCCCATGACAGGAGTAAAAGTATTATAATCATTAATAAGGGAAACTGACAGGCTCTGAAGTTCTAAGCTGTGGAAATGTCCTTGGAGTGAAGATTCTCTGGACAAATATCTCTTGCTCTCGGTTATGGCTCGGGGGAGGGTGGCATCTATATTACCATTGCTAAGCAGAGCCAACAACTTCCAGAAAACAATAAAGTTGAATATATAGAAAACAGGCATCCCACATTCTTTGTTTCTGATGTCTTCAAGTAATCTTTGGCCATCATGGCTAAGACTTCCGTGACATAGAGCCTGGCCTATTTACTTGTTTTGAGAATTTGAATTTATTTCGATTTATATACCGCGCCTTTTCCATCAAGATGGACCCAGGGCGGTGCGCAGGAAATTAAAACCAATAAATAATAGAAAATACAATAAATATAGTTAAGAAGAATTAAATTAGAAGCCTGTGCTAAAATTCCCAATAAAAACCCAACGTCCATTTAATGTTTTCTTTTGCTGTGTTGTGTACCTATACTGGAAAACCAGATGTGACTTTGCAGCAGGAATACAGTCTTGGTGTAACTAAGTGACATAGGAGTGATAGCAACAATGAGGCTGCCCCTATTTCTCTGCTCCCAGTATGGAGAATCAGCTACTGAAAAAGCAAAGGCAGAAGAAAATTACATTCCTACCCTTTGGGTAGGTCAATATATATTTAGACTTTAAGACCATGGTCATCACAGAATCTCTTGTGTTTTACAGCACCTTGCGCTTTAGTGAAATGATCAGCTATGTTGCCTTCAGACATACAATATTCTAATTCAATCATTTTACTCTTAATACCTTCGCGCACATTTAGATATCATAAATCAGTATGCTTTGTCCTTGTCTTAACAGCAAGATTTGTTGCCATTTGTATTGCTGCTTGGTTACCCTCATAAACAACGATAGGCTCGTGTCCATGGATTCCCATATCAATCAACAATTGTTTATCACAAATCAAATCTGTACATAATAAGGATAAACACGAAAGGTCCGTCTCCATTGTTGATAAACTAAGATGGTTTCAATGAATAGATCGCCATCCAATGAGTGCTTTTCCTAAAAACACAGCAATTCCAGATGTTGACTTCCTTGTATTCACATCTGTGGCAAAACTTGCACTGGCATATGCAGTTAGCTTGAGTTCATCAGTAGGCTCTAAGTACAATGTGTAATGCAGAGTTTGTTTCAGATATCTTAGTATACGTTTAACAGCCTTGCCAGTGCCTTTCAGTAGCTTCAGCATTAAATCTTGCTAGCTGGGTTACATTATATGCTACATCGACCAATTACTGAGATAGGATAAACTGCCAATCAACGATTGATACATGCCCTTATCAAAAATAGGACTTTGCACGTCAACATTGCCAAACTCCTAACTGATTGGGTTTTTTTCTAGTTTACATAATTCCATTCTAAAGGTTTTTTTAAGCAATTGGTTGATTTGGGAGAGTTTAAATCCTCCCCTGGTCTTTAGTAATTATTTGGATAGCCTCTTGCTCAGTTTGTGTGATTAATGCTATATTGTCAGTGAATAACAGTAATAATGAAACCATACCATCGCTTTCCTTTTTAAATAAGCAAGGATCTGCCATGCCAGCCCTAAACCCTATCTTAGTCAATGCCTTAACTACACATTGATTCCACTCATATTCTGACTGCTTCAAGCCATAAAGAACTCTTTTTTAACATCCAACAATCAGTGTTTCCTTCATCTTTAAACCCTCATGGCTTCTTCATATATATGGTATGTTGCAACGGTGCATGAAGATATGCATGTTAGGAATATAATCCTAGTGGGGTTGGGTTGGCAATATATATATATACGCCGTGATTGAATTTGGTATCTGTAACTTTAACTAACACAGTGGAATGTGATTGGCTGCCACTTCCTCAATCAGCCATAAGAGGAAGCCAGAATCATTGTTAGATTGCTGGTCATTTGAATGGAGACTCTCAATGTTGGGGTTAGATCAGCAGAGCAAGAAGGATCGTGAGTTGAGGAACTGTAAGCCAACTGTTTGAGTTATAGACCGCATTTTGATTCAAGACTAACTATCACTTGTTTGTGAAGAAGTAGTTTACTTTATTTTCCACCGCAAATAAAAGTCTGCTTGTTTTTACCATCGGTGTCTGTGACTAATAGTGTGAATATCTAGCAACAGATCTCGTGCTGCAATTCTGTCGCACATCTCTCGGTCTCCTAACAGTGATATCCTCAACAATATGCAGTCTCCACATCCAAATGGTTAACTACATACTTATGCTTAGCTGCCCATACTAATGCTGCACGCAACGTTGTAGCCTCTAAACTAGGAGCAAACACCTCATCATAGTCATTGGCTGACTGATCAAATCCTTGGGCTACTAACCTAGCTTTATACGTTACAGTTCCATCCACACCCGTTTTAATCTTAAAAATCCACTTACATCCTATGGTGTGTTTACCTGATGGTAAGGTAACATTCTCATACACTCCTAAATCCTGCAAGGATTTCAGTTCCCTATCCATTGCAGATTGCCAAGCTTTCTGTTCCTCAGTAGGATATGTAGTCATCTCATGATAGGTAGCAGGAACCTTATTCACCCGACATGCAATAGTAGCCTGATATCTGTCAGGTGGCTGAGTTACACGAGTTGAATGTCTAGGTAACTCAGGACTTACCAGTAGACCTTCCTATTTCACCTGCTCCTGTTCTATTACCTCCTCCTCCTGTGTAGACACCTCTTCCTTATTACTTAATGTTGGTTTTACTGTCTCGTCTTTAGGTTTTACTTGGGTGTCAATGATTACCTCATTGTTTGCTTCTAGTCTATTCCACCCAACATTTTCGAGAAACTTAGCATTAGCGCTACAGACCACCTTTGTTGTGCCTTGTTCCCAGAACCTATATGATCCGTGATTAGATTCATAACCAACAAAAATTAATTGCCAAGCTCTGTGTTGCCCTTTCAGTCTCACTTGTGAGGGAATATACACCCATGCGGGAGCTCCAACATGTGTAGGTAGCTTAAGTCCAGCTTCTTGCCATGCCACCTAGTGAATGGCAATTCACCAGTTGTTCTGTTTACCACATTGTTTAAAATATGGTTGCTACACATCATAGCTTCACCCCACAGCGCTTCAGGTAAACCTGAATCAGCTAACATAGTTCAAACCATTGGTTGTAACGTTTGCCCTCTCCGTTCCACAAATGAGTTATGTTGTGGCCTATAAGGAGCTGTATGCTTATGCTCGATTCTAGCTGTCTTTAACATTGTTTGGAATCTAAGGTTTGTAAATTCGGTTCCATTTATTAGTTACAATCGTAACTACCTTCAGTTTCGTTTTCCTCTCAGCAAACTTTATCCAGTTTGAAAATTGCTGGAATGTTTCTGTTTTGTTTTTTGGTAGATAACAGAAACTGTATCTGGAAGAGTGATCCATGAGACTTAACATAATAAGCCCCTCCCAAACTGGGTTTCATAGGTCCAATTAAGACAGCAAAGACAACTTCTAGAGGTTTCTTAGTTTTAAAGCCATTCAGTCTGTTTGCTAGAGTAACTTTGCTTTTCTCTTGACTGTAAATATTGCAGTCCAGATAGTGCATGGTTTTCGTTTCACCCCATCTGCTAATTTAACAGTTTGCTGTAACATTTTAAAACTAATATGCCCCAAACACCTATGTATCAAATGCACTACAGCTGACAGGCCAACGTGTTGTGTCCCCGGACAAATGGCTCTGTGTGCCACCTGTGACACATATGCCATAGGTTCGCCATCATGGCCTTAGGGAGTTGTAGATTGGTTATTGGGTTGGGGTGATTTGGGGGAGGGTGGTTGGGTAAAAATTTGATATACAGTAATCCCTCGTTTTCCGCGGCTTCATTTTCCGCGGCTTCAATGCTTCGTGGGTTTTTCAATAGCAAAAAAATGCATTGGTAGGAGGCAAGCGCCCCCTAATGCTTGCTTTCCACCAACTCAAGTTTCCGGTATAGATATACAGAATCCTACTTCGCGGTTTTCAGTTTCCGCGGAAGGGTCCGGTCCCGATTAACCACGGAAAACGAGGGATTACTGTATACTTGTTCGCGCCTTTTTGGCTCAGATCTGGCTTTTTTTCCACTGCTATCTTTTCATAACCAGTAAAAGTATCTTTAATTCCACAAACAATGGAGTTGGGAGTTTTCTTTCTTGGTTATTGATGGAGGCACGCCTGACGAACAACTTGATCTCACTTTGTCTAAATTGCAGCCACCATTTTGCAGCCAAATTTCAGCAACATAGTTTCAGGTGCAGCCGTCTGCAGATGGGTTACTGGAGGACTGTATGCAGGCTGGGAATTGCCTAACCTTGGAAGAAGGCACAATTCTGTTTTTCTTCAATCTGAGATCAAACTCTGTTCTTTCTTGGAAAAGGTTGTCCTTCATTAAGCTGCAAGGGGACTCTGCATTGCTTATTATAATGTGATCCCATTATAAAACTACCCAGTTTACTATAATGGTCACTCCCATTTTATAACCCCAAAACGGCACCCAATTCTCTTTTAAGGGATATAAAGATAAAGATTTACTAATTTTTCAACTGTATTTGAAAGCTTTCTGGGTCACAAAAGAGTAGTTTTTCTAACCATTTATTGCTTCACTTTTCTAAAAGAAGAGATTATGGAGAGGCCTCATCAAATGCAAACTAACGCAGGAGATGTTCTTTTCTCCTTCTGCAGCTACACCCTCATCACCCCTGGTGTTCTGCGAACAGAGACTGATGAGAAAATTTTGGTGGAAGCCCATGGAGACAATGCTCCGAAACAGCTCGACATCTTGGTTCAGGATTTTCCACAGAAGCAAAAAACCTTGTTCCAAACCAGAGTAGATATGAATCCAGCGGGAAGCATGCTTGTCACGCCAACGATAAAGGTGGGTGCATGATGATGGTTGCAGTAGAATCTATTGTATCCCTGCAAAAAAAAAAAAAACCCAACCCAAAACCAAGCTAAAATCCTGTCCAGTTTGGCTTCAGGGGAAATCCCATGCACCTTAGTCAAACATGACTAGATTGTCAGATACTGAGAGAAATTGAGTATATAATTCTAAGGAGGAAAGGAAAATAGAGTTATGAGATACGTATAACTCTGTACATATTTAGTTACTGTGAGAAAAATACCCCAGATATAATTTCTGCATATAAAAAAAAAATGATCACAGAGACTTCTGGCAAAAGGAAACAGCTGTTTAATAACATTAGCTAATAGATTCCCATAACATGAGAATGAGAATCCAGGTACAGAGTTGCACCTTAAATACACAATCTGTCGTATCATATGCATCATAACTTGAATACACCAAAACACGATTGTGTGCTCAAAACATAATGTGTTTCACAATGTGAAAACTACATGGAAAATCCCCAAATGTTCTAGGGGACCCCTTAAGGCAAGGGTCCCTACCTTTGCAACTTTAAGTCTGAAGGACTTCAGCTCCCAGACTCTGGGAGCTGAAGTCCTTCAGACTTAAAGTTGCAAAGGTTGGAGACCCCTGCCCTAGATGACATAGGACCTAGCAAAGCTGGCTGGAGAAGTCTGGGAGCTGAAGTCCTTCAGACTTAAAGTTGCAAAGGTTGGAGACCCCTGCCCTAGATGGCATAGGACCTAGCAAAGCTGGCTGGAGAATTCTGGGAGCTGAAGTCCTTCAGACTTAAAGGTGCAAAGGTTGGGGACCCCTGCTTCCCAGAATTAAACAATAAGGTGATTATCTGCTTCCTGAACAAAATATCCTGTTGTTCCCAGTTACAAAGGAAGTCTCCAAAGTATCAGGCTATTTCTGGTCATTTTGACACTACAATTCCATGCCAAGTTGTCATTTTCCAGAAAAGCTTATGCGAGCAATCTACGCATAATCCTTATGTTAGGCCCAAAATGGAAGCTACCTAAAACCAAAGAATTTGCCCAAAGAATCCAAATCCTTATTCTCTCAGTTACAGTTCTTATTGCTATGATGGCTGAAAGACTCTGGGCAGCATTTCACAGCAAACAAATATTTAGATGAAAATCGGTAGCAAGACAAAAAAAAATCTACCATAGAAAGAAACAGTTGCTGTGTCTCAGGCTCTTGTCATCACCTTTTGAGACCCGATGAGCAAAGTCAACGAGGAAGCTAATTTCACTTAACACGCTACTAGCTTCACAAAGGCAGTGACTCATATAACATCCGTGATGAGAAAAGTCGCAAAATGGGGCAAACTTACTTAGCAAATGTTTCACTTAGCAACATAAACGTTAGACTCAATTGAGCTAATTGTAGCTTGAGGGATTACCTATACAGACATTTCAGCTAAACTCCAAAGACTACAGAGGAACCTTTCTTCTCCCTGGCCTAGTGATAGCAAAATCTGGTCCTGGGCTCGTGTCCTGGCATGCACAGATTCCAATAAAGCAAACCTCAGATAGGAAGATCATTTTATTATGATTTATTCAGAACATTCTGGTAAAAAGGATTCCTATCATTCAAAGAGGGCAAACCGAAAGTCACCATTCCTGAGGGGTTTGCAGCTTGGACTGTTTTTCGTGCTCCAGGGCCTTTAGAAGGCTTCCCTGAAGGCTCTGGAGAGAGAGAAATGACCCAACATGCAAACCAGAAGTCCATTCTCGAACTTCCGGTTTGTGCGTTGGGTGGTTTATCTTCCTCCAGAGGCTTCCGGGCAGCCTCCGGAAGGCGAAAAATGGCCAAAAAAGAAGTCCAAAGTCAGTTGGCCTGCAGCGCACATGCGTGCTGGAATTGACGGGGCAACACTTTCATGTGCACTAACAAATAGGAATGCTAAAAAGCACCAATCAATTCATCAATTCTACATTCCAGTCTGCAATGGTTTTATAAATGATTAACATAAGTTAAAAAATAATACAAATTATTGATTTGTTATGAGACAACCCCTTCTATTCCTCAAGTACAACCAGGGGTGGATTGCTACCACTTCGCACTGTTTCAGACGAACCGGTAGTAGAATTTGGGATTTGTTCACCGAACAGGTAGGGACGGCAGGTTGGACACGCCCCCGAACCAGTTTCACAGTTGCCGCAGGAGTTGCCAGCTTACTTTTTAATCATTTTTTCACTAAAATCCTCAGCCAAGTCCTTGTATTTTTTGGGTATGCTCTGGGTTGGCACATTGTAAGAGGACCTTGCTGTTTCTTGGTGCTCTGTCCTCTTCGATTCTTGTTTTGGATTCTCAGCAGAGGTCACATGAATCTGCCCTCTCTTTTTTATGTTATAAACAGGTTTTATTCATTTTATCATTTTACAAGTATTTCCCTCCCTCCCACTACCCCCTCCCTGACTTCCCAGAGCAAAATACAGGATATAACGCCTAACAATCATTTGCTAGCATTAACTATCTGTAATTCCCAATCCCTCCCTTGACCCTTTAACTCCCCTTTTTTCTTTTTTTTCTTCTTTTTATTAAATTTATATCCTGCCCTTCTCCAAAAGGACCCAGGGCGGCGCACAGGAATATTAAAATACATACAAAATCACGTAAATTTTTTTTAAAACTTATTTGATAAAGATCCTGCGCTAAAACCAGATTAAAATCCCCCAAATTTAAAGCTGTCTAAAAGTCATTATGGAGGTAACGCTAGGCCAGCTAGATGGAACAAATGTGTCTTCAGGCACTTACGGAAGAGGCGGAGGTCAAAGATGGTGCAGAGTTCAGGGGGTAGGTCGTTCCAGAGGGCACGGCCCGCCACAGAGAAGGCTCTTCTTCTGGGGGTCGCCAGTCAGCATTGTCCGGCCGATGGCACCCTGAGAAGGCCCTCTCTGTGGGAGCGTATCGGTCTAAGGGATGTATTATCAATTATATATATATAATTGTATAGAATGTATTTATAAATGTAAATACATTCCACTTCTATTCATTCATAAGCTATTTTAAACATTAATAATAATAATAATAATCTTTATTGTCATTGTAAAAATTACAATGAAATTGGTGATTAGTCTTATATTTGGATTGAATATATTCAAAGCAATCTGCCCTCTTATGGCGTCTTGCTTCCAATTGATTTTGGGGTTCCATTTTTTCAGCCATGCAAGACCCAAAACTAGTGGCCATTCCATGCCCGGCGCCACTATAAGTGTAAGTATTTCTGGGTGGCTTCTGATGCCAATCTGTAAGGGTTCAGTGGCAAATGAAGCTGGCTCCCCCCCCCCTATTGACCCATCTAGTTGGTGAAAAGCTATGGGGCTCTTCAGCTTCCTCACATTAATCTTCAACTCCCTTACCAGGGTTGGGCTGATCAGACAGTGGGGGACACCTGGAGTCCAGTAAAGTGGAGATGTTTATCCCCCTCTCCCGGTTGGGAATAAACAGTCTTAGGGGGAAGGGGAACAGTTTAATTGGGTTGCTTACCAGTGGTTCATCCTCTGGGTCACTCCCAGACAAGTATGGTTCCTCTTCCCGAGAAGCCAGGGTTTCCTTTTCAAAGGGGTGGAGGGTGGGGTGAAGATTCAAGATCTCCCTGCTCCTCAGGGCCATTTCCTTCCCACGTTGACCCGGTTTCATAGGTTTCCCCCCTAATGGGCACTCTGGTTTCCAGGTTGGTGCGGGGGAACAGCTTTCTGCAGCTGGGTGCCCCTCTTTTCTGCACTTGAAGCAGGCTGAGGGTTTCAGAGAAGATGAAAGGCTTTTCCTTCCATTGGGGAGGGGGGTTTCTTCCACATTCACTCCATTCAGTACTGGTTTATTTATTTATTTATTTTATTTTATTTTATCAAATTTATACCCCACCCTTCTCCTTGTTAGGACCCAGGGCGGTGCACAGGCATTATATAAAACCATAAAATACAATATACATCAATTAAAATATATTAAATTAATTAAACCCGTGCTAAAACCCGATGTTGCGATTATCATTCCAGGTTTTGGCAGTTCAGTAGGTTTTAATTTAGTATAGGCTTTAAACCATTGTTAGGCCACTGAATGAACCCTGAACCTAGGAAGCACACGTCATCTCGCCTGACAAAGGCTAACAAAGGCTAGAGTGTACCATCACCCAATTCTTGGACAAAGCAATACACAAAATGTAACCAAATGTATTTTGCTAGATAGCTGAATGTATTTTCCCAGGCCACTGGATAGCTGAATGTATTTTCCCAGGCTATTGTATGTGTTTTACCAAGCGACTATATTCTGCTAAGCAACTAAGCATATTCTACCAAGTGACTGAATCAACCAATCAACGCTGTACTGAAATGTATCTTTTACTTTTGTATCTAATAAAAAGGCCCGCACTGAGCTAGTCATTTGTTCTTATTTTCCCACCGGAGCAGCCCACCTTCTGTGGTACAGCATTCCCTCAATAGGGGGCACTATTTCACCACACCCATTATTAAAACCTTGCCAAATTATAATTTATATTTAAAAAGTCAGAAGCAGGGGGCTATCCTAGGCCAGCTTGTTGGAATAAGTACGTCTTAAGACGTTGGCGGAAGAGGCGGAGGTCCGAGGTAGTGCGAAGGTCGGGGGGTAGGTCGTTCCAGAGGGCCGGACCCGCCACAGAGAAGGCTCTTCCCCTGGGTGTCACCAGCCAGCATTGCCCAGCCGACGGCACCCGGAGAAGGCCTGCTCTGTGGGAGCGGACCGGACGAAGGGAAGTATGGGGCAGGAGGCGGTCTCGTATATGGTTCCTGGCCATGTCAATCTCTGCTTCTTCATTTCTGGATCAATGTTGTAGTGTTGTTGCCTAGGGCTAAGGAATGAGGCCTCAGGTGGCCCTTAGTGATGATTACGTTTGAAGCCTGTGTCCTTTAGGAGACAGAAAGTTGTGCAATGGAATTTGCAGCAAGAGATACATTGCTAGATATCACACTAATGGTCACAGACACTGATGGTAAAAACAAGTAGACTTTACTTGTGGTGGAAAAATAAACTACTTCTTCACAAACAGTGATAGTCAGTCTTGAATCAAAATACAGTCTATAACTCAAACAGTTAGCTTACAGTTGCTTAATCCACCATCCTCCTTGCTCTGCTGACCTATCCTGACATCACAGTGTCTCCATTCAAATAATCAGCATTTAACTCTGATTCCGGCTCCCTCTTATGCCGTAGCGGTGATGTGCCAGTGCCTGGAAGCCGTACGGATCTGGATGGGAAGAAACGGACTCAGGCTCAACCCGACCAAGACCGAGTGGCTGTGGTTTCCGGCTGCCCGATTCAACCAGCTGACTCCATCGCTGGCCATTGGGGGCGAACATCTTGCCCCAGTGGATGGGGTGCGCAACTTGGGTGTCCTCCTGGATGCCCGGCTGTCCATGGAAGATCAAGTGACAGCCGTGGCCAGGAGGGCGTTTTACCAGGTTCGCCTGGTTCGCCAGTTGCACCCCCTATTGGATCGGGACGCCCTGCGCACAGTCACTCATGCTCTCGTGACGTCCCGACTGGACTATTGTAACTCTCTCTACATGGGGCTCCCCTTGAGGAGCACTCGGAGACTTCAGCTAGTCCAGAATGCAGCCGCGCGAGCAATTATGGGAACCTCGAGGTTTACCCATGTAACACCGCTCTTGCGTGAGCTGCACTGGCTGCCTGTCGTCTTCCGAGTGCGCTTCAAGGTTTTAATTACCATCTTTAAAGCGCTCCATGGCTCGGGACCTAGCTATTTGCAGGACCGGATCCTGCCTCACACATCCTCATGGCCGATTCGCTCCCACAGAGAGGGGCTTCTCCGGGTGCCGTCCACTAGACTTTGTCAGCGGGCGACGCCCAGGGGAAGGGCTCTCTCTGTGGCGGGCCCAGCCCTCTGGAACGACCTTCCCCCCGACATTAGAACAACCACGGACCTCCGCTCCTTCCGTCTTAAACTAAAAACACATTTGTTCTGCTTGGCCGGCCTAGGGTAGTCTCCCGTCTATAGGACTGTTAATTTTAGTTAGGAATTTTAGTAGTTTTAACTGGGATTTTAGCGCAGGGATGTATTTAATTCGTTTTTATTGTATGTATGTTGTTTTTTATGGTTTTACTTGCCCTGTACACCGCTCCGAGTCCCCCCAGGGAGATGGAGCGGTCAATAAATTCAAGATTTATTATTATTATTATGGCTGAGTTAGGAAGCAGCAGCCAATTACATTTCACTATAATACTTAAAGTAACAGATACCATTTGTAATCATGGCTTATATATATATTGCAAACCCAACACTAGGATTATAGTCCTAACAGCCTCTACTCTGCTCATCTTCTCATCCAGATTCCTGCAAACGAACTGAGTAAAGACTCCGAGCAAAAGCAGTATGTGGTTGTGCAAGTAACTGGTCTTCCAGTGAGATTGGAAAAGGTGGTTCTTGTTTCTTACCAGATTGGCTTTGTGTTCATCCAGACTGATAAAGTCATCTATACCCCAGGCTCTGCAGGTAAAACTCTTTTTCCGTCTCTCTTTCTTCACTCCCCCGGTGTCCCATTGTGGTTATGTGATGAATAATCCTATAAACCAAACCACACCTGGGATTCGTCCTTTATTTGAGATATTTCCCAGAGAGTGGGGGAAGTGGAAGAATGAATGTCTTGTGAGTGTTGGCATTGGTGACATTGAGAAATCAACCTTAGAAAGTTCAGAAAAGATTGAAGAAACACGTTGGTAGATGGTCCAGTGGAATGTTATCATAAATTAGGAAGGGAATGGAGAGGTCCATAAAGATGTTACCCTGACTAATTGCAAGCTATAAAAGGGGAAAAGAGAAGAAAATGTGTAATCTTGGAGGCCTTTTCTTTCCTGAAAGGCTTTTCCTTTAGCGTTTCTTTGAAGAACTAGGTGGTGTTTTTGTCTATGAGCCAGAAGATCCGGACTGAAGTAATCTAGAAACATTTACACCATAATAAACCCCTTGGCCAAATAGAGTAATCAGCTGTTTTTTCTAGGAACCGTCCCACATCTGCTTTTTAAGATTTACAGCGAAGCTGGCAGACAGCCACAGAATATCAGACAATTAATTCAAATGTGGGTTATTGTTTTTTTACAGTGCAAGCCCCGATTGTCTGAATTTTATCACAAATTACAATTTGTCTCTTTTTTCCTAGTGCGCTATCGTGTCTTTTCTATGGATAACAACATGCACAGGATGGACAAACCTGTGATTGTCGAGTTACAGGTGAGACTCATGTCTGCAATTCTGTGTGATTAGTATAGTCCCCTGAACAAGGAGTGGTTGTTGTTGATTCTTCTTTCCCACGTAATCGTATAGACCAATGGTTCCCAACCTTCCCAATGCCGCGACCCTTTAATTCAGTTCCTCGTGTTGTGGTGACCCCCAACCATAAAATTGGGGTCTCGGTTCCTAAGACCATTGGAAATATGTGTTTTCTGATGGTCTTAGTCGACCCCTGCGAAAGGGTCGTTCGACCCCCAAAGGGGTCCCGACCACAGGCTGAGAACCACTGATATAGGCCCAACCACTCTCTGAAGCTTTGGTTGGCCAACATTTTAGAGGTGCATTTTTCTCTCTTAAATGTTTAGTTTTAAGCTCTGTGCTAAAGATGAGGCTGTATCAAAGATTTGAAAAGTTTCATTATGAAACTGGAACAGAATGCTGAGATTGAATGCCTATGTCTGTTTGCTTGTTGGTATCTCTTTGCACTTCTACCATCAGGCAGGAGATATGAAAGTATAGTCAACCAAAAAAGGTTTAAAGAGAGCTTCTGTCCTTGGGCTGTGAGACTTTTAAATTCAACCACAATCCCTCCATGCACAGGCTACTTTTTCTTTTTCCTTTTCTCTCTTTTCTCGTTATAATTTTGCACCAGTGAAGTTAAAACTAATTTCATTGTAATTTTAGTACAATGACAATAAAGATTATTATTATTATTATTGTTGTTGTTGTTGTTGTTGTTGTTGTTGTTATTATTATTATTATTATTAGTAGTAGTAGTAGTAGTAGTAGTAGTAGTAGTAGTAGTAGTAGTGTGCATGTATATGATGGGGATAGGATCTAGTTGCTTACTTCCTGTTTTGTTTATTTTATTTTTTATTTTATTAAATTTATAACTCGCCCTTCTCCAGAAGGACCCAGGGCGGCGCACAGGAATTTAAAATACAATACAAAATCATGTAAAAAATTTAAAAAACTTATTTGATACCCATCCTGCGCTAAAAACAAATTAAAATCCCCAAATTTAAAACTGTCTAAATAGTCATTTGTGGAGGTTACGCTAGGCCGGCTAAATGGAACAAATGTGTCTTTAAACACTGGCGGAAGAGGCGGAGGTCGGAGATGGTGCGAAGTTCAGGGGGTAGGTCGTTCCAAAGGGCTGGGCCCGCCACAGAGAAGGCTCTTCCCCTGGGTGTCGCCAGTCGGCATTGTCCGGCCAACGGCACCCTGAGAAGGCCCTCTCTGTGGGAGCGTATCGGTCTAAGGGATGTATGGGGCAGGAGACAGTCTCGCATATAACTAGGTCCCGAGCCATGTTAGCAGTAAACCAAAAAGGGCTTAGGGTGGCAAAAATTCAAATAATAGTCTTGCACCTTGTATCCTAGTGTCCCATCTGCATTTGCTCTCTATATTAGTTCTCACATAGAAAATCTAATATTCCAGATGGATTTCAATCATATAGAATGCAAAGGAAAGAACCATGCAACATTCTACATGTTTTTGACACACCTGTGTTTTTTTTCCTCATGCCCACAGACACCAGATGGCATTGTTGTCAATTCTGATTCAGTCAACCCATCTTCACGCTTGAACTGGCCTTACAATTTTCCAGATCCTGTCAGGTAATTTAATATGGATATTGCCATAAGGCGACCTATTTTGAAACTAAGCTGAAACTTGGATGGGGCAAAACATTTTTCTATTAAAGACTGGTTAAAGAAGGCCGTATAGTGTTGTGGCCCAGCCGACTCCAGATGAGCTGCTGATGGACTCTTCTAGTGAGGAGTCCTAAGAGTCTGCCCTGGAGGAGGAGGGAGACCTTTAGGAAGCAGAGAGCCTGGTTGGCCACCAGGAGGCGCCTGGGTCATGGAGCAGTGGGGAGGATCAGGGACAGTTTGTCCCTGATGCTAGATTAGGCAGGGCTGAGAAAAGAAGGCAACAGCTACGCCAGAAGCGAGCTCGGAGGCCCTGAATTGGAATCAGCTGCTTGATGAGTGTCCCCTCCCAAGAGAGTTTATAAGTAAGGCTGTGAGGAGGGGTCATTTGTAGGGAACAACATTTGTTCCCTCCCTATGGGGAGAGGGAGCGGTTTACAAATATTAAATATTATTATTATTATTATTATTATTATTATTATTATTATTATTATTATTATTATTATTATTATTATTATTATTATTATTATTATTATTATTATTATTATTATTATTATTATTATTATTATTATTATTATGACAGCTTCTTGCAAATTCTGGTCAGTCACGTCTGAAAAATCTCTGTCTTTGTTACGTGAATTAGGACTCGCAGTCAAGGAGATAGTAGCAAGCAGCCAAGGAGATAGTAGAAAGCAGCCAAGGAGATTGTAGCAAGCAGCCAAGGAGATAGTAGCAAGCAGCCAAGGAGATAGTGACAAGCAGCCAAGGGAGATAGTAGCAAGCAGCCAAGGAGATAGTAGCAAGCAGCCAAGGAGATAGTGGCAAGCAGCCAAGGGAGATAGTAGAAAGCAGCCAAGCTTGTGTCCATCGGTGGGGGCAGGACATATATTAGGTTCCCTTTTAGCTTACTTTTCTAATCAATTACTAAAGAAAGAAAACATCACATTTCAGCTTCCACAAATGCGAAACTGAAAATTTCTGAATTAGGCATTTTCTTCCCCTTTTATACTTATTCTCCATAAGACAAGTAAACTTATTAATTTCAGGAAGAAGCCTTGGATCTCTTGCTCATATATGTATTGTCATAAATCAATTATAAAGCCAAAGCAATGAAAAATATTTTCATTTTTCTTGATATAGTTTGGGAACATGGAAGGCTGTGGCCAAATATGAACATTCCCCAGAGGAGAGCTACACCGCATATTTTGATGTCAGGGAATATGGTAAGAAGGATCGTCTCTTCTCTTCTGATCTCTTTCCACTCCCTGACCCTGGGTTTCTCCCCCTTCCATTTTGTGTTCATTTGAAGTTTCTCTTGGGAGCTTGACACTAGTTCTGTCATTTGTAGAAATGGAAATAGTTGCTATGATCACTTCTGAAAAGTCATGAGAGCCAGTTTGGTCTAGTGGTTAAGGTAGCAGTCTAGAACTCTGGACGATATGACTTCTACTACCATCTTGCCATGAAAGTCAGCCATTCTCTCTCAGCCCAATCCACCTCATCAGGTTGCTGTGGTGGAGAAAATAGGAGAGTGTGTCAGATATGTTCACTGCTAAATAAAGGTAGGATATAAATAAATAATAAATAAAATACATTGAATTAAACTCAGCAGATGCATTCTCTGTCTCTCTGGCTTCTACCCTTTCCCCTGTTACTTTTTTCTGTAGTGTTACCAAGCTTTGAAGTTGGTCTGCAACCATCAGAGAAGTTTCTTTACATTGACGGCAATACAGATTTCCATGTGTCGATCACTGCAAGGTATGCTTATTTACAACTATGAGTAGCTAAAGAAATTTATTTTTTGCACTGGGTAACATCTGCATGAAAGAGATTTACTTTGGGTCGTAATATTCCGAAAAAGGAGATTTGGAGACTTGTCCTGATTTGAACAAATTTACTTGAAATTTGTTTAACTAATACATTACGTCAAGGTTACAAGTAACATACCCATAGCAAACAAAACTCTGAAGCAGGTAATTTCCTCAAAAAATAGGTTGATTGGATATGTCATATTGGCACAGGCCGATGAAAACCGACTCTGAATATTCCCATGGTTTTCAACTAATTACAAGTAAAAGTTTGTCACTTTCTCAAAATAATCAGTCACGTGGTCTAATCAGTTTCTACATGACTTCAGTCCCCACCCTCTGAGCACTTGCAGGAGTGTCCTTGGTTCCCAAGAGAAACTATTTTGTTTTGACCACAACACCCCACGTATCTCTATTCCCCCCTCCATGTCGCTCTTTGGAGAAGAGTGTGAGCACTCAAGTCTCAAAATGGCCTCAGTCAGGCCACCTTTAGGGTTGACACGTTATTTATAATATTGCAAAATACCTATCAGCACATTCCTCTTCCCCCAATAAATGAAAAAAGATCAGTTTAAAATCATAGGCAAGAACTTTCATTTTACTAATAATCAATACGATGCCTTTTGAGATAAAACCATTATGTGAATCCTGCCTTTGCAGGGTAAGTGTTGCTAATATTGTTTGCTTCTGCAACCTATCTCTTACCATGCTTCTTCGACTTTATTTTTGGTCCCCAATCCATTTCTGTTTAACTGATGTTGTAAATTTACCTTGAGCAATTCATTGGCTTCATGCTGTTACATGTGAAAAATAAGAACATTCTGCTGACTACCTCTGTAGACTTTAATTAGTTTATTAGTCTGCTTATGAGACTAACTAAGGGGCAGGTCCGAGGGGAGACAAGTTCCATCCTCCCGGTTGGAGGCACGTAGCCGTTGGTTACAAACGGTCAAGTGCCACAACCCCCGCAGGCTAGGTGGTCAGGGAGTACAGAGCCAGGGCCTGCGGCTGATGTTTTGCAACGCCAGGTCCGTTGTCAACAAAGCCCCCCTCATTAATGACCTGGTGTCAGAGGGGGAGCCGGACCTGGCTGGAATTGCGGAGACCTGGTTGGGCCACGAGGGAGGACTCCCCCTCGTTGAAATGTGCCCACCAGGCTACCGCGCTTTTCATCAGCCCCGGGCCCTAGGCAGGGGTGGTGGGGTAGCGGTCATTGTTAAGGAATGTCTTGAGCCGAGAGAGACCGTTGTGCCACAGACCACCGGTTGTGAGTCCCTCTGCGTGAAGTGGGGCCTAGGGAGGCAGTTGGGCTTGCTGGTTGTATACCTGGCTCCCCGCTATGTAGCAGCAGCCCTGCCCGAGCTCCTAGAGGTGATCGCTACGGTGGCAGTTGAGACCCCCAGACTTTTAGTCATGGGGGACTTAAACCTGCCATCGGTGGGCGAATCATCCGGGGTAGCTCGGGAGTTCATGGCTTCCATGACGGCCATGGACCTGACCCAAGTAATTCAAGGCCCCACGCACGAGGGTGGACATACACCGGATCTCATCTTTGTCTCAGGCCAATGGAAGAGTGATCTGGGTATAGGGGATATAGCCATCACACCCTTGTCATGGACAGACCACTCACTTCTCCGGCTTGACTTTCCGACCGCTACTCCCCTCCGCGGGGAGGTGGAACCTGAGTTACCAATCTGGTTCCGCCCCAGGCACCTGATGGACCCAGATGGGTTCCAAGCGGCGCTTGGGCCACTTCCTGTACCCCTGACCCGCGCCCCGATGGAGGACCTCGTGGCCGCATGGAATACTGCGACCACGGGAGCCTTGGATCGGGTCGCGCCCTTGCGGCCTCTCTTGCGGCGGCGAGCCACCCTGGCTCCTTGGTTTTACCGAGGAGCTGAGGGTGATGAAACGCCACAAGAGATGCCTAGAGAGAAGATGGAGGTCTACCCGCTCTGAATCTGACCGGACACAGGTAAGAGCCCATTTACAGACTTACATTGTGGCGCTGAGAGTGGCCAAACGCCATCATTGCGCCACTCTCATAGCATCCGCAGATAACCGCCCTGCCGCCCTGTTTAGGGTGACCCGTACCCTCCTTCAACAGAGGGTGCGGGAAGCCCCCTTACAGGGTAGAGCAGAGGAATTTGTGTCTTATCTGCAGGACAAAATCGCTCAGATACAGAATGAGTTAGCCCCCATTGCTGGTCCAGTGGATTGCCACGAGGGGGATCTTGTTTGGGAGGAGTTTGACTCCGTTACTTCCGAGGATATGGACAGGTTACGTGGGCGACTGCGAGCCACCACATGTTTATTGGACCCATGTCCCTCCTGGCTTGTACTGGCATCCTGGGAGGTGACACGAGGCTGGCTCCAAGAGGTTATCAACGCATCCTTGAGTGAGGGTTCCTTGCCTGCCTCCCTAAAAGAGGCCATGGTGAGGCCCCTCCTCAAGAAGCCCTCTTTGGATCCAGCTTTATTAACCAACTATCGTCCAGTCTCCAACCTTCCCTTCCTGGCGAAGGTTGTTGAGAGTGTGGTGGCACAACAGTTTCCACGTCATCTGGAGGAAATTGATTATCTAGACCCGCGCCAGTCCGGCTTTCGGCCCGGGCATAGCACCGAGACGGCATTGGTCGCGTTGGTGGATGATCTCTGGAGGGCCAGAGATGGGGGTTGCTCCTCCATCCTGGTTCTGTTAGACCTCTCGGCGGCTTTCGATACCATCGACCATGGTATCCTATTGCATCGGCTGGGGGGGTTGGGGGTGGGAGGCACCGTTTTGCGGTGGTTCTCCTCCTACCTCTCTGGCCGATCGCAATTTGTGTTGACAGGAGAGCAGAGGTCGACCCCGAGACCCCTCACATGTGGGGTGCCTCAGGGGTCGGTCCTCTCGCCTCTCCTGTTCAACACATACATGAAGCCGCTGGGCGAGATCATCCGTGGTTTTGGGGTAGAGTATCATCTCTACGCTGATGATACTCAGCTGTATATATCTACCCCAAACCACCCCAACGATGCCGTAGCGGTGATGTGCCAGTGCCTGGAAGCCGTGCGGATCTGGATGGGAAGTAACGGACTCAGGCTCAACCCGACCAAGACCGAGTGGCTGTGGTTTCCGGCTGCCCGATTCAACCAGCTGACTCCATCGCTGGCCATAGGGGGCGAACATCTTGCCCCTGTGGATGGGGCGCGCAATTTGGGTGTCCTCCTGGATACCCGGCTGTCCATGGAAGATCAAGTGACAGCCGTGGCCAGGAGGGCGTTTTACCAGGTTCGCCTGGTACGCCAGTTGCGCCCCCTATTGGATCGGGACGCCCTTCGCACAGTCACTCATGCTCTCGTGACATCCCGACTGGATTATTGCAACTCTCTCTACATGGGGCTCCCCTTGAGGTGTACCCGGAGGCTTCAGTTGGTCCAGAACGCAGCCGCGCGAGCAATTATGGGCACCTCTAGGTTTGCCCACGTAACACCGCTCTTGCGCGAGCTGCACTGGCTACCTGTCGTCTTCCGGGTGCGCTTCAAGGTGTTAATTACCATCTTCAAAGCGCTCCATGGCTCGGGACCTAGCTACCTGCGGGATCGGATCCTGCCCCATACATCCTCACGGCCGATTCGCTCCCACAGAGAGGGACTTCTCCGGGTGCCGTCCACTAGACTTTGTCAGCGGGCGACGCCCAGGGGAAGGGCCTTCTCTGTGGCGGGCCCAGCCCTCTGGAACGACCTTCCCCCCGATATCAGGACAACCACGGACCTCCGCTCCTTCCACTTAAAATTAAAGACACACTTTTTTCGCCTGGCCGGCCTTGGGTAGTCTCTTTTTAGGTTAGGGGTTTTAGGGGTAATTTTTAGTTTAGTTTATGGGTTTTAGCGCAGGATTAATTTAATCCATTTTTAATTTTGTATTTTGTATTTTGTCTGTGGTCTTATTTGTATTTTTAATTGCCTGTGCCCCGCCTCGAGTCCCCTCGGGGAGAGAGAGCGGGATATAAAATTAAATTATTATTATTATTATTATTATTAACCTGTTCTGTCCCAGGCCTCTGAATAGACAAGAACACAGTCTTGGCTGTTTGCCACTGTTAATAAGCAAGATAAGCAGTCCCTTGGCTGAGAGCCCAGAAACTCATGGCACAGGCTTGACTTTACAGCAAACTTTCACACAAACCTTCAAACTCATAGGAAAGTGAACGGACACAGGCTTTGATTCACACAGACATTCATGACTCCTTCACTGAATGGTTGTTTCCTGCAAATGTCCCTCCTATTGCCTCACCTATAAGCTCTCTGGGAGGAGCCAATCAACAACCACCTGGTGCCTAATCACCTTCTGTCAGTCTGCCTCCTGACTGGCTGCCTCTGCCTCTCAGCTCTTTGCATTCTAGCGTCAGGGACAAACTGACTCTGGTCTTCCCCACTGCTCCATGACTCAGGCGCCTCCTGGTGGCCAACCAGCCTCTCTGGTTCCTGCTCTGACTCCGAACACCTGCCAGGGTTTTTCTCAGCCTCCAGGGCAGACTCATATTGTTCCTCATTATCAGAGTCCATCATCAGCTCAGGCGGTCCCTGCTGGACCACAACACTAACCCTAACTATTTCTTGTAGCTATGGTGCTACATCTTTTTTAGTGTTAAGGATAGGGTGGCAGCCCAGTCATAGCAGTGATCAGAGGAAGAATAAACAAATCCATTTTTCAGCATCAGAAGTGAAAAAGGCTTGGAGAAAGATGCCTGAATGAGTAGAGCTGAGAAAATAAGGAGCTGTGAGAAATAGGTCACTAACGCACCCCTCTTGTGTTCAAAGATCAGCAGGGAAAGCAAAGACTTATAATTGGACCTTTCCTTTCCTTGTGTCATTCCAGGTACTTGTATGGAAAGAGAGTGGAAGGTGTGGCTTTCGTCCTCTTTGGAGTGAAAACTGCCAGTGGTAAAAAGAGTATTCCAGACTCACTCACAAGAATTCCGGTAAAATGTAACAGGGGTGTCTGCATATAGGAGTGTGTTTGTGGGTTTGTGTGTCAGATCTACTAACTAGGCCAGTGGTGGGCAAACTCATTAGTCAATAGAGCCAAATATTGAAATTTCTTTTGAGAGCCAAAAGAAGGTGTGGCCTGTTTTGTGGGAGTGGCTCAGCGGTCATGTGGGCAACTTGGAAAATGTGGTGAAACTCACTTAACGATGGTCTTGCTTAGCAACCAAAATTTTGGGCTCAATTGTGGTCATAAGTTCTTTCTTTCTTTCTTTATCTCTCTCCCACTTTCTTTTTTCTTTTTTCTTTCTCTTTCTCTCTCTCTTTCTCTCTCTGTATCTGTCTCTCTCTCTTCCCTCCACCCATCTCTGTCACTCTGTGTGTGTGTGTGTGTCTGTCTTTCATTCACTTAATCACTCACTCTGTCTCTGTCTATCTGTCTCTCTCTCCCTCCCTCCCTCTCTCTGTCTCTCCCTGTCTCTCTGTGTGTCTGTCAGTCTCTTTGATTCCCTCCCTCCCTGTCTCTGTCTGTCTGTCTGTCTGTCTCTCCTGCCCTCTCTCCCCTGTGTGTCTCTGATTCAATCCCTCCCTCTGTCATTCTCTCTCTGTGCCTCTCTTGGTCTCTCCCTCCCTCCCCTCTCTGTCTCTGTCTCTCTCTGTGTGTCTCTGTCTCTGTCTGTCTCTCTGTCTGTCTCTCTGTCTGTCTCTCTGTCTGTCTCTTTCTCTCTAGCTCTTTCTCTCTCTCTTTCTCCCTGTCTCTGTCTGTCTGTCTGTCTCTCTCTCTCTCTGTCTCTCTCTCTCTGTCTCTCTCTTTCTCTCTGTCTCTCTTTCTCTCTGTCTCTCTCTCAGTCTCTCTCTGATTCCCTCCCTCCCTCCCCCTCTGTGCCTCTCTCTATCTCTGGATTTCTCTCTCTCTCTGTCTGTCTCTCTGTGTGTCTCTCCCTCCCTCTCTTCCCACCGCCCCCCTCAGGAAGCAATAGAGGGGCCGGCATGCCTGCTGGGGAGGCTATGGTTGCCTCCTCCCACAGCAGGCAGAGCACCCAAGGCTGTGGCCACCTTAAGCGCCACTGAGGCCACCCAGGGGCCACGTGCCCATCTCCCTCCCAGCCCCACCTGGTGGGCAGCCCCAGAATGTGCGCTGCAGTGGCCGTCGGAGGGAGCCAGTGGAGACACGCCCACCTGCCCTGCCCAATGCCCCTGCTGGATGACCTCAGGTGACAAGAGCTGCGCGTCATAGGACTTGGAGGCAGCAGCAGCCGCCTGTGCCACAGACGGACTGTGCCCATGACCAAAGAGCCGCTTGTGGCTCGCGAGTCACGGTTTGCCGACCACTGTACTAGGTAGAACAAACCACAAAACCAATTCCTCAGGAAGGCTACTTTTACTGGGTAGAATAACCAAATTTTGCAAGCCTGGTTGTGCTATTATTCTCTGTCTTTCTAATAAGTCATGACTAAGGGAGTGTCTGCTTAAGTCTCTTCTAAATGTTATCTGGCTGTTCTGGATTCAAAACATATTTTACCCCTTGGTACTTTGGCCACAGAACTTGCATATCTCCATCAAGGTCACCGTCCTTATTCTACATTGTGGCAGAGCATTTGATTTCCTTCCTTGTTTTTTCAGATTATTGATGGAGAAGGGGAAGCAACACTAGGAAGACGCACATTACGTTCTCGATTTCCAGATCTCAACCAGCTTGTTGGGCAAACTCTGTATGCATCTGTAACTGTGATAACAGAATCAGGTAAGCAGGAGTGAGAGAAGAGAGGGGTGTGGTCACCAATTCAGGTGCTGAGGCCAATGAAAAACACCGGACATGAGCTGCAGATTTGCTTCCTTGTATTGAAGCGCTCAAGAAAAGGGTCCTGGCCAAAATGCCAAAGAACTTTGAACAATAGAATTGAGAAAACTTTGCACGTTCTCATTAAAGCAGAAAATAGGATAAAGCAGGATATATAAGAGATATCATTTACTAATGATCTAACAATTATTCCATTAGTCTCTAGCTGTCCTTATTCCTAATTGGCTCATGATTTGCTCTAGAACATCTCTATTCCTAACTTTTAGCTGAGATCTGCCAGATGCCTCTTTGTTACTTTCTATAACCAGCTTTCTAATCGCCCAGAATTGTTACAAGCATTACACCAGAGGGGGGTTCCTACTGGTTCAGACCAGTTAGACCAAACTGGTAGTGGTATACTAGCCTGGGTCACAGAACTGGTAGTGATCACTGGCTGGCCATGCCCCTGAACCGATCCACCGATCCATGTGACTGAGTGGGCGTGGCCAACTTGACATCACTCATGGCCACTTAGTCATATGACACACACACACACACACACACACACCAATGTAGCCATGCCAACAGGAAAAGGTAGGCAATTTTTTGAAGATATCTTTACTGTGCAAGTAAAGAAATTTTCTCGTGAGCAAGAGGCAATTAACAACTTCTTGCACTCGCGGGAAGTTTTTCTTTACTGTGCAAGGTGTTTCCCTGCACACAACGGCCGAGAGATGCTTGCAATGGGGCACAATTTGGGGGTGGCAGGTGGGGCAGGGGATGGGGTGGGGTGGGCCACGAGATGCGCATTTTATCAGAGACTGGCAGCTCCGGATTTTGTGGATTTTGGGGGGGGGGTGTTCTTTTTAAAAAATGGCTCTCCAGACTTGAAAAACTCTGAGGTTGCTTTGGGAGGGTAAAGTGGGGTGGCATTTCCCCCCATTCTCGGACGCCTGCAGCTTCAGATCCTGCATCCTTGGAGCAACTCCTGGCTCTTGCACAGTTAAAGAAAAACCTCTCGCGAGTGTGAGACAATTAACAACTCCTCATACTTGCGAGAAGTTTTTTCTTTATTGTGCAAGAGCCAGGAGTTGCTCCAAGGCTGCAGGCTCCGAGGCTGCATGTGGCCAGGGAGGGGGGAAATGCTGCCCGGACTGTCCCCTCCCAAAGCAACCTTGGAGGTTTTCAAGCTTGTCTAGAGAGGCATTTTTTAAAAAGAAAACCCCCCAAAAGCCACAAGATCTGGAGCTGCCAGTCTCCGATAAAACACGCAACACATGGCCCACCCCACCCTCTGCCCCACCTGCCACCCCCAAATTGTGCCCCATTGCAAGCGCCTCTCAGCTGTTGTGTGCAGGGAAACACCTTGCACAGTAAAGAAAAACTTCAAAACATTTCCTACCTTTTCCACATGGGGTGGTGGTTGTTAAGTTTGGAGGAAATCAGTCCGAGTCAGGCTAGTCGTTAAACGGATTTATTGCAAGTAGCAAGAACTATATACAGGAACAAAAAGAGATCATTGCAACTGAGACTTCCCAACTTCGATAGCTTTTTATAGGTTTCTCTAAAGCGGGAAAAACCTGAGCCAGACAGAAAGTCACGTCTCGGCCAATCAGACACGACTGGCTGTTATAGTGTTTCACAAACCTCCGGGTCAGCCTTGGTTCTCCAGACTGACTGTCTGTGCGTGGGCAGAGAACATAACAGTGGTGGTGTCATATGACTAAGTGGCCATGAGTGATGTTACGTTGGCCATGCCTACTCAGTCACATGCTCCCCACCTAGCCACACCCACCAAAGCAGTAGTGAAAACTTTTGATACCCGCCACTGCATTACACGTGCAAATTCCCCGTGAATGGCCATTCTTTGTCCTTGCCAGACAGACTCCACAATTAAAGGCCCCTTTCGTATTTTCCTTTACTTCAAAAATGGTTGTTTCCGCATCATAAAGCTATTTTTTTAAAAGTTATATTTTCATTTTTAACAAATGACAGAACGTGTACATATGCATTCCTAGATCATTAGATTTCTGTCTTTCCTCTCTACCAGAAATTGTTTTCCCATTTATAAATCAATCCTATGCTCTATATAAATTTGCATTTGTGTTTTTAAAATTCTCTAGAAAAGATTGATTTATTAGGAGCATAATTGGGGGAAGTTATGATACTAATATTTCACATCGTTTTTCCTAAATTTCAAAAATACACTCCAAAAAGTGTGTAGTATGGGATGACACCAGGCTTTGTTGCATAAATGTTTTTGAAGCATTTTTTTATGGACACAATATGCCTACTTGCAAAGTCACAAAAGAAAACATATTAAGAAATCCCCACTTCACATCTTCAAAAATTTTAAGGTGCTAGTTTTATATTTATACATCGCCTCATTTCAAATACAAATTTTGTATTTTGCCATGAATTTAGAGATTTCCTAATTAAGGAGAGAGAGAATGTTTGAAAAATAAATAATAATATAGGTTGTATATTTTGCTATTTCTCAACTTAGGATTCAGCAAATTACGGTTGTAACTTGGGGACTAGATGTAATTATTTTTATTACAATTTTTCCTCAGATATGTTGGCTTAATGAGTGCCATCATAGAAGACAAGGGTTTTCAAACTATTCCCTGACACTCTTAACGTTCTATGAAAATTCGATTATGTTCAGTGAGATTCTTAAGGCCCAAAAAGGATAGAGGGAAAGATAACATCAAGCCTTGGTCTGAAAAAAAAATTAAAAGTCCATGTTATAATGTATTAAGTTGTTATTTTGTTTTTATGTATTTATTTACTTATTACATTTTTATCCCTCCTTTTTCATTTAGCGTTTTCTAGAAAAAGAGAGGAAGAGGAGGAGAAAAGAGAGAGAGAGGGAGAACTTGGGAACTGTTAATGTACTATGTTTATTAGGTTTGAAACTAATAATGCTTTACAATCTTTGCATGATTTCTTTTTCCTTGCATTTCTCGGTTTTATTTCCCATTATAAGTTGCATTCCTTCTTTTTGTTTTGCAGGCAGTGATATGGTCGTGGCTGAGCAAAGCGGCATCCGTATCGTGACTTCCCCCTATCAGATCTCCTTCACAAAAGCCCCCAAATATTTCAAGCCAGGAATGCCATATGAACTGACGGTACTAGAAATTGAAGTCTCTTATTTTGTCAAAGAACCTCCTTAGCTTAGCAATATCTTCCTCCACTTTATGGGGCTTCTGAAGAGCTGTCTAGACTTGGTTGTTCAAGATGCATGTGGGGGCTTCAGCTTACCTCGGGGTTTGTTAGGAATGTAATCCTATATATAAGCCATGATTGGAATATTGTATCTGTAACTTTAACTGCTACAGTAAGATATGATTGGCTGCTGTTTTCCTCAATCAGCCACAAGAGGGAGCCAGAATCACTGTTAATTGCTGATTCCTTGAATGATGGCTGCTCTGTATGTCAGTTATTGATCAGCAAGAATTGTGAGTTGAGCAACTGTAAGCCAAAGTTGTGTATATGATTGTGTATATAATTCAGGACTACTTATCACTTGTTGGTGAAGAAGTGTCTCTTACTTTATTTTTCCACCACAAGTAAAAGTCTACTTGTTTTTACCTTCAGTGCCTGTGACTGATAGTGTGGATACCTAGAAACATATCTCTTGCTACATTCCTTTGCACATTTTCGGTCTCCCAATGGAGATATCCTTAACAGGGTTGACTCTGCCTCTGTAAATTGATTGATTGATTGGTATTTGCATATTGGATATTTTGCTGTAATGCGTCCACATAGAGCTTACAGTATAAATTAGAAAAAAAGCTTTAGTAAATCAATTTCTAAGCTGCTTGGAGTCTCTTTGAGTGACTTGGGCAACCATATAAATCTTTGTAATAAATAATAGTTGAATAAGCTGATTTAGATCCAGAGGAAGCTGCCATGTTCCATGCTAAGTCACCTCTTCTGGGTTGTTTTAGGTGTATGTTACCAACCCCGATGGGTCACCAGCGGCCAATGTCCCCGTGGTATCAGGGGACATTCGTTCTGAGGGAACCACTTTTAGCGATGGGACTGCGAAGCTCATCCTGAACACACCACTGAACATTCAAAGCCTACGGATCACTGTAAGTCCCTCTGACCTTCTGCTCAATCCCATTCAGTGCGCTGATGAGAGGGAATGTCGTGAGGAGGCAGATTCCAGGAGGAAGAGGGGCATTGCAGAGGAGTAAGTGGCAACTGAGTGAGTCAATATGAGTCTGCCCTGGAAGCTGAGGAAGACCCTGGGGGGTGTTCAGAGTCAGAGCAGGAACCAGAGAGGCTGGTTGGCAACCAGGGGGCGCCTGAGCAGTGGGGGTGATCAAAGCTACAGCTAGTCCAGAATGCAGCCACGCGGGTGATTATGGGAGCCCCTAGATACTCTCGCATAACACCGCTCCTGCGCGAGCTGCACTGGCTACCTGTGGCCTTTCGGGTGCGCTTTAAGGTCTTGACGACCATCTTTAAAGCGCTCCATGGCTCGGGGCCTAGTTATATGCGAGACCGTCTCCTGCCCCATACATCCCTTCGTCCGATCCGCTCCCTCAGAGAGGGCCTTCTCAGGGTGCCGTCGGCCGGACAATGCCTGTTGGCGACACCCAGGGGAAGGGCCTTCTCTGTGGAGGGCCCCGCCCTCTGGAACGACCTACCCCCTGAACTACGTACCATCTCTGACCTCCGCCTCTTCCGCCAGTGTCTAAAGACACACCTTTTCCATCAAGCCGGCCTAGCGTAACCTTCCGCTGTGACTTTTTTTAGACAGTTTTAAATTGGGGATTTTAATTGATTACAGCACAGGTTGGGAGTTTAATATTTTTTAAATTTTATATTGTTATATTTGTATGTTTTAATTCCTGTGCGCCGCCCTGGGTCCTTCTGGAGAAGGGCGGGATATAAATTTAATAAAATAAAATAAATAAAGAAAGGCAGTTTTCTCTGATGCTAGAGTGAGAAATGGAAGCAGCAACTCCGTAGGCAGGCTCATAGAAGGTGATTAAGCAGCAGGTGGTTGTTGATTGGTCCCTCCCAAGATAATTTATATTTAAACAATCGTTCAGAAAGGAGCCATGAATGTCTGTCTGTGAATTCAGCTCGTGCCTGTTCTGTGAACAGGTTTTGTAATTCTGTGTGAAAGGTTGCTGCAGAGTTAAGCTTGTGACGTGAATGTTCTCGGCTTTCAGCCAAAGGACTTGTTATCTTGACTAATTAACAGTAGCCAACAGCCAAGTCTAGGTTATTGTCTATTTGAAGGCCTCAGACAGTGTATGTATGTATGTGTATGTGTGTGTGTGTGTGTATTTGTTTTGGTAAATTTTCACGGGTGTAGGTATGCTGGCATTGCTGGCTTCGGGGATTTTCCCGTGTATATAGCATGGATATGTTATTGCAATGTTTCGACAAGATCTCACTTGTCATCATCAGGCAGGCTTCTGTCTGTGACTGTGACTGCGGAGGCATCACCCCTCTTTAAATCTTGGTGGGGGGGGGTGGAGTGCTGACTATTGTGAGTGCGTTGATTGGCTGTGCAGCTGCATCATGACTGGTAGATTGATGCTGATTGGTCTCATTTGTATGTTTCTCCTTGTTTTATATTTCAACGGCTTGGGTGGAGGGTGGGGCTTGTCTGCTGGTCAATGCTGGTTTCCAGATGTCTGGTAGGTGGGAGGTATCATCACGTTTGTTCATACTGTTAGATTGCTTCTCTATTTCAATGGCTTCTCTGATTATTCTCCTGTTAGAATAATTAGAACGACCACCGACCTCCGCTCCTTCCGGGTAAAATTGAAGACCCATCTCTTTCGACTGGCCGGCCTTGAATAGTTCTCTCTGTCTTTTAATTACAAATTTTAATGGGTTTAATTATATATTTTTAGCATAGGTAGATTTATTTAATTTTATTTTAAGTAATGTTTGTATTTTGTATATTGTTTTTAATTATGCCTGTGCACCGCCCCGGGTCCCTGTGGGGAGAGGGTGCGGTTAATAAATCTTAATTTGAATTTGTTGAGCTGTTCCGCCTTGGAGATCATTTTAGTTCCTTGAAAGTCAATGTCATATTCTGTAGTTTTGAAATGTTGATAAAGAGATGAGGTATTAAGATGATTTTTTAATGCATTTTTATGTTCAGCAATACGTGCACTAATCCTTCTGTTGGTTTGTCCTATGTAAGTGGCAGGGCAGATTTTACATGGAATTTTGTAGACTCCTTGGCTTTCTAACTGGATCTTGTCTTTGGGGTTCCTTAGGATATTGGTTATTTTTTGGTCGGTGTTGAAGGCTGTCTTGATGTTGTGCTTGTGGAGAATTTTGCTGATTTTGTCTGTGGTACCTTTAATGTATGGGATGAGGGCAATGCCATTTTCCTGTTCTTTGTCTTGGTTCCTGGGGGGTGTCTCTTGTTGGATTAGTTTGGTGATTGTTTTTCTTCAGAATCCGTTGGATATTAATGTATTTGTGAGGAAGTGTATTTCGGTTTTCAGATGGTCTTTGTCAGCTAGGCGTTTGGTTCTGTGTATGAGGGTTTTGGCTACAGAGTTTATCTGTGCAGGGTGGTGATGGGATTGTGCATTTAGGTAGCGGTTGGTGTGTGTTTTTTTCCGGTAGATGGTGTGTCCCAGGGAGCCATTAGGTTTTTTGTAGATTAGGACGTCTAGAAAAGGGAGTTGGTTGTTGGCTTCTATTTCCATGGTGAATTGTATTTTGGGGTGTAGGGAGTTGAGGTGTGTGAGGAAGTTGTCCAGTTTTTCTTTCCCATGTGGCCAAATTACAAAAGTGTCATCTACATATCTGAGCCAGAGTTTGGGTTTTGCTTGCTGTCTGGATGGTCTCTAGTGATGAGCCGATAGGCAGTAAGGGAAACAGTATGTCTCCTCCCTTAATTGGGGCCTAATAATAACAGGTTGTTGTGAAACAATTACTTATACTAATATGCCCTGTCTAAGCTGATGAAATAAGGGGAACTGGCTTGGCTTAAGTGTGAGGTTCCTTGCCTTGCATGCAACATAGCCCCGGTTCGAATCCCAGTAAAGGGTATGGCCAGCTGATGAGAGCTAATAAGCTCGAAATAGATCTATCCTGGTCTCTCTAGTTTAATTTATTGATCAGCTCATAAAACTAACACACACACACACACACAGATATATATGTAATTGTTTCTCAACAACCTGTTATTGGGCCCCAATTAAGGGAGGAGACATCCTGTTTCCTTTCCTGCCTTTCGACTCATCACCAGAGATCATCTAGACAGGAAGCCAAGAATTACGTTGTGTGATTTTTTAGATATGTGTGTTAGTTTTATGAGCTGATCAATAAATTAAATTAGAGAGAGGCCAGGATAGATCTATTTCGAGCTTATTAGCTCTCATCAGCTGGCCATACCCCTTACTGGGATTCGAACCGGGGCTATGTTGCATGCAACATTTTTGGGATATACAGTAGAACTTCAGAAGTGGTAGCAATTATGGGAAAGGAATTCTAAATTAACAATGGCAACAGCACATAATGAGAATTTGTATAAAATGTTTTATAGATGGCATGTGTCACCAGAAAGATTGGCAAAAATGTTTAAAGACAAATCAACCAAATGTTGGAAGCATCACCAGAGTCCGGGATCATATTATCATATGTGGTGAACGTGCAGAGACAAAAAAATATTGGGCAAAAATTTGCATGTGGTTGGAAAGGATGATACAGCAGCATATTGATTTAAAGCCGGAATTGCTTTTGTTGGGTATTGTACTAGAGAAATATAGTAAAGAAAATGTATATTTAATTATTCATGCGATAACTGCAGCTAGAATTGTATTTGCAATGCAATTGCATATTGGAAAATGGAAAAAATTCCCTCAGAGGAAGAAGTAATTAAAAAAATATTAGGCTGTGCAGAAATGAACAGATTAACGTTGGCAATTAAAGAGAAGGAAGAATCAGAGTAATATAAGATATGAGGATGTTTTTTTTTAATCACTGGGTAGAAAATGAATATAGACAAAAAGAAAAAGAAAATTGAATAATTTGGGGAGGGGAGGAGCTGAATTAAAAGATAATTGAAATGTAAAAGTAAGATAAAATTAGATTAAAAGTGATGTAACTGTTCAATATGATGACACGAAAGACTGTACCCAGATGACACACCGTAAGATTAATGATGTAAGAGTGGTGATGGAAAAAACAACTTTAAAAAAAGAGAGAGAAAGAGGAAACATTTAAATCAAATATGAATGATGCATGGAGATACAAAATTCCAGGAGAGGAGTATGGAAAACATGTCAAAAAATCAATGAATTGAAATACTGAAATGGGCAAGAGATGATGGATAGAAACAGAATACCTATTAATGTAAGATTTGTACTATCAAGAATCAGAATAGAGGTAGAAATTAGAAAGGGGGAGAATATTATTTTGCATATTCCTAGGTAATATTGTGAAATCAGTATGTGGATGAAAGGATCAAAAGTTGAAAGATGATTGTATTGTGTACACTTGACAACATTATCATGGTTATTTGTTCTGAACCCCCCCCCCCTCTTTCTCCGACTGGCTGCCTGCCACTAACTCTCTTGGCTGCTTGCCTGAATGACTCTAAACAGATATGAAGCTTCCTAATTCGACTAGACACGAACCTGAAAATCAATACGAATAAACACGAACCTAGAAATCCAACATTGTTCTCTGCCAGGACTTCCTTAGCAGAGACTTCCTTTTAAACCCTCTTGGGAGGGGCCAGTCATTAGGCAGCTGGGACTAATTCAAATCCTACGAGTTCGCTTCTGATGCCATTGAAGCCTCCTCTTCTCAGCCCTTCTCACTCTAGCATCAGGGACAAACTGGCCTTGATCCTCCCCACTACTCCAAGACCCAGGCGCCTCCTGATGACTAGCCGGGCTCTCTGCTCTCTCAAGGTCAACCTCCTCCTCCAGAGGTCTCCTCATTAGAGAAGTCCATCAGCAGCTCATCCGGTTATTCATATTGGGTATTAAAATAATGAATAACTAAATAATTAATAATTAAATGAGGAAGGATTATATACATGGTGGAGCAAATACTAAACTGTTAACAACTTTAATTATAATATTTATAATGTATCAAAATTAATGATACCCAGATGCCACATTGTTGATGTATTCAATACTTATATATGAACATACATAATGTACATACATACATACATACCAGAATAACTAGGGGTGACAGGATAGCAGTCTTCCAATATTTGAGAGGCTGCCACAAAGAGGGGAGGTCAACCTATTTTCCAAAGCACCAGAAGGCAAGACAAGAACCAATGGATGGAAAGAGGGAATCAACCTATAACTAAGGAGAAACTTCCTAGCAGTAATAACAATCTACATGGAACAGCTTGCCTTCAGAAGTTGAGGGTCCACCACCAATGCTAGAGACTTTTGAGAAGGGATTGGACAATGATTTGTCGAAAATGGTATAGGATCTCCTGCTTGAACAAGGGTTGGACTAGAAAACCACAAAATCCCTTCCAACTCTGTTATTCTGTTATTCAATACATGTGCCCACTACCCAAATCCCAGTGACAGTATAGCAATTACTACAGAGTAACATGGAATTCTTTCCCCCCCCCTAAAGTAGGGGTCCCCAACCTTTTTTGCATCAGGGACCGGTTTCATTTTAAAGAAAACTCTGCGGACCGGCTGAGGGGCTCAGCAGTCATGTGACTGGGTGGGCGTGGCCAATTTGGAAAATGTGAAACTCACTTAACAATGGTCTTGGTTAGCAACCAAACTTTTGGGCTCAATTGTGGTCATAAGTTCTCTCTCTCTCTCTCTCTCTCTCTCTTTCTTTTTCTTTCTTTCCTTCTGTCTTTCTTTCTTTCTCTCTTTCTTTCTCTGTCTCTTTCTTTCCTTCCCTCTTTCTTTCTCTTTCTCTCTCTCTCTTTATTTCTTTCTTTCTTTCTCTCTCTTTATTTCTTTCTCTCTCTCTTTTTCTCCCTCTTTCTCTCTCTTTCTCTCTCATTTTTCTTTCTTTCCCTCTTTCTCTCTCTCTTTATTTCTTTCTCTTTCTCTCTTTCTCTTTCCCTCTTTCTCTCTCCCTCTCTTTCTTTCTCTTTCTGTCTCTTTTTCTTTCTTTCCCTCTCTTTCTCTTTCTTTTTCTCTTTCTTTCCTTTGTCTCTTTCTTTCTCTTTTTCTCTGTCTGTCTTTCTCTCTCTCTCTCTTACTTTCTCTCTCTCTCCCACTTTCTTTTTCTTTCTTTCTCTTTCTCTCTTTTTCTTTCTGTCTCTCTCTCCTTCGTCTGCCCATCTCTGTCACTCTGTGTGTGTGTGTGTGTGTGTGTCTGTCTCGCATTCAGGCACTTAATCACTCATTCTGTGCATCTGTCTATCTTTCTTTCCCTCCCTCCCTCCCTCTGTGTGTGTGTGTGTGTCCGTCACTCTCTCTGATTTCCTCCCACCCTGTCTCTCTCTGTGTCTATGCCTCTCTCTTTCGGTCTATCGTCGTCCCGTCCCCCCCACCGCAGAGACTCCTCAGCCCGGCTCGACTCGTTCACTAGCCTTAGCCTGCCCCTCCTGGGCGGCTGCTGCCACACTTGGTCCCTCGTGCGCTCGGTCAGGCTCCTTCCCGGAGCTGAGAAGGCTCCGTGGGGTGGGGGTGGGGGGAGGAACCTCCGCAGCTCCTGGAAGAAGACGAGTAGGTGGCATGCCAGTTGGGGAAGCTCTGGGGGGGGGGGCAGGGAGGAAGGGAATCCGCGGGCGGTAGAGAGGGCTGTTGCTGCGGCGCGCAGGAGTCCCACTGTCGACACCCCAACCGCGTGAAAAGCCCCGCCTGCGCTCTCCTGCGCACTCTGCCCAGGGGGCTTCCCCCTCCTCCCTCCTCCTCCTCTCCGGCCCTGCGGCCCGGCTCCTACCCAGCCACGGACCGGCACCGGTCCGCGGCCCGGGGGTTGGGGACCCCTGCCCTAAAGGACATCAGGGACGATATCAAGGTATCTTAGATGAGTTTTTTTTAATGAAAACAGGATGCTAGCCAGGTCCATTCTAGCCATGACTGTATTCTTTCAGCAGTCTTCATGTGGACATCACTCAATGCCAGCCTTAAAAGGAGTCATAGTTGCTTCCTAATTAGGTTACTGCTTCATATTTACCCTGTCTAGGTTAGAACCAACCATGGAAACCTCCCAAGAGAACGCCAAGCAACAAAGTCCATGACAGCCACAGCCTATCAAACCCAGGGAGGATCTGGAAACTTTCTTCATGTGGGCATTGCATCTACAGAGATTAAGCCTGGAGATAACTTACTCGTCAATTTCATTGTGAGGGGCAATGCAAATTCATTGAACCAGATCAAGTATTTCACATACCTCGTAAGTATTATAGACCTGGAGGAAATCCAAGGGCTGCATTTCAATTCATATTGTAGCCTTGAAGCCACTGGCTTCATCTATCGTTTCTAACCTTTCCATTAATCAGTATTTTTTCCCTCGCAGATATTGACCAAGGGGAGGATTTTCAAGGTTGGCAGGCAACCCAAAGGAGTTGGACAGAATCTGATAACCATGACTCTGCCTATCACTCCAGATCTCATCCCTTCCTTCCGGATTGTTGCTTACTACCAAGTGGGAAACAATGAAATTGTGGCTGATTCTGTCTGGGTGGATGTGACGGATACCTGCATGGGAACGGTAAGTCGACCTTCCCAGTAGCTTTCTTAGCAGTCATGGGAAACACCTTACTTACTGTAGCTGCATCAGAAGTGCATAAATCAATGTGCTTATTTTAAAGCATTTAAATTGTACTTTCCCCAAACATTTATTTCAGTTCAGATAGAGAAAGCCAACTATTTTTCCTTGCATTGGCATTTTTCCTGTCTGTTAGATATTTGAGCTGTTCTTTGCTTTGTGTAAACAGTTGGTTGTGAAAGGAGCATCTTCTAGAGACGATCGAATAAAAGAGCCAGGAGCTGTAATGAAGATCACGTTGGAAGGGGATCCAGGTGCCTGGGTCGGTCTTGTGGCTGTGGACAAAGGAGTCTATGTTCTCAATGATAAATATAAGATTAGCCAAGCTAAGGTAAGGCCAGAAAATTCTTAAGCTACAAACAGCTTTCAAGGGTTTTCTGACTTATAGTACTGAAGAGGAACATTATTCTTTTTCTGTGATGTGCATAGATATGGGACACAGTAGAAAAGAGTGACTTTGGCTGTACAGCTGGCAGCGGCCAGAACAATCTGGGTGTGTTTGAAGATGCTGGACTGGCTCTGACAACTAGCACTAATCTCAACACCAAACAAAGATCAGGTATTTGGGGGATGGGTGCTGATGTCTGGGAGATGGCAGAGGTTTTCCAATGCATTTAGAAGCCAAGAGAAGAGCATTTCCTCCATCAAATACTACTAGCATCATATGGGAATCAATTCACAAGTCCCAAAGCAAATAGTCAAGGCTCACTGCAGAGTTATGTGGTTGAGATGGGCAGTTCAGAAAAGGAAGGAAGGAAGGAAGAAAGAGAGAGAGAGAGAGAGAGAGAGAGATAGAGAGAGAGAGAGAGAAAAAGAGAGAGAGAGAAAGAGAGGGAGGGAGGGAAGGAAGGAAAGAAAGAAAGAAAGAAAGAAAGAAAGAAAGAAAGAAAGAAAGAAAGAAAGAAAATTGTTATCAGCATGCACTGAAGGATCCACCTCCAGAAAATAATAGAAGAAACTCCGGCAGACAAAAAGATTCACTCATATTTATACATTTCAGAAAGGAGGAAAAATGATGAAGAATAATACATAAGCCTAAGTAATACATGATATAAGCATAAACATTCATAATTAACAAACCTCATGTTACTTCTCCACTTACTGTGTTCCAGAAGGAATTATTGTATTATGGTAATACAAGAAAAATATCAGTTCAAGGTTGCCTTTTTCATGTGCCAATTAGCACACATTCCTTTTGCCTTTCTCTTTTGCTAAAATGTCCCATTCCTCTAAGGGTTTGTTTTCCTGGCACCTGAAAAGGATGTTTCAGCACCTCAAGCCCAGAATATCGGCCATTGGGGTCTTGACCTGCATGCAATGGTTCCAACATCTTCTACCAAATGATTTCTCAAATTGTAGGTCAAATTCCAGATCACTGTTTCTAAGAGGAGAGCGTTATAGTGCAGGCATCCTACGTTATTCCTATGGTTTGAGGAGGGGTCCACTCTAATTCTGCACTGGTATTTTCCTGCCTTCAAAGTGGGGGGGGGGACTTCAACAAAGCATGAAGAAGCTGGAGATGCTCTTTGACCTTCAACTGTGAGCTCTTCAACTCAGACCCAATGAAGAGCTGAGCTATGCTTTCTTCCTTACTGCAGCTTCTCAGACTTCTCCTGAGTCCCCCCAGGGAAATAGGGCGGTATATAAATCGAATTAAATAAATAAACAAATAAACAAATAAACAAATAAACAAATAAACAAATAAACAAATAAACAAATAAACAAATAAACAAATAAACAAATAAACAAATAAACAAATAAACAAATAAACAAATAAACAAATAAACAAATAAACAAATAAACAAACAAACAAACAAACAAACAAACAAACAAACAAACAAACAAACAAACAAACAAACAAACAAATCAGCATTAAAGTGAAATTTCTATGAGCTGCTTTGGATCTATTAAATATAGACCTAAATAACACACAATTAAGGCTTCAGACTGCATCCCCAATCTATGTTAAATGGGAGAAAGTCCCACAGAAGGTTGAAGGACGCCCTTTGTTCCTTACTGTAAATAGATTGCAAACTTAATCTTCACAGGAATCAGCACTGAACATTATCTTCTTACTTTAAAGAATAATTGTCCTACCTCTTCTCCCTTGCCTCCTTTAGAAGCCAAGTGCCCTCAGCCTGCCAATCGGAGGCGTCGCAGCAAAGGTATGTGACAAATAACGACGTTTCTGTTTACTTTGAGGTAAAAGAATGAAACTGCAGTCCGTTTGCATTGATTGAATCAGTCAGGGAATGGGCCAAGGAATGGAGGGAGATTATTCCTCTTTCCCTTGATTCTTAAAGCAAGAATCATGACCGCGTTCATGACCTTGTCATGACCGCGTTCATGACCTTGTGTCAGAGGGGGAGCCGGACCTGGTGGGAATTGCGGAGACCTGGTTGGGCCACGAGGGTGGACTCCCCCTCATTGAAATGTGCCCACCAGGTTACCGCGCGTTTCATCAGCCCCGGGCCCTAGGTAGGGGCGGTGGGGTAGCGGTCATTGTAAAGGAAGGTCTTGAGCCGAGAGAGACCATTGTGCCACAGACCACCGGTTGTGAGTCCCTCTGCGTGAAGTGGGGCCTAGGGAGGCAGTTGGGCTTGCTGGTTGTATACCTGGCTCCCCGCTATGTAGCAGCAGCCCTGCCCGAGCTCCTCGAGGTGATCGCTACGGTGGCAGTTGAGACCCCCAGACTTTTAGTCATGGGGGACTTTAATCTGCCATCGGTGGGCGAATCATCCGAGGCAGCTCGGGAGTTCATGGCTTCCATGACGGCCATGGACCTGACCCAACTAATTCAAGGCCCCACTCACGAGGGTGGACATACACCGGATCTCATCTTTGTCTCTGGCCAATGGAAGAGTGATCTGGGTATAGGGGATATAGTCATCACACCCTTGTCATGGACAGACCACTCACTTCTCCGGCTCGACTTTCCGACCGCTGCTCCCCTCCGCGGGGAGGCGGAACCTGAGTCACCAATCTGGTTCCGCCCCAGGCGCCTGATGGACCCGGATGGGTTCCAGACGGCGCTTGGGCCACTTCCTGTACCCCTGGCCCGCGCCCCGATGGAGGACCTCGTGGCCGCATGGAATACTGCGACCACGGGAGCCTTGGATCGGGTCGCGCCCTTGCGGCCTCTCTTGCGGCGGCGAGACACCCTGGCCCCTTGGTTTTCCGAGGAGCTGAGGGTGATGAAACGCCGCAAGAGATGCCTAGAGAGAAGATGGAGGTATACTCGAACTGAATCCGACCGGACACAGGTAAGAGCCCATTTACGGACTTACATTGTGGCGCTGAGAGTGGCCAAACGTCATCATTGTGCCACTCTCATAGCATCCGCAGAAAACCGCCCTGCCGCCCTGTTTAGGGTGACCCGCTCCCTCCTTCAACAGAGGGTGCGGGAAGCCCCGTTACAGGGTAGAGCAGAGGAATTTGTGACTTTTCTGCAGGAGAAAATCGCTCAGATACAGAACGAGCTAGCCCCCATTCATGGCCCAGTGGGATGCCACAAGAGAGATCTTGTTTTGGAGGAGTTTGACTCCGTTACTTCCGAGGATATGGACAGGCTACGTGGGCGACTGCGAGCCACCACATGTTTATTGGACCCGTGTCCCTCCTGGCTTGTACTGGCATCCTGGGAGGTGACACGAGGCTGGCTCCAAGAGGTTGTCAACGCATCCTTGAGTGAGGGTGCCTTGCCTGCTTCCCTAAAAGAAGCGATGGTGAGGCCCCTCCTTAAGAAGCCCTCTTTGGATCCAGCTCTTTTGAACAACTACCGTCCTGTCTCCAACCTTCCCTTTCTGGCGAAGGTTGTCGAGAGTGTGGTGGCACAACAGTTTCCCCATCACCTGGAGGAAGTTGATTATCTAGATCCGCGCCAGTCCGGCTTTCGGCCCGGGCATAGCACCGAGACGGCATTGGTCGCGTTGGTCGATGATCTCTGGAGGGCCAGAGATGGGGGTTGTTCCTCCATCCTGGTCCTATTAGACCTCTCGGCGGCTTTCGATACCATCGACCATGGTATCCTATTGCATCGGCTGGGGGGGTTGGGGGTGGGAGGCACCGTTTTACGGTGGTTCTCCTCCTACCTCTCTGGCCGATCGCAATTTGTGTTGGCAGGGGGGCAGAGATCGACCGCGAGACCCCTCGCATGTGGGGTGCCTCAGGGGTCGGTCCTCTCGCCCCTCCTGTTCAACACATACATGAAGCCGCTGGGTGAGATCATCCGTGGTTTTGGGGTAGAGTACCATCTGTACGCTGATGATACACAGCTGTACATTTCTACCCCAAACCACCCCAACGATGCCGTAGCGGTGATGTGCCAGTGCCTGGAAGCTGTATGGATCTGGATGGGAAGTAACGGACTCAGGCTCAACCCGACCAAGACCGAGTGGCTGTGGTTTCCGGCAGCCCGATTCAACCAGCTCACTCCATCGCTGGCCATAGGGGGCGAACATCTTGCCCCTGTGGATGGGGCGCGCAATTTGGGTGTCCTCCTGGATGCCCGGCTGTCCATGGAAGATCAAGTGACAGCCGTGGCCAGGAGGGCGTTTTACCAGGTTCGCCTGGTTCGCCAATTGCGCCCCCTATTGGATCGGGACGCCCTTTGCACAGTCACTCATGCTCTCGTGACATCCCGACTGGACTATTGTAACTCTCTCTACATGGGGCTGCCCTTGAGGTGCACCCGGAGGCTTCAGCTAGTCCAGAATGCAGCCGCGCGAGCAATTATGGGGACCACTAGGTCTACCCATGTAACACCGCTCTTACGCGAGCTGCACTGGCTACCTGTCGTCTTCCGGGTGCGCTTCAAGGTGTTAATTATCATCTTTAAAGCGCTCCATGGCTCGGGACCTAGCTATCTGCAGGATCGGATCCTGCCCCATACATCCTCACGGCCGATTCGCTCCCACAGAGCGGGGCTTCTCCGGGTGCCGTCCACTAGACTATGTCAGCGGGCGACACCCAGGGGAAGGGCTCTCTCTGTGGCGGGCCCGGCCCTCTGGAACGACCTTCCCCCCGATATTAGGACGACCACGGACCTCCGCTCCTTCCGTCTTAAATTGAAAACCTACTTTTTCCGTCTGGCCGGCTTGGGATAGCCTCCTTGTCCTGGGGTTTTTAGGGTAATTTTAATTATTTTTAGTGTTTAGGGGTTTTAGGGACAGCTTTTTAGTTTTCTATAGATGTTTTTAGCGCAGGATTTGTTGTTTAATTGTGATTTTAAATTATGTATTCTGTTGTGTTTACTGTTTTTTAATTTTCCTGTGCCCCGCCTCGAGTCCCCTGGGGAGAGAGAGCGGGTAACAAATAAATGTATTTATTATTAAGAGGGTAGAAGATTCATAAACTCTGTTAAGTAGGATCATTCTCAACATCCATAATTTTGAGTGCTCGAATTCTGAGCGCAATGGGGGGAAGTACTTAAATGGCTTGATAGTTTACGCAGAAATAGAATATGGAATATAAATGGTTCCAGCTAAAGAGATTACATCTGATGGACAAAACGTTTAAGCATTTTTTTTTTGAGTGTTCTCGGATCGCAGCCCTGATCAAGAATTGTTCTTGGTGAGGAGGAAGTAAGCCATGGCCAGTGAACTACAAGCAGCCTCAAACCCAAGAACCTCTGGAGGGATGCCTGCATATCCACATGGCAGTCCCAACTGAGCAATCAAAGCTCTGCCCCTTTTATATGTATGGGGCTTCAGTCATCCCCTTCCTAAAGACATCCATGCCCCAAAGCCTTTTTTGCAACTTATGAACAACCAGGGCCACAAAAAAACAACAGTGGAATACCCAGAACTGATGTCCTTTGACCTCCGCCTCTTCCGCAAGTGTCTGAAGACACATCTATTCCATCTAGCCGGCCTAGCGTAACCTCCATTACTGACTATTAGACAGTTTTAAATTTGGGATTTTTAATTCGGTTTTTAGCGCAGGGTTTTATTAGAATAAGTTTTTTAAATTTTATATGTTTTGTATGTATTTTAACATTCCTGTGCGCCGCCCTGGGTCCGTTTGGAGAAGGGCGGGGTATAAATTCAATAAAATAAATAAAAATAAATAAAATAAATAAGTTTCAGGAGAAATCTAGGAATAAATGGCTTTAAGTGTATCATAAGGGAAGGAGCTGGAACCGGTTCTAACATAGCTGAGTAACTGCTTTATTTCACCATTTTTTTCTGCATCAACATGTTCTCTTCAGCTGGAGGGTTTCTTTTTAACTTTCTAAGAATCCCTTGAGCATCCTCCGTTCTTACTTGCGCATGGAGCAATGGTGGTAGTGGTGGAGATGGATGACTTGAAAGACCCTTCTGTGTTTCACTGGAGCTTAACAGTTTAATGGCAGAACTCCTTGACTGGTCAATCATTCAACTGGAAGTCAAGACAGCCTGCAGCAGCAGCAGCTTACTCAGGACCTCTGTAGGATGTGTCCATTCATGGTCATCAACTCCATTCAATTTATCAAACACTTAATTAGCAAATTGACAAAGTGTAGTTAAAGAAAGAATAAATTATACCAATTTGTGTTCTGTTTTCCAGATTATAATGAAGATGATTTCTATGAAGATGATCTGATCATCTCAAGGACTGATTTTCCTGAGAGTTGGTTGTGGGTGACTGAGCACCTGAATAGACCTCCTAACAGTAAAGGGTACTGGAGTTCTGTTGTTTCTACTAGCCCACTTTTCAGTTGAAATGCAAACTTAACAATTGCACATTGATTATACAGGAATGGGGCAGTGTCTCTTCCAAGAGGAATCGATCAGAAAATATCCTGATTGAAACTTGGGGGTTATTTTTGACCTCCGCTAAAAGAGAAAAGCTTCTATTCATTTCTATGGAAGCAACTTGTCTGTCAGTCTCTTCCTTACTATGGTCAATGACCAGAATTCAATTTTAAAAAGGTAGACATTAAAACTTACAACATAAAAAACCCATGCAATGCTAATTCAATTTATTTATTTATTTTATTTATATTTATATCCAGCCCTTCTCCACAGAGGACCCAGGGCGGCGAACAGGAAATTTAAAATATACAAAAGTACAAAAAATAAATACATAATTTAAAATATATATTAAATTATCCTGATCCTATGCTAAAAACCAAATTATTAATATACCCAATTTAAAACTTTCTAAAAGTCCCCGTGGGAGGTTAGGCTAGGCCGGCTTGTTGGAAGAGATATGTCTTTAGACATTGGCGGAAGAGGCGGAGGTCGGTGATGGTGCGTAATTCAGGGGGTAGGTCGTTCCAAAGGGCAGGGTCCGCCACAGAGAAGGCTCTTCCCCTGGGTGTCGCCAGTCGGCATTGTCCGGCCGACGGCACCCTGAGAAGGCCCTCTCTTAATTAATTAATATGATTGATTACAGTGGGCTTTACAAATAATAAAACAAAATTTTACAATATTGTCCATAAAATAAATCTGACTTACCCAGAAATTCAGATAATAAGGGAATTTAAAACATGGGCATGTGCTTTTCTAAAATCAGCAGTGTATCAATACATGGATTATATCTTCAATTGCCTCTTTGCCCATAGGACAAAGTTTTTAATAATAAGCGATTTCCCAAACTTCCTTATAGGAATAGCTGGTGGAAATGTGTAAAATGTGCTAAGGTTAGGCTGTTCTACATTTAAAGATGAATATTTAGTTTCAATATCTTTCTGGTTTAAAAAAGGAAAACTGGCTGCTTTTTTTTTTTAACCCATCTTTAGGGAGGACTGACAAATGTAATTGTCTTTCTGCATCCATAATTGATCGTTTGAGCCTTGATACATCGTACTTAAACCCTCATCATCCTTTGAAAAGCCATGAATTCTGATACATTAATCTTAGCCAGGTTGATCCAGAATTATCAGTCAAGATCAAAGGACCTAGGTCCATTGGGAAAAACAACAATAGTTTTAACCAATAGAGTTATGCATTGGCATATGCTGTTTATTTATTTATTTATTTTATTTATTTATTTTTTAAATATTTTTTTTATTTTAATGAAACAAAAATACGAAGAAAAAATAATCCTTCATTACATTGTGTAGAAAGCGTGTTGATTGGTTACATATAGCTCTCGTGCGTTTCTTCCACCATCATTACTCATATTAAATTACACACTTTAAATCAAAGATTGATTGTATATCTTACTATCCTCATACAAAGTTCTCCTTTAACCACAATTTATTTAAACGTGCTTTTCTGTCTAATAATTCACACTAATAAACATACTACACAATGGCATTCATTGATTATTTCAAGAAACCTCCAATAACATTGCAACTTGAGAATGTGTCCTACATAAAAGTCAAATAACACTATTTCTACCCCCTCTTTTTTATTAAAGAATATCCATTAACATTCCTTAATAGTGTGTGTGTGTGTGTGTGTGTGTGTGTGTGTTAGGTTTTTTGAGCTGATAAATAAATAAACAAGGGAGACTAGGATATATCTATTTCAAGCTTTTTAGCTCTCATCAGCTAGCCATGCCCTTACTGGGATTTGAACCAAGGAAGTATTACATGTGAGGCAGTTGTAATTGCCTCTAGAGTCTAGGGGCTTAACAGGATGTTGTGACACAAGCATATACTTATCCTCCTGTCTTTCTAATGTGGCTCTCTTTGTTATAAGAAAAAAAGAAAAAATAAAGTTCTTATTGGAATTTTAGTAGCAAGTCATAAGAAGAAGAATAAAAGTAAAAATAAGGCTTTAGTCCAAGACTCAAAAAATAGAGTAGCTAAGAACAGAAGAAGAGGAAACAATCCTTTCACTTTAAGAGGAAGAAAAAATAAACCGGATACAAGCATTTCAATCCACAATTACAAGGGAAAAGAAAAAAAAACTTTCCAGATCAAACCAAAGTAGGTTAATTCCGCCGCTTATTTCTTTTGCTTAAAGGATTTGGTTTTACTTTAAAAAAAAGTTCTTTGGGCAGAGTATTTAAAAGAAAAAGAAAAATACCTTTCCAGATGGACTCGCTTCCTTCTTACAGCTTCCTTCTGGAGTTGCTCCATCTTTGTCAGCCTGGGGACTGTCTGTTTCCCGCCTAGCAAAAGTACTCCCCTTGGGTCAAACAGGGACTTTGCGGTGTCCCTCTGACTAGCACGGCTTCGTCTTCCTAATCGCCATCCCTCCAAGAAGATTTAGGTGCAAACAGACCGATCAGCAGCAAAAGTGTCAACGGAGGTCTTGGATCGTCAAGACCCCACGTTGTATCGATGTGATGCAGGCTCCTCCCTCCTATTTTATTTGTTTATTTTATTTGTCTAATGTTTACAAGATAATAGGTATAAGGATAAATATGAGTATGAATGAAATGAGTACGAATAAATGTGCACAGTAGGACAGGGACAGTAGGTACAATGGTGCGCTTATGTACACCCCTTACAGACCTCTCACACCACTTCTCACTGAAGGACCCCATTAGCAGCAATAATGCATCTTTCCTCTTGGCTTCTACAATATGGAGCACAGTAGAAGGACCAGGAAATGGTATTTGTGGAGAAAGCTGCTTTTCAGTTCTTGCCACTTGGACTAGACGGGTGTCTTGTGCTTCGTCTCCCATCACAGGGCAACTTCGGAAGCTATCAGTAGAATCGAGAAGGAAATGCAGATAAATGTGACAGTGAGTCACCGTGAAGTTGATTTCAAAGTTAGGAATAGGTAGTTGGCGATCATTTATCGAGCAGCAATCAAATTGTATTGTTATATCTATTTCCCCTTCAAAATAAATGAGTATTTCATTATGAAATCCCACCGTCACAAACATAGAATTTAATGAAGGAAGTAACTGAGGACAACTTCAATTTGGAACTCATTTGTGTTTCCCACTGATTCTTAGATCTTTTTGGAAGGAAGGGCCTGTATGATTGGTAGCTCTAGGAATCGTCTACCTGGTATTAGCATCCAAGGACACACTGTAATAGCTCTGCACAGGAATGACATAACACCCTTAATTTTGTCCCTAGGATTTCAAGCAAGACACTGTCTTTTTTTCTGAGGGATTCCATCACAACTTGGGAGGTTCTAGCTGTGAGCATTTCACCCACCAAAGGTAAAGAATTATGAACAATGGAGCTAAGGTTGGCAGGTGTGTGAAAGCACCTAAGAATTAAAGTAGAATTAATGGTTTTTTTTGGGGGGGGGGCTTTGCCATTGGCTTTCCTTGCAGGGATCTGTGTGGCTGAACCTTATGAAATAACAGTCATGAAGGACTTCTTCATTGACCTTCGAGTGCCGTATTCAGTAGTGAGGAATGAGCAGGTGGAGATTCGAGCTGTTCTGTACAACTACCTTGATAATGATATTGAGGTAAGTTTTGGGACTGCGACAAGAGTGTGGGTTTAGAAATTAGGAAATGGGCATGGCTTGTGTCGCTATCAGTTCCTTGACTGGCAAACTTTATGTATTTCCAACTCTAAGCCAAAGCATTTTCTGACTAATAAGAAAGTGCCAGTGATGGAGGCAATGATGGGTACATTTTTGGATCAGAGCTCCTTAATCTTGTTGTTGTCAGGATCCCTTCCCACTTTTGAACATTATGGAGGGCCCCCAAAGAGCTTATATGGGCTATATTGACCCATCTTTACCGTATTAAAAGTTAAAATGGATGCATTTGTAGAATTATAACCAATTTCATTGTAAACAAGTACAATGACAATCAAGATTATTATTATTATTGTTTATATTTATCTACTGAATAATATAAAAACAATAATATTAAATCCATCACATATTAACCAATATAATATTTTTCATGAAAAATTGGATAATAATGATTATTTTTCATACATACTGTTTATTAATTGCATGCATGCTGAATTATTCACACGGTCCTGTTTTACAATACAATACAATAGCAGAGTTGGAAGGGACCTTGTAGAGGTCCCTATGGGGAGAGGGAGCGGTCTACAAATTAAATTATTATTATTATTATTATTAACCCCCTGCGTGGGCAGGAACCTTATACCATTGGCTATCTAATGGCTATCTAACATCTTAGACGAGCCACCACATGTTTATTGGACCCGTGTCCCTCCTGGCTTGTACTGGCATCCTGGGAGGTGACACGAGGCTGGCTCCAAGAGGTTATCAACGCATCCTTGAGTGAGGGTTCCTTGCCTGCTTCCCTAAAAGAGGCTATGGTGAGGCCCCTCCTTAAGAAGCCCTCTTTGGACCCAGCTCTTTTAACAAACTATCGTCCCGTCTCCAACCTTCCCTTTTTGGCGAAGGTTGTTGAGAGTGTGGTGGCACAACAGTTTCCCCGTCACCTGGAGGAAGTTGATTATCTAGACCCGCGCCAGTCCGGCTTTCGGCCCGGGCATAGCACTGAGACGGCATTGGTCGCGTTGGTTCATGATCTCTGGAGGGCCAGAGATGGGGGTTGTTCCTCCATCCTGGTCCTATTAGATCTCTCGGCGGCTTTCGATACCATCGACCATGGTATCCTATTGCTTCGGCTGGGGAGGTTGGGGGTGGGAGGCACCGTCCTACGGTGGTTCTCCTCCTACCTCTCTGGCCGATCGCAATTTGTGTTGGCAGGGGAGCAGAGGTCGACCCCGAGACCCCTCACATGTGGGGTGCTTCAGGTGTCGGTCCTTTCGCCTCTCCTGTTTAATGCATACATGAAGCCGCTGGGTGAGATCATCCGTGGTTTTGGGGTAGAGTATCATCTCTACGCTGATGATATTCAGCTGTATATATCTACCCCAAACCACCCCAACGATGCCGTAGCGGTGATGTGCCAGTGCCTGGAAGCCGTGCGGATCTGGATGGGAAGTAACGGACTCAGGCTCAACCCGACCAAGACCGAGTGGCTGTGGTTTCCGGCTGCCCGTTTCAACCAGCTCACTCCAACGCTGGCCATAGGGGGCGAACATCTTGCCCCTGTGGATGGGGCGCGCAATTTGGGTGTCCTCCTGGATACCCGGCTGTCTATGGAAGAGCAAGTGACAGCCGTGGCCAGGAGGGCATTTTACCAGGTTCGCCTGGTTCGCCAATTGCGCCCCCTATTGGATCGGGACGCCTTCGCACAGTCACTCATGCCCTCGTGACATCTCGACTGGACTATTGTAACTTTCTCTACATGGGGCTCCCCTTGAGGTGCACCCGGAGGCTTCAGTTAGTTCAGAATGCAGCCGCGCGAGCAATTATGGGAACCACCAGGTTCACCCACGTTACACCGCTCTTGCGCGAGCTGCACTGGCTACCTGTCGTCTTCCGGGTGCGCTTCAAGGTATTAATCATCATCTTTAAAGCGCTCCATGGCTCGGGACCTAGCTACCTGCGGGATCGGATCCTGCCTCACACATCCTCACGGCCGATTCGCTCCCACAGAGAGGGACTGCTCCGGGTGCCGTCCACTAGACTTTGTCAGCGGGCGACACCCAGGGGAAGGGCTCTCTCTGTGGCGGGCCCGGCCGTCTGGAACGACCTTCCCTCCGATATTAGAACGACCACGGACCTCCGCTCCTTCCGCCTGAAATTGAAGACTCATCTTTTCCGCCTGGCCGGCCTAGGGTAGTCTCTCTGTCTATGGGTTTTTTAAATGTATACTATATTTATTGGGTATTTTTAGTTAATGGGATTTTAGCACAGGATTGATTGAGTTTAATTTGTTTTAATTTGTATGTATTTTGTATATTTTTTGCTTTTAATTTCCCTGTGCACCACCCCGAGTCCCTGTGGGGAGAGGGTGCGGTCAATAAATTCAAATTATTATTATCATTATTATTCTTAAAGACTTCCAGGGTTGGTGCATTCACAACTTCTGGAGGCAACTTCTGTTCCAGAAGTTAATTGTTCTGACTGTCAGGAAATTTCTCCTTAGTTCTAAGTTGCTTCTCTCCTTGATTAGTTTCCACCCATTGCTTCTTGTTCTGCCCTCAGGAGCCTTGGAGAATAGTTTGACTCCCTCTTCTTTGTGGCACCCTCTGAGATATCGGAACACTGCTATCATTTTCTACCCATCTATATGGTCTCTATGATGAAGGGAAGGGAAGGCTAAATTGCATGGTGTGATGGTTGTGTATGTGCGCTCATTGTGTGCCCCTCTTCGGTGTTTCCTTCCATGTATCACAATGACTTGCTGGTGCAGGAATAGATTGGCTGGGGAATGTGTTTGTGTCATTTGTGGGAAGGACGGATTTTAAATGATTCTTAGGGCCAAAGCTGCCTTGTGGCTCATCTGCTTTTTCCCCATCTCCACTAGGTGCGAGTGGAACTGTTATACAACCCCGCCTTCTGCAGTGCTTCCACAGAAGGGCAAAGATACCAAGAGATGGTCACAATTAGGGCTCAGTCCTCCAGGGCAGTACCGTTTGTGATCGTCCCATTACAGCAAGGATTGCATGATATTGAGGTCAAAGCCCGTGTCTGGAAACGGAATTTGTATGACAGTGTGAAGAAGAAGCTGAACGTTGTAGTAAGTAACAAGTAAGGTTTCATTATGGCTCTCGGAGAGAGAGGAGCTGTAACCAGATATTACATTTCTGGTTAATAAAGAATAGTTACCATAATCATATTAGTGAATGCACCTTTTATCTTCCCCCATTGCAACAAAAAGCCATGTTGATCTCAAGCATTTTACAGCCGCAAAATAACAAGTCTACTACTGTGGCTAAAATGGTTCTGATTGTCTCTTGAAAACTCGTGGAATCTCCCCATGATGGAGGCAGAACTTCCTTCCTTGGCGAGTTCTTTCAAGCAAAGTTATTTTATTCTTTTCCTATTGTGCATCCAAGCCCCAATTCTATTACTGAACATTTTACTACATTTCTAAGAGATGCTACAGGGGAGTCTTTGTAATTTCCATTTTGAAGTACGGGTTGATGTTATGCATGATGCTTTTATTTGCAATGAGGCTCCCATAAGAGATTGTTCTGGGGTCTTTTTCTGTAACAGCTTGAAGGGCAACGAAAAGAGATTACGACTATTATTGAACTGAACCCACGTGAAAAAGGAGTCGGTGAGTACATAAGAACATAAGAATAGCCTTGCTGGAAGAGGCCACAGCCCATCCAGTCCAGCCTTCTGTCTCCCACAGTGGCTCCCCATTGGCTTCAGGGTCTTCCCAAGCAGAGTCTTCACCTGCTTGTGATTCCCTGCAAATGGCATTGAGAAATATCCTGCCTATCTCTCCAACCCGGAGGGTGTCCTTAGGCATCCATCATGATAGCCATGGATACCCTTGTTCTCCATGAACTCCTCTAATCCTTCCTTCCTTCCTTCCTTCCTTCCTTCCTTCCTTCCTTCCTTCCTTCCTTCCTTCCTTCCTTTCAGAACATAAGAACAGCCTTGCTGGAAGAGACCACAGCCCATCCAGTCCAGCCTTCTGTCTCCTACAGTGGCTCCCCATTTGCTTCAGGGTCTTCCCAAGCAGATGTCTTCACCTGCTTGTGATTCCCTGCAAATGGCATTGAGAAATATTCTGCCTATCTCTCCAACCTGGAGGGTGTCCTTAGGCATCCCTAATGATAGCCATTGATACCCTTGTTCTCCATGAACTCGTCTAATCCTTTCTTAAAGGTGTCGAGGCTGACAGCTGTCACCACTTCTTCTGGCAGGGAGTTCCATAGACCAGTGATCCTCTGGGTGAAAAAGGACTTCCTCTTATTTGTTGGAGGTCTAGCTTTCAAAAGTTTCATGGAGGGCCCCCTAGTTCTAGTGTTGTGCGATAGGGAAAACAGCTTTTTCCTTTTCTACTTTGTCCACACCGTGCATGATTTTATAGACTTCAATCAGGTCACCTCTCAGGCGCCGTCGTTGTAGAGTGAAGAGGCCCAGCCGTTGCAGCCTCCGATGGTAAGGAAGGTGTTCCAGCCCTCTAATCCTTCTGGTTGCCTTCCTCTGCCCCTTTTCCATTGCCATCATATCCTTCTGAAGGTATGGTGGCCAGAACTGTACACAATACTCCAGATGGGGCCTCACCATAGATTTATAAAGAGGCCGTCATTCTAGAGTGAAGAGGCCCAGCTGTTGCAGCCTCAGATGGTAAGGAAGGCGTAACTCTAATTTTTACTCATTAATTCCTATTATACTTTTTACTAAGTCCTGGGAATGGCAAGTTCCTTTCACCCATATGCTTTATTGGTTCCAGGGAGAGGAGAGGCTCTTTCTACCACAACAGTTTAAAATAAAAGTTATTTTACTTTGCAAAAGTTATGTGCTTACAGACAATTATATTCCTGCCTATTAAGTGCCTATTGAGATAACTCTGTTTAATTCCATTTACAATGGATTATTAGAAACAATATCAAAGAGGTACTTAATGTAGAATGTAATTTTTTTCCTGTAATTTTCCTCATTTTATTTTTCATTGTTCAGGTGGAATCCAGGAACAATTGGTCAAAGCCAATACATTAGTTGACAGGGTGCCTGAATCAGAAATAGAAACCAGGATTACCATCCAAGGTAAGAACTGGGTTGGTTGGGGTTTTTTTTATATCTAGGGTCCTACATGTGTTGAACAAGTAAAATGAAACAGTCACCAGCCCAATTCTTGCTACAAATATCTCCCTGTCCTTCCATTCATGGATCAATGAAGTGTAGATCAGAGCCTTCCTTACTGGATTCACAGATACAGTGGATCTGTCCCATTCCCAGCCTTTAACCTTATTACTTCTGCCATCTGGTGAGATCAGACCAGTGGTGGGTTTCCATTTATTTTACTACTGGTTCACTTATGCGCGCATAGCACATGTGTGATGCTTCTGCGCAGAAGCAGCCAGGAGGGTGGGCGGAGCCTCCCATTGCTGCCATTACTGGATTGCCTGATCTGGGCCGAACCAGTAGAAACCCATTTGTGGATCAGACCAAGTGGATGGGCTCCAGGTTCTGAAGTTTAAACAGTGTAATCCTGTGGGACCTCTGGAGCATTTCTTCTGTGCTCAGTGCATGATATTCTCTTCTAGATCCATTCAGGTCCAACCCTAGTTGGACATTAAAAAAAAACATTTATTTATTTTTTCTCACGGAGCCCCTGCAAAAGTGTGGTGTTTTCTACTGGTGTTGAGCTAATCTGGTCAGCTAGGTCTTTTTCTATATATATATATTGTTTCTTCTTTTTAACTATAAGCCACCCAGAATTGCGAAGGAATCATGGAATCTCGAAACCGAATTAAATAAGTCAGTTAATAAACTTTCTAATGAGTCTTATTGCCTCAGGCTCAAAAGGAAGGGTTAGTGGAGATGGAAGCAAGATTAAACTAACCATTTGCCCTAAAGATATGGAAGCTTAATGAAAGTTCACAAACTACCCGGCTTCTAACATGCTCGGCAATTTTTTTCACATTCAGGTGGCCCTGTGGCTCAGATGATTGAAAAGTTAATTGATGGCAGTAAACTCAGGCATCTCATTACCACTCCTGCTGGCTCTGGGGAGGACATTATGATCTACATGACTCCAACGGTTATTGCCACCTACTACCTGGATACAACAGGGCAGTGGGAGGCTTTTGGCGTGGATCGCAGGACTGAAGCTGTGCAACAGATCATGGCCGGTAAGACCAATTGTCTCCAGACTTGTTTTCTTCAGGGGATTGAAATGTGAGATTCATTCATTCCTAAAATGAACAAATGTAAGACCCACAGAAGTCAAGAAGCCAAGTGTTCTTAAATGCATGACAAGGTTTTTGTTGTTATTTTCATTCACAAGGTAGGTTCCTGCTGGTTTAGCTAAGGATATTGCTTCTTTCACCTGGAGGAGTAGAGGTAGTCATAGTAACTGCTGAGAAATATTTAAATATGGACTCGTGGAATTATCACAATATATTATAAAAGAAAAGACATTTTCATCTCTTTTGCAGTGAGTTTAGAAGATGTATCATTCTGCTATCCAATGCTTGTTTTTCAGGCATACAGGCCGGCAGTCTTCAGTTCCTGTTGTTGTTGATGATGATGTTGTTGTTGTTATTGTTGTTGAAGTTGCTTTCTTTCAGAATCTCATCTGAAGAGTAGGATGGTTTTACACTGAGACCACAACACAAGTCAAAACCAGTGTGCAAAGGAAAAGCAGCTCCCATGAGTCACACAGCAAAGAAAGATGCGTGCAAAACTGCTCTGGATGCCATTCTGGGTGTGATTTTCTTTGGCTGGAGCTAAATTCTTTCTATCTTGTCTCTTTTCAGGTTACACCCAGGAGTTGGTTTACAAGAAAGCAGACCATTCCTACGCAGCATTTACAAACCGTCCATCAAGTACTTGGTATGGACAAATATATAGCCATTACTTTCAGATCATGGAAAGGCTTTCCTCTAACTTCCTCTATAAATGTTCATATATTTTCATTTTCTAACTTCTGCTTCGGCATCTGATTCTCTTCTCTTTGAATTTATCTATCTATTTATTTTTGCTTTCTTCATTTCCTCATTTCTACCTACCATTCCCTTCTTCCTAGTAGCTTCTCCCTGGCTGTGCTTCAGTCCTTGACAAAATACTCCTTTCTAATAGTGGCTTACCCATATAATATCTTGTCTTCTCATGTCTAGCATTTAGTATCAATGAGTTGTATTGTTTTTTCTCCTTAAAATAAGAATCAGAATGCCCTGCTTCAAGATAGCAAAAGCACTTAAAACATTGATTCCAAGATTGAGTTGTTGTTGCTGTTACTATTACTAGATTTTCCCCCCTTTGGTCAGCTCAAGGGAACAAACTTAATACCCCTACCATTCATTTCCTCCTACAATACAACTCCATGAGGTAAATTGGGCTGAGAGAGAGTGACTAGCCCAGTCACCCAGCTGGCTTTCATGCTTAAGGGAGGCCTCAAACCAGGGCTGGGTTCCTGCCAGTTCTAAGCTCTCCTCTAGAAGAGGTTCCCCAAATCTACAGGACTGTTTAGAACCGGTTCCAGCTCCCTCCCCCCGCCCGTCCGCCCATCATCAAGAGGAAGAGCGAGAGGAGGAATCCTGGGAGTTGAAGTCCACAAGTCTTAAAGCTGTCAAGTTTGAACACCCCTGGGGGGGGGGTTCCTAAAGGGTTAGGGGTGCAAGGGTCTTGTAACTTGACAGCTTTAAGACTTGGGTGCTTCAAATGCCAGAGTTCCTGAGCCAACATGACTGGAGGAGGAATTCTGGGAGTTGAAGGCCACAAGTCTTAAAGCTGTCAAGTTTGAACACCCCTGGGGTTTTTTCCCCCTAAAGGGTGAGGGGTGCAAGGGTCTTGTAACTTGACAGCTTTAAGACTTGGGTGCTTCAAATGCCAGAGTTCCTGAGCCAACATGACTGGAGGAGAAATTCTGGGAGTTGAAGGCCACAAGTCTTAAAGCTGTCAAGTTTGAACACCCCTGGGGGTATTTTTCCCCTAAAAGGTGAGGGGGTGCAAGGGTCTTGTAACGTGACAGCTTTAAGACTTGGGTGCTTCAAATGCCAGAGTTCCTGAGCCAACATTTTGGTTGCTAAGCAAGAGCGTTGTTAAGTGAATTTCACCACATTTTACAAGTTGGCCACGCCCATCCTCATCCTGTAGTATCTACAGCTATCAAAGAAAATAGGAGCACCCCAGGGGTGTTCAAACATGAGAGCTTTAAGACTTGTGGACTTCTACTCCCAGAATTCCTCCTCTCGCTCTTCCTCTGGATGATGGGCGAACGGGCGGGGGGAGGGAGCTGGAACCGGTTCTCAACGGCCCTGGAGATTTGTGGACCCTGTTCTAGAGAAGAGCTTAGAACTGGCAGGAACCCAGCCCTGCTCATCCCCCATCTTCCTCCTCTTGGGTCTGCCAGGCCTCGCTGGTAGCAGCCGTGGCATGTGCCTCCCCTGCCTTCAGGATCTGGAAGGCCTTCATCATGTCCCACAGGGCTCGCTTCATCATGAAGTTGGCACGATCGGGTTTTCTGCCTTCCTCTTCCTCAAGCTCTTCCAGCTCTGATTGCATTTCTCATTGCCGGCCATCTCGGCTGCCTTGAGCAAGAGTCACCCCTTTGGTTCTTCCTTCCCAGTCTTCCTTCTTCCCTGCTCCAATGGACCACTTGGGTCTGGATGAGTCTCCCAGGCGCCTGATCTCCTCTGTCCATTGGAGAGGTCCAGGCCTGGGGGAGGTCTGGATTGTGTTCCCCCCCCGCCCCACTCCTTAGCTTCCTCCTGGTTGCTGCTTTGGGCTGCCATTGTGTGCACAGTCCCCACAGTAAGGCACTGTGGCTCTTTGGGTTGACCGACTCTGCAGATTCTGCCTAAAGTGTGGATCTGCCCCAGCTGGTCCCTCTGGAATAAAACTCCATTAAGTTGAATCCAAAGAACCTTTTATTATTTATTATTATTTATTCGATTTGTTAACCGCACCAATCTCCGTCGAGACGGACTCTGGGCGGTGCACAGGACATTAAAATTTTTACAATAAATAACAATGTACAAAAGTTAAAAAGAAATTAAATAGAAAACCTGTGCTAAAATTCCCATTAAAAAACCTATCTAACTTGGCTGAGGCTCTATTGTTCTAAAATTCAAGTTCTATGCCAGTCCATCTTGCTGAAAAAGAAGGGTCTTAAGTGAGCGGCGGAAGAGGGGAAGGTCGGTGATGGTGCGGAGTTCGGGGGGGAGGTCGTTCCAGAGGGCGGGCCCTGCCACAGAGAAGGTCCTGTTCCTGGGCATTGCCAGATGGCATTGACTGGCAGTCGGCGCCCTAAGAAGCCCCTCTCTGTGGGAGCGAATCGGTCGGTGGGAGGTATGTGGCAGGAGGCGGTCCCGCAAGTAACTAGGCCCCGAGCCATGGAGTGATTGCTGAGAGAACGTGGCTGCAGTCAGGCAGAATATGAACACACCCACATGAAGCACCAAGCTATTCTTTGGTTTCCCCAAACCCAGCCCTCCTGACCAATCCACTGGCAGCCAATGTGATGCAACAAGGTTGTTTTGAGAACATCGAGGTGCTAGGCAGGGCACAATGGCCTTGAACCCTGGCGGGAACTAGCTGGGAGGAAGTCCACTCCAGGGCTGGGTTCCTGCCAGTTCTAGCCTCTTCTCTAGAAGAGGTTCCACAAATCTACAGTGCCGTTCAGAACCGGTTCCAGCTCCCTCCCCCCGCCTGTCCGCACATCATCAAGAGGAAGAGCGAGAGGAGGAATTGAATGCCCCTGGAGTTTTTTTTCTAAAGGGTGAGGGGGTGCAAGGGTCATGTAACTGGACAGCTTTAAGATTTGCGTGCTTCAAATGCCAGAGTTCCTGAGCCAACATTTTGGTTGCTAAGCATGAGCGTTGTTAAGTGAGTTTCACCACATTTTACAAGTTGGCCACACCCACCCAGTCACATAACTGCCAAGCCACTCCCACTCGGTCACATGGCTGGCAAGCCACTCCCACCCGGTCACATGGCTGGCAAGTCATTGCCATAAAAAGACCACGCCTACAGAAGAGGTTCTAAAATTTTTGAAACCCACCAATTCCCAGACAATCCCCCTCGCTAATTACCCAGCAGTTATAGCAAAAGCATGCAAAAATGCCAGACATTCCCGCCCCCACGTCCCACTAAAGTAAAAAGGTTGGCATCCAGATACGGTTGGGCTGAACAATAAACAATCTGAACCTCTGGAACATGTAACAGGAGATCGATCACTCTATCCGCCTAGCCAGGCCTAAACAAAGGAGCCAGAAATCGGTACAATTATATCCTTGTACGATAGTCAAACACGGTTAATGTATAACTTGTCAGTCGGGGTTGATGTGTGCGAGGTCTACGCGGCACAGGAAGAATCGTACTTTGAACAGTGATCGATACCCTTGCTTATAAAGTATAAGAGCTCGTAGCAAACAGCCGTTCGGGGTTCAGATGAACCTTGCACAATAAATGTTTTCCTTTGGCAAAGAGCTGGCGTGGTCTCTTTTCTGCAATGCCATCTTCCAACAGAATGGTAGGACAGAGGAGACCTCACACAAGAACTGAACCAAGGACTTCTCATTCTCTTAACTCTTAGCCTGCATTTCTTCCACAGCTCTTGTTCCTGTGCACTGTTGAGATATAACAACAGTGTAATTCCTCTTAAACTGATTCGATACCCTATTTCCCTTGATACGGCCTTGAGTTCTTAGTTAGTTGAATTTCTTTTCCCTTTCAGGGCTGAAGGAGAAATGAGGCTAACCAATTTTGATCTTGATTATTTCCCATCAAAGCCATAACACTGCCCTGGCGACATGCATGCACAGCTTCTACTCATATTGTGCCATAATGTAATATTGTGGTGACTCTGGGCTTCCCCTTCCACTCTTCCCCTCTCCCTCCTAGATAGCAACCACCTCAAAATCAAGCAAGCCACTATTGGCACTTTTATTAAGATCTTCAAATGGTTGGTTAATGCATTATATCCTTTACAGGCTAACAGGATATGTTGTAAAAGTCTTTGCCTTGGCTACCAAAATTGGAAGAGACATTAGCCATGAAATCATTTGTGGAGGTGTGAAGTGGCTGATTCTGAACAGGCAACAATCAGATGGAGAGTTCAAAGAAAATTTCCCTGTAATCCATCGAGAAATGCTGGTATGGTTTCCTTCCTTCCTTCCTTCCTTCCTTCCTTCCTTCCTTCCTTCCTTCCTTCCTTCCTTCCTTCCTTCCATATGCCCAAATATGGGAGGAAGGGAGCTTACTGCTATCCATTTTGCCTTTCAGCTCCAACCTTCCAGGCAGGAAACCATTGGTAGCAAATGGGTAGAAGTAGGCTCCCTTCCTCCCATATTTGGGCATACCAGGTGGTCTGACATAAACATTGACTTATTTCCCTGGCTCAGCTGATAAGGGAGTAGAACTCATGGCCTAATGGTTAAGGCAATTGCCTGACATGTAAACAGCCTGAGTTCGAATCCCAGTAAGGGTATGGCTATCTGATGAGAGCTAAATAACTCGAAATAGATCTATCATAGTCTCCCTTTATTTATTTATTTATCAGTACAAATGCACGTATGCATGCATGCATGCATGCATGCATGTATGTATGTATGTATGTATGTATGTTTTCATAGATTTTCACGGGTGTAGGTATATATATGTATATGCTGGTCTTGTTGTATTTGGGTTTTTTCCCGTGTAAGAATGAGATTATCTTGGCAACGATTGGCGAGCTCTCACACGCCATCTTCAGGCTGGTATCTATTGCTATGGAACTGCCGTCTTTCTATAAATCTTGGGGAGGGAGGGGGGAGTGCTGACTTTGTTGCTGTGAGTGGGTTGATTGGCTGTATAGCTGTAGCATGCTTGGTGGATTGGTGCTGATTGGTGCTATCTGTGTGTTCATTGTTGTTTTGTATTGTAACAGCCTGGGCGGTAGGTGGGGCTTGTTTGTTGGCTAGTGCTGGTTTCCAGGTTTCTGGTAGGCGGGAGGCATCGTCACATTTGTTCATGTTGTGGGGGTGTTTCTCTATTTCGATGGCTTCCCTGATTATTCTCTTGTTGAGCTGTTCAGTTTTGGAGATTAATTTGGTTCCTTGAAAAGCAATTTCATGCCCTGTAGCTTTAAGGTGCTGGTAGAGGGAGGAAGTTGTAAGTTGTTTTCTTACTGCGTTCTTATGTTCTGCGATGCATGAAGGAGAATAAATGCATAAATATCAATAAACATTGAGGGTGATTGGCGATGGTGTCCTGTGTTGTTCTGTAATGATACCTCCCACCTACCAGACATCTGGAAACTAGCTCAAGTCCCAGCCACAAAAACTGACACCAGAGCCAGAACAACACAGGACACCATCGCGAAACGCAGCCTAAGGGGGTTTTTACCGGGTAGATTATTGTTAATTTTAGAGGGTACCAGGGAGGGGGGAGGGTATAGTCAATTAAACAGAGAGGGCCAGGCTTGCAGTCGACGGAAGGAAGCGGAGGCCGATAGGGGGGGGGACACACAAGTCGTTCCAGTTGGGGGCATACCGATTCAGAGGGTCGTGGGGAGAGGCAGGGCCGAGGGGAGACAAGCTACATCCTCCCGGTTGTTGGCGCGCGGCCGTTGGTTAAAAACGGTCGGGCGCCACAACCCCCGCAAACTAGGTGGTCAGGAGGTACAGAGCCAGGGCCTGCGGCTGATGTTTTGCAATGCCAGGTCTGTTGTCAACAAGGCCCCCCTCATTAGTGACCTTCTGTCAGAGGGGGACCCGGACCTGGCCGGAATAGCGGAGACCTGGTTGGGCCACGAGGGAGGACTCCCCCTCGTTGAAATGTGCCCACCAGGCTACCGTGCTTTTCATCAGCCGCGGGCCCTAGGCAGGGGTGGTGGGGTAGCGGTCATTGTAAAAGAAGGTCTTGAGGCGAGAGAGACCATTGTGCCACAGACTACCGGTTGTGAGTCCCTCTGTGTGAAGTGGGGCCTAGGGAGGCAGTTGGGCCTGCTGGTTGTATACCTGGCTCCCCGCTATGTAGCAGCAGCCCTGCCCGAGCTCCTCGAGGTGATCGCTACGGTGGCAGTGGAGACCCCCAGACTTTTAGTCATGGGGGACTTTAATCTGCCATCGGTGGGCGAATCATCCGAGGCAGCTCGGGAGTTCATGGCTTCCATGACGGCCATGGACCTGACCCAAGTAATTCAAGGCCCCACTCACGAGGGTGGACATACACCGGATCTCATCTTTGTCTCAGGCCAATGGAAGAGTGATCTGGGTATAGGGGATATAGTCATCACGCCCTTGTCATGGTCAGACCACTCACTTCTCCGCCTCGACTTTCCGACCGCTGCTCCCCTCCGCGGGGAGGCGGAACCAGAGTCTCCAATCTGGTACCGCCCCAGGCGCCTGATGGACCCGGATGGGTTCCAGACGGCGCTTGGGCCATTTCCTGTATCCCTGACCCGTGCCCCGATGGAGGACCTCACGGCTGCATGGAATAGTGCGGCCGTGGGAGCCTTGGATCGGGTCGCGCCCTTGCGGCCTCTCGTGCGGCGGCGAAACACCCAGGCCCCTTGGTTTACCGAGGAGCTGAGGGTGATGAAACGCCGCAAGAGATGCCTAGAGAGAAGATGGAGGTCTACCTGATCTGGATCTGACCGGACACAGGTAAGAGCCCATTTACGGACTTACATTGTGGCGCTGAGAGTGGCCAAACGCCATCATTGTGCCACTCTCATAGCATCCGCAGACAACCGCCCTGCTGCCCTGTTTAGGGTGACCCGCTCCCTCCTTCAACAGAGGGTGCGGGAAGCCCCGTTACAGGGTAGAGCAGAGGAATTTGTGACTTTTCTGCAGGAGAAAACCGCTCAGATACAGAACGAGTTAGCCCCCATTCATGGCCCAGTGAGATGCCACGAGGGAGATCTTGTTTGGGAGGAGTTTGACTCCGTTACTTCCGAAGATATGGACAGGTTACGTGGGCGACTGCGAGCCACCACATGTTTACTGGACCCGTGTCCCTCCTGGCTTGTACTGGCATCCTGGGAGGGGACACGAGGCTGGCTCCAAGAGGTTGTCAACGCATCCTTGAGTGAGGGTTCCTTGCCTGCTTCCCTAAAAGAGGCGATGGTGAGGCCCCTCCTTAAGAAGCCCTCTTTGGATCCAGCTCTTTTAAACAACTATCGTCCTGTCTCCAACCTTCCCTTTCTGGCGAAGGTTGTCGAGAGTGTGGTGGCACAACAGTTTCCCCGTCACCTGGATGAAGTTGATTATCTAGATCCGCGCCAGTCCGGCTTTCGGCCCGGGCATAGCACCGAGACGGCATTGGTCGCGTTGGTGGATGATCTCTGGAGGACCAGAGATGGGGGTTGTTCCTCCATCCTGGTCCTATTAGACCTCTCGGCGGCTTTCGATACCATCGACCATGGTATCCTATTGCATCGGCTGGGGGGGTTGGGGGTGGGAGGCACCGTTTTGCAGTGGTTCTCCTCCTACCTCTCTGGCCGATCGCAATTTGTGTTGGCAGGGGGGCAGAGGTCGACCGCGAGACCCCTTATATGTGGGGTGCCTCAGGGGTCGGTCCTCTCGCCCCTCCTGTTTAACACATACATGAAGCCGCTGGGTGAGATCATCCGTGGTTTTGGGGTAGAGTACCATCTATACGCTGACGACACCCAGCTGTATATATCTACCCCAGACCACCCCAACGATGCCGTAGCGGTGATGTGCCAGTGCCTGGAAGCCGTGCGGATCTGGATGGGAAGTAACGGACTCAGGCTAAACCCGACCAAGACCGAGTGGCTGTGGTTTCCGGCTGCCCGATTCAACCAGCTCACTCCATCGCTGGCCATAGGGGGCGAACATCTTGCCCCTGTGGATGGGGCGCGCAATTTGGGTGTCCTCCTGGATACCCGGCTGTCAATGGAAGATCAGGTGACAGCCGTGGCCAGGAGGGCGTTTTACCAGGTTCGCCTGGTACGCCAATTGCGCCCCCTATTGGATCGGGACGCCCTTCGCACAGTCACTCATGCCCTCGTGACATCCCGACTGGACTATTGCAACTCTCTCTACATGGGGCTTCCCTTGAGGTGCACCCGGAGACTTCAGCTGGTCCAGAATGCAGCCGCGCGAGCAATTATGGGTACCACAAGGTACACCCATGTAACACCGCTCTTGCGCGAGCTGCACTGGCTGCCTGTCGTCTTCCGGGTGCGCTTCAAGGTATTAATTATCATCTTTAAAGCGCTCCATGGCTCGGGACCTAGCTACTTGCGGGATCGGATCCTGCCTCATACATCCTTACGACTGATTCGCTCCCACAGAGAGGGACTTCTCCGGGTGCCGTCCACTAGACTTTGTCAGCGGGCGACACCCAGGGGAAGGGCTCTCTCTGTGGCAGGCCCAGCCCTCTGGAACGACCTCCCCCCCGATATTAGGACCACCACGGACCTCCGCTCCTTCCGTCTTAAATTGAAAACACACTTTTTCTGCCTTGCCGGCCTGGGATAGCTACTCCTCTGTTTTTAGGGTTTTTTGGGGAGTGGGGATTTTTAGTTAATGGGATTTTAGCACAGGAATTAATTTAATCTGTTTTTAAATTGGTATGTATTTTGTATATTTATTGTTTTTATTCTCCCTGTACACCGCCCCGAGTCCCTGTGGGGAGAGGGAGCGGTTAATAAATTCAACTATTATTATTATTATTATTATTATTATTATTATTATTATTATTATTATTATTATTATTATTATTATTATTATTATTATTATTATTATTAATCACCCTCAACAAACATCAACTCCATCAACAAATCAAGATGTGACAACACAGCCAACCAATCCGTTTAAAGCAACAAAACCGACATTCCACACACACACACACCTATATTTATAGAAACATGGCCGCTCTGATCACCGTTTGTTCTCACAAGCACGAAGCCAAAGGCACCAGCCTGAAGATGATGAGTGTGAACTCCTGCAACCCTCTATCAGTGAAAATGAAGCCCTTGTGAGCTCCATTTTCACTGGCAGAGGCACTGCGTACCAGTCCTTTGCTGTTCTCAGGGCTGCCCCATGGGCCAGATTTAAGCACCCCATGGGCCAGATCTGACCCCCAGGCCTTGAGTTTGATACGCCTGGTCTAGGCCATGCCTCACTTAAAGCAAATAATTAAAAAAAACATTAAAACAACTCATCTCTTGTTCTTTTATAGACTGTCTAGCAGAAAATTCAATTCCCAGAGTGTGTATGTATTTTCTCTACTCCTGTAATGCTCTTAGGATAGGTTATAGTTCCCATATGGCTACCCAAAGTTAAATGGTTTCCTCAAACTCCAATGCTTCAACACTGCGTCTTCAAGATGGACAAGCATGGATGGCCACTAGATGGCAGCCAAGGCATACAAAAATACCTTAACTCTTTTCTACTCCATGTACCGTATTTTTTGGAGTATAAGATGCACTGGAGTATAAGATGCACCCAGGTTTTGGACAGGCAATTTTTTAAAAAAAAAGTAGGTAGGGAGATAGAGTGATAGCGAAGGAGAGAAAGAGAGAGAAATGCAGCAGGGAGGGAGAGTAGTTAGGTAGGTAGATAAAGGGAGGGAGGGTGGGAGGGAGGGAGGGAGAGAGAGAGAGAGAAATACAGTAGGTAGATAGATAGGTGGAGAGAGAGTGAAGATAGGTAGGTAGGTACAGGGATAGAGAGAGAAAAATAAAGAAAAATACAGTAAATAGGTAGAGGGAGAGAGAAAGAGAGAGAAGGTAGGTAGGTATATAGGTAGATAGAGGGGGGGGAAGAGAAATACTATAGATAAATAGGGAGAGAGAGAGGGAGTAGGTAGGTAGGTTGATGTTTCCAGGTGTATTTATCCATGTGCTGGAGAAGGAAATCGCTGTAGCACCTAAACCTTTGTTTCTGCAGGCACAGTACTTGATCAATGTAATTCTCATCAATCCCTTTAACTAAACAGCTTTCCAAAAAGGAGGGGGGGTTGTACTCTGCAAACCTCCCCAAAACGGCCCGTTTTTCACAAAAATGAGCCCGTTTTGTTTCAAATAAATGGCACGAATAGCCTTGGGGGAGGGGGGCTTGCAGAATATTCTGGGTGTTGGGGTGGGGCAAAATGAGCAAAAAGGACCCATTTTTCATGGAAATCGGCCATTTTATGTCAAAATAATTGCATGCATACTGTAGCTGTATAGAGGCATAGAGTGCGGCTGGGGCTGGGGGTGGGGAAAGTCCAGTTTTAGGCTCATTTCTGCCCTCCCCAGCCCCCAGGAGCTCTCTGGAAGCCTCCATAAGGCCATGCATGAGGCCATTGTGGTGAAGGGGGCGGGGTTTCGGGAGGCAGAAAACTGCTGTATTCGATGTATAAGACGCACCCAGATTTTCAGCCTCTTTTTAGAAGAAAACAGGTGCGTCTTATACTCTGAAAAATACGGGACTTGCTATGTATTACAGAGAAGTATTTATTCATTAGCATTGTTTTTGTTTTATTATTATTGTTCGTCTCACTCCTCCTCTCATCCCCCCTGTTTTCTTCTAGGGAGGAATTCAAGGTGATGAAGCAGAAGCATCTTTAACAGCGTTCATTCTGGCTGCGTTGTTGGAATCCAGATCAATCTGCGATGAACATATCAATGTACGTGATGTTGTGATTGAAAGTGGTATGAAGGGGCCAAAATATGATCACATTTCAGAACCTAGTATTTTTTTTTTAATCATAGTACTTCATTTACCCACATTCTTGACCCCAGGTTCAGTACTAGACGCCTCCAGGATCTCAAAATAGCCTAAACAGCATTGCTGTAGGTTATACTGTATTAATTTCAAATCAAATGGAACTAAAATAAATAATCAATTCAATAAGGGCACTATTAGGAGATTATGCATAAACTTTCAAGCCAGCAAGTACTAGAGGAGAAGGACCAGGGGAGACATGATAGCAGCCTTCCACTATCTCAGGGGATGCCCCAAAGAAGAGGGAGTCAAGCTATTCTCCAAGGCATCTGAGGGCAGAAGAAGAAGCAATGGGTGGAAACTAATCAAGGAGAGAAGCAACTTAGAACTGAGGAGAAATTTCCTAACAGAACAATTAACCAGTGGAACAGAAGTTGCCTCCAGAAGTTGTGAATGCCCCAAACACTGGAAGTCTTTAAGAAGATGTTGGATTGCCATTTGTCTGAGATGGTATTAGGGCTTCCTGCCTAGGCAGGGGGTTGGACTAGAAGACCTCCAAGGTCCCTTCCAACTCTGCTATTGTATTATTGTAAGTATTAAGACCAGTTAATGACCTTTACATTTCAAAGAGCCTTTTCACTGTTGCAGCATAATTTTTATGGCCAGCGTTCCTCAAAGGCACATTTAGAAAGATCTAGGCAGGTCGATCTTGCAGTGTTGCAGAAATTTTTCTACTGGAACTCCTATTTAAGACATTCCTAATAAATGTACCCATAGCATTTCTTCCCGCATTAACCTTAAAATAATACATATTAGGGCTAAATTAGCATGTCAAACATACCTGCAGGATTTGGGCAGCGCATTTTTAAATTTTATTGATTAATTTAACAGAACAGAATTGGAAAGGGAGATCTTCTAGAGCTTCAACTCCCTCTCAAGCAAGAAACCCCACACCATTTCAGACAAAGGCTTCTCCAATCTCTTCTTTAACATTTCCATTGTTGGAGCATACACAACTTCTGAATTATGTTTGTTCAATTATATGTTGGACAAATGTATGTGACTCTGGGCAGCTTACAGCATTTAAAAATCCTCCACAAAACAAATCCATAACCACCACCACCCCAATCAAATCAACCACTTGATCAGCTCCATCTCCACTCGTGGTCCTCTGGCCCACTGACAAATCCATGTTGTTAAGACCTTTTGAAAAAAGCAACTGAATGGGGCCCATCATACCACAAGGAAATGGTGTTCCATAGAGATGTCAAAACATTCCTAATGGATCTCTTCTCTTCCTTCTCCCCACACTTCCAGACTCTAGAGAGCAGCATCAACAAGGCTGCCGATTATTTACTCAAAAAGTACCAGAATCTGCGACGGCCTTACACTACGGCCCTCACGGCGTACGCTTTAGCTGCTGCAGGCCGACTCAACGATGACAGGGTACTCATGGCAGCATCAACAGGTACCGATATTGTTTTGTTTTAAGAAGGAGAAACCAGCTGTGGTTGGGTTTTGAAAATAGACAGTTCCAGTAAGAAGCACAATGAAGGATTAGCTGGGAATACAAGTCACGATGGACAGATTTTTAGAAATTGCAGCCAGTTGCAAATCCATCTGGGGGTGATGCTATCTCTTCCACATTTTGCCAATTTACCAAGAAGTAGATTGTCATCTATTTTGTCAAATGCCTTGCTGAAGTCCAAGTATATTATCTCCACAGCATTTAGCTCAGTGGTAGTCATCGTGGTCCCTACCGCCCCCTAGTGGGCATTCTAGCTTTCATGATGGGCGGTAGGAGTTTTGCCAGATACTGAAGCACTTTCCTTTTTTTAATTTAATGGACTTCCCTACTTTATAAATCACCATGACTGTGGAACCGGTGGGCGGTTGGAAAATTTTACTACTAACAGAGAGACAAAAGTGGGCGGTAGGTATAAAAAGGTTGACTACCCCTGGTTTAGCTGGTCCACTTCGTCAAGGCATGAAATAAGATTGGATGGGGATGATTTGTTTTTAACAAACCTGTGCTGGCTACTAGTCATAACTTTATTTGTTTCTAGATGTTCACAGATCTGTTTTTTGATTATTTCTTCCAGTCTCTTCCCAGGTATTGATGTTAGGCTGATTGCTCTGGAGTTTCCAAGGTCTGCCCCCCCCCCGCACCGCTGCCTTTTGTTTAAAGATGGGAACCACATTAGCTTTTTTCCAATCCTCTGGTAGTTCCCCTCCTGTGTGCCAGGATTTTCTAAAAAAAGATTTGGTACAATGGGTCTGAGACACTGGTGGGTTTTTAAAAAGTTTTAGAACCTCTTCTGTAGGAGTATCTTGCTGGCCATGTGACTGGGTGGGAGTGGCTTGCCAGCCATGTGACTGAGTGGGAGTGTTTTGGCAGTCATGTGACTGGGTGGGCGTGACCAACTTATAAAATGTGGTGAAACTGACTTAACGCTCTTGCTTAGCAACCAAAATGTTGGCTCAGGAACTCTGGCATTTGAAGCACACAAGTCTTAAAGCTGTCAAGTGACAAGACCCTTGCACCCCTCACCCTTTAGGGGAAAAATCCCAGGGGTGTTTAAACTTGACAGCTTTAAGACTTGTGGACTTCAACTCCCAGGATTCCTCCTACAGTCATGTTGGCTCAGGAACTCTGGCATTTGAAGCACCCAAGTCTTAAAGCTGTCAAGTGACAAGACCCTCGCACCCCTCACCCTTTATGGAAAAAAATCCCAGGGGTGTTTAAACTTGACAGCTTTAAGACTTGGGTGCTTCAAATGCCAGAGTTCCTGAGCCAACATTTTGGTTGCTAAGCAAGAGCGTTGTTAAGTGAATTTCACCACATTTTACAAGTTGGCCACGCCCACCCTCATCCTGTAGTATCTACAGCTATCAAAGAAAATAGGAGCACCCCAGGGGTGTTCAAACATGAGAGCTTTAAGACTTGTGGACTTCAACTCCCAGGATTCCTCCTCTCGCTCTTCCTCTGGATGATGGGCGGACGGGTGGGGGGAGGTAGCTGGAACCGGTTCTAAATGGCCCTGGAGATTTGGGGAACCTCTTCTATAGAAGAGCTTAGAACTGGCAGCAACCCAGCCCTGGTTTGAGATAACATCTGCCAGCTCCTTCCGACCTCTGGGATGTTATCAATCAGATCCCAGTGATTTATATTCATCAAGGCTAGATAGCTGTTCTCTTACCATTTTCTTGCTTATTTTTATTTTTATTTCTTGCCTGTCTGTAGTTTGCGCTATTTTTTTAGTAGGATGGGAAAATAGGAATACTTTTTTTTAGTGTGAAGACTGAAGCAAAGGATGAGTTAAGCAGTCCTGCTTTCTCTCTGTTGCCTGTTACGTCCTTGCCATCTTCTCTCTTCAGTGGACCGACTTTTTTCCTTGACTTTTTCCTTGTTGTTTATGTGTTGAAAGAAACTTTTTTTTAAATTAACTTTAACTTTTGTTGCAAGTCTTTGTTCATTCTGAGCCTTTGCTTTCCTGACATCATCTTTGCAGATAGGGACTTTTTGTACTTTTTATCTTTCAATTTGTCAGAGAGATCTTTGTGCAACCATGCTGGCTTGTTTTTTTTCTTTTTCAATGATATTGTGTTAGACTGGGCTTTTATGGTCATATTTTTCAGGTTTTCCAATAATTTTTTTTTTGAAAAAAATTATTTATTTTATTTTTTAATGAAAGAAAAATACAAAAAGGAAAAATCGTCATTCTACATTTAATCTTTTGGAAAGTATGTCGACTGGTTACACATAACTCTTGTGTGCATTTCTAGAACCATTATTACTCATGAATAATCTCATTTTATAGATTTTAAATCAAAAGATTCATTATATATCTTAATATCATTACACCAGAATTCTCCTCTAATATTCCATATTTGATCTATCTTCTTCTTCAGACAAGTCTTACTTAAACATAACCACATAATGGCATCCATTGTCTATTCCAAACATACATGCACATATACATACAACTATATATATATATGTGTGTGTGTGTGTTAGTTTTATGAGCTGATCAATAAATTAAATTAGAGAGAGACCAGGATAGATCTATTTCGAGCTTATTAGCTCTCATCAGCTGGCCATACCCCTTACTGGGATTCGAACCGGGGCTATGTTGCATGCTAAGCAAGTAGCCTAGCACTTTAGCCAAGCCGGTTCTCCTTATTGCATCAGCTTAGACAGGGTATATTAGTATAGGTAATTGTTTCACAACAACCTGTTATTATTAGGCCCCAATTAAGGGAGGAGACATAGCCCTGGTTCGAATCCCAGTAAGGGGTATGGCCAGCTGATGAGAGCTAATAAGCTCGAAATAGATCTATCCTGGTCTCTCTCTAATTTAATTTATTTATCAGCTCATAAAACTAACACACATATCTAAAATATTATACAACATAATTCTTGGTTTGCTGTCTGGATGGTCTCTAGTGATGAGCCGATAGGCAGTAAGGGAAACAGTATGTCTCCTCCCTTAATTGGGGCCTAATAATAACATGTTGTTGTGAAACAATTACATATATATATATACATTGCTCCTGGAAGCACCAAGCCGGAAGCACCAGCCTGAAGATGATGAATGAGATTTCATCGAAACGTCGTGAAGATACTTCCAATTCTAAGCGGGAGAAAACCCGAACAACCAAAGACCTACATACAAACACCCGCGAAAACCTCAGAAAACATACATACATATATATATGTATGTAATTGTTTTTCAGCAACCTGTTATTAGGCCCCAATTAATTAATTAATTAATTAATTAATTAATTAATTAATTAATAGCCCCGGTTCAAATCCCAGTAAGGGGTATGGCCAGCTGATGAGAGCTAATAAGCTCAAAATAGATCTATCCTGGTCTCTCTCTAATTTAATTTATTGATCAGCTCATAAACCTAACACACACACACACACACACACACACATAAATCCGTAATTTTTCCATTGCTCTTATTATAACTCATTGTTTACTAACTGGTAGTTCTTCAATAACAATCTAAAACAGTCTAAAATTTACTAAAATCCTCCCCCATTTTGTTAAACTACATTCATCAACATTCCTACGTGATTAATTAAAAGTCATTGTTTATGTCCAACCTCATACTCATGCATTCCTAAATATACATAGATTTTCCAATGCTTCTTGTGTTCTTACCCCTATCCAATCTGGGGGAATCACTGAGGATACTCTCAAGTAGATACCCTCAGGGAGAGGCAGTCTAGCTATGTCCCATGTATGTTTTAAAAGCAATAACCACCACCTTGTATTGCATTCAGAAAGAAAAACCCAGTGAAATTCACATGGCAAAACAATATGATATGGCAAAGCAACACCACTGAATTCTGGAGCAGTTGTAACTTCTGGGTGACCTTCAAGGATAGAGCACATTGAGGAAGTCCAGCTGGGAAGTGACCTAGGCAGGAGTGACCATGAGCAAGGCCTCCCGATCCAGGAATGACACAATTACTGCACAAGGTGGATCTATGCAAAGGCCACTCTAGTCACAGCTGTCACCTGCTCTTCAAGCAGGAGCCCAATGTTGAGGAGGGCCCCCAAATTGCACACGATCTCTGTGCAGGAAAGTGCTACCCCACTGAGCCTCAGAGATAGAATTAATAGACCTAGAAGAAACAGAAACCAATTCTTCCCCATCTAGACACGCACGGCCCCCAAGCACTGAATCAGTACCAGAACAGCACCGCCTACCCAGCCAGGGTTGGATGTAAGACCTGCTGCTTTGGCCTAGAGGTGGAGCTCTCGCCTCGCAATTAGAAGGTTGTGAGTTCGATCCTAGGTAGAGGTAGATGTAGGCTCTCCTGCTTGGGTAAGGGGGTTGGACTAGATGGCCTGCATGGTCCCTTCCAACTCGGTTAATCTGTTAAATATGTAAAGAGATAGACTAACTATAGGGAGTAAGCAAGGTGACCTTGGTGGAGATATACCAATATCAGTATACCGTAAGTAATGTTAGCATTTCTCTCGAAGTGATTCTTCACCTGGCCAACTTAGTAAAGCTGGCCATAACTGGGTATCATCAGCAACTTCGTGCCATTGAGTAACCTCACCTAACAAGTCATAACTGTTTTCTTGAAAAATGAAAGACTTAATCAATTGTTAATTTTGCCAATCTTTTCACTTCAACCAAAAGTCACCTTCGAGGTAAGTAACCAATCATTTCATCTCTTTGGCTTAATTCTGTTTCTGCACTGTTTTTTAGGAAGGAATAGTTGGGAAGAACAAAATGCTCGCACCAACAACATTGAAGGCACTTCCTATGCCTTGTTGGCCTTGCTGAAAATGAAGAAATTTGATCAAACTGGTCCCATAGTCAGATGGCTGACAGATCAGAACTTCTATGGGGGAACATATGGACAAACCCAAGTGAGCCTTTTCTTTATTGTCAGATTATAATCTGAGCTCTATTCTAAACTAGCTGTTCCCGGCCACGCATTGCTCTAGCCCAGTCTGCTTAAATGGCCAACCAATCTGTGTGTAGATCTACACCAGCATTCACAAACACGTACACACAATCACTGTATAACCCCCAACCTACCTACCTACTGTATTTCTCCCTCTCGCTCTCTATCCCTTTACCTACCTACCTACCTACCTACCTACCTACCTACCTACCTACCTACCTACCTACTGCATTTCTCCCTCCCTCTCTCTATCCCTCTACCTAACTACCTATAGGTAATTGTTTTCACAACATCCTGTTAGGGCCCCATTAAGGGAGGAGACATACTGTTTCCTTTTCTGCCTTTCGGCTCATCACCAGAGACCATCCAGACAGAAAGCCAAGAGTTCAGTTGTGTAAATTTTTTAGATATGTGTGTTAGTTTTATGAGCTGATCAATAAATAAATCAGAGAGACCAGGATAGATCTATTTCGAGCTTATTAGCTCTCATCAGCTGGCCATACCCTTTACTGGAACTCGAAACAATTACCTATACTAAATACCCCTGTCTCAGCTGATGCAATAAGGGAGAGCCGGTTTGGCTGAATTGGTAGGCTCCTGCCTGATATGCAATACAGCCCCGGTTCGAGTCCCAGTAAAGGGTATGGCCAGCTGATGAGAGCTAATAAGCTCGAAATAGATCTATCCTGGTCTCTCTGATTTATTTATTGATCAGCTCATAAAATTAACACACATATCTAAAAAATTTACACAACGGAACTCTTGGCTTTCTGTCTGGATGGTCTCTGGTGATGAGCCGCCCTGGGTCTTTGTGGAGAAGGGCGGGATATAAATGTGATTAAAATAAATGAGCCGAAAGGCAGAAAAGGAAACAGTATGTCTCCTCCCTTAATGGGGCCCTAACAGGATGTTGTGAAAACAATTACCTATACTAATTACCCCTGTCTCAGCTGATGCAATAAGGGAGAGCTGGTTTGGCTGAATTGCTAGGCTCCTGCCTGATATGCAATACAGCCCCGGTTCAAGTCCCAGTAAAGGGTATGGCCAGCTGATGAGAGCTAACAAGCTCGAAATAGATCTATCCTGGTCTCTCTGATTTATTTATTGATCAGCTCATAAAACTAACACACATATCTAAAAAAATTACACAACGGAAGTCTTGGCTTTCTGTCTGGATGGTCTCTGGTGATGAGCCGAAAGGCAGAAAAGGAAACAGTATGTCTCCTCCCTTAATGGGCCCTAACAGGATGTTGTGAAAACAATTACATATATATAATTATATATATATAATTGGTGCCGTATTTGAAAGGAACGTTGTGGGAAAATTTGGAAGCGATCAGTGCAGGACTTTCGGAGATTACCTGTTTTGAACATACTCATAGTTACATTTTTATTTATATAGATTAAAACAAAACAGTAGCCTGAGTTGTTGCATGTTTCACCTAAAGAAGATAAGGCAAAGTCGAGGCACTAGAACAGTCTTTTAATATTTGAAGTGCTGTCACAGGGAAGAGGCTGTGGATTTATTCTCCATTGCTCCTAAGGATAAGACAAGAAACAGTGAATGGAAGCTTTACAGAGAGGGACCCCCAAAAAAAGAATGAGGAGGAATTTTTGGACTGTAAGTGCTATTAAGCAGTAGACACAATGATCCATAGGAGCCGAGCTTGAATTCAGCAGGTTCTGACCAGTTCCGGAGAACCAGTAGTAGAAATTTTGAGTAGTTCAGAGAACCGGTAAATACCATCTCTTACTGGGCCCGCCCCCATCTATTCTCTTCCTCCCGAGTCCCAGCTGAACGGGAGGGAATGGGGATTTTGCAGTATCCTTCCCTTGCCACGCCCACCAAGCCCTGCCCACCTTAGCCATGCCACGCCCACCACACCACGCCCACGGACGGACGCGGTAGTAAAAAAAATGTGAATCTCACCACTCATCAGAAGGCTTGGAAGCAGAAGTTGGACAACGATTTGCAAGGCTTTGTCAGGATTCTTGCCTGGGCGTTAGGTTGGTCTTGAATACGTAATCGTACTAACAATAATAGTAAATCTACTACTGCTTCCATATCACATTTTCTAGCCAGGGGAATAAAAACGATAGAATGCTACACCTCCGAAGATGATTTCATGAAGACGATGTCAAGGGAAAGTTTTTTAATCTATGTTTGATATCCTAGTGCTGATTTCAATACTGAGATTCAATAATCCCCACTCAGGTGGTAGACCAAGGCATCAAATAGTTACATTAGGATTTGACTAACTGATAAATTGAGAGAAACTACAGGTTTCACTTCAGTTATCTGTAAGTGTTTTTGGCACAAAATGTCCATAGAAGAGGATGTTTTGTGCTGAGAAAATAACATCTGTGTATTGTTTGTTTGTTCGTGTATTAAGTTCATTTGCTGCCCCTCTCACCAGGAGGCTACATAGGGTGGTTTTCAACACAAAATGATAAAAATGTATCTCTAGAGAAAATATAGTAGAGAAAAATGTAGTAGAGAAATATACAGTATGCAACTTTTGATGTGTAGGACAAAGAATAGTTTTTGAAAGGAATTTTTATGTGAAGATTTTCTAGGGTTTATATCCTTCATCCTTGCTGAAATTAAGGGAACCAAGAGAAATCTCATCCATAGACTTCCTACTGTTCTAGATCATTTAGTTCTGCAGATAAAAGGCAGATTAAATAGGTGTATATAAATCAACCCTCCTCTGTTTGATTACTTGTTCAGTTTGGAGCCCATCTTCTCATTTATGATCAAGTGATCTAATAGATCATTCTAAAAAAAAGACCATTTATTTCTCTAGTAAAATACATCACTGGATTTTCAGTTCCTTTGTGAGATACTCCAAGACAAACAATCTTGTTTTTTTTCTTTCTTTCTCCCATTCCAGGCAACAATTATGATGTTTCAAGGTCTTGCTGAATATCAGATTCAGATGTCTACCGATAATGACATCGACTTAAATATTACTATTAAGCTATCAGGACGACTTCCTATAAAATACAGAATTGGACCTACCAATGGTGCTTTGACCCGGACAGCAACGGTACAGTATTTCAGAAAGTATATTTATTACTGGAAATAATTATTTTGGAGTTTCAGGTTCAAATGCATCTTTTTTTCAAGAACTGGGGAAAAAACTATACAGAATTTAGTGGAACAAGAAAAACCCCAAAAACTTAAATCAGTTCTCCCTGTTGGAATTGTTGTGGCTGGAGATCAGCCCATGTTGAAGCATCAGGTCAGGGGAGACTGGTTTAAGACTACCAGCTTCTTGGTCAACATATAATGTAGTTTTAAATGGCTTTCCTTTCTTCACACAAAGCTGCAAAAGGCTGTATTTAAGACAATATTGCAAAATTGTCGCTGTACTTTCAGGAACTATTCGGTCTGTGATAAGAGATTTGAATGGCTCTGGGAGACCTCTGGAGCTCTTCGTGACTTAAGAAATGAAGATAATGTCATTAAAAACATTTTTGTTGCTATTTCTAATGTTGCACAAGGAATTTGGAGTCAAAGTAGATGTAGGATGCAAATAGAGTGATATGTTTAAATATGGATTTGGTATAAAAGAGCGGAAATAAATTTTTCTGAAATAGTATTTGAGGGAGAAGTACATTAAGGAACATAAACCATCCCAAGCATGGTTTCTGCCAGGTCAGCCTCCTCCATTAACCAAGAAAGAAACCACTCAATTCCATTTTTTAAGAATTAAGAGCACTTTTACTGGTTACGAAAAGATAGCAGCGAGGTAAAGCAAGGTCTGAGACCCGAGCGCGCAAAATCATACATATCAATATATATATATGACTAATTTTGCATTCATTGTGTCATCAGAAAGTAGAAAGAAATAGGTCTGTTCATCCAAATATTTGATTGTGTCTTTTTATATTTTGAATCTATTCCACCTCTAGCTCTTAGCAGGTTGCAACAAGGTCAATAAAATGCTAGCACTAATAACAAGTCAAATCAAAATAGCCAAGGAACTGCAGTTGAAGTTTATGCTAATCCTGCTTGCTTTTCAGACCAGCCTCAACGAAGACTTAATTGTGTCAGCAGCAGGCAATGGAAAAGCAACTATGCACATTTTCACAATTTATACCGCACAATTGCCGAAAGAGGAATATATTTGCAATAGATTCTATCTTGATGTTTCTGTTGAAAACGTCCCATTGAGTAAGTTTGACTGGTGCTCTTTGGCTTACTAGAAATAGATTCGAATGAAATGTATGGCAGGGGGAGAGATTAAAGTGTTTCTATTCATCATGGAATAAATGGGGAAATCATCAAATTTGCAGATGACACCAAGCTGGCAGGAATAGCCAACACTCCAGAAGATAGTCTTAAGATACAGAAGGATCTTGACAGACCTGAACATTGGGCACTGTCTAACAGAATGAAATTCAATGGTGAAAAGAGTAAGGTTCTACATTTAGGCAAGAAAAACAAACTGCACAGGTACAGTATAGGTGGTACCTTGCTCAATAGCAGTAACTGTGAAAGGGATCTTGGAGTCTTAGTGGACAACCATTGAAATAGGAGCCAGCCGTGTGCAGCAGCTGTCCAAAAAGCCAACACAGTTCTAGGCTGCATGAACAGAGGGATAGAATCAAGATCACGTGAAGGGTTAATACCACTTTATAAGGCCTCACTTGGAATAATGCATTCAGTTTTGGTCGCCATGATGTAGAAAAGATGTGGAGACTCTAGAAAGAGTGCAGAGAAGAGCAACAAAGAGGATTGGGGGACTGGAGACTAAAACATATGAAGAACGGTTGCAGGAACTGGGTCTGTCTAGTTTAATGAAAAGAAGGACCAGGGGAGACATGATAGCAGTCTTCCAATATCTCAGGGGCTGCCACAAAGAAGAAGGAGTCAAACTATTCCCAAAAGCACCTGAGGGCAGAACAAGAAGCAATGGGTGGAAACTAATCAAGGAGAGAAGCAACTTAGAACTGAGGAGAAATTTCTTGATAGTGAGAACAATTAATCGGTGGAACAGAAGTTGCCTCCAGAAGTTGTGAATGCCCCAACACTGGAAGTCTTTAAGAAGATGTTGGATAGCCATTTGTCTGAAATGGTATAGGGCTTCCTGCCTAGGCAGGGGGTTGGACTAGAAGACCTCCAAGTTCCCTTCCAACTCTGCTATTGTATTGTATTATATGTCAGGAGCCCAATATGGAACAAACTTTCTCTACTACTTATTCATAAAGTCTCATATTTGATAGAAAATAATATTAATAATTTCATACTCAGTTGAAATCTAGTTCTTGAAGTCAACAAAACAATTTATTTCCTTTTGCCACGAACAAACAGGCTCTGGGTTGACTGAAGGACAGGTTTTGGTGTTGAAATAGGTAGGCTGGACAGGAATTGAAGTTGTAGGACAACAGACATATTACTGTCGTTTATATTTCTTCGGAGGCACAGAGAAAAATCCTATTAGTTCATGTCTAGCAAAGAAGAGGATATTACATCCTTATTGCCAATATCATTCCTAACTAACCCCAAACTAACAGCAAGTGCAGTTCATGAGAGGCTTGAAAACCAATTAGGATTTGAACAGATGGCCAAAGAGCCATAGGGCCACTAACTCTCCTCAGTTCTCCTATCACTTAATTAGTTGCACCAAATCTAAGAGCCATGTTGGGATGAAAAATTTCTTAATTTAAGAAACTCCAGAAAGAGATTAAATGAAGAATGATTTTTAGGTGCTCTTAATTAATGTTGGTTTACAACAGGATCCAAATTTGTACTGATTTTATATCTGAACACCATATTGAGGCACTCTGCAAGATAGAATTCATGATAGTGTTTATTAAAGGTTTATAATAATAATAATAATAATTATTATTATTATTATTTAATTTCTTGACCGCTCCTCTCCCCGTAGCGACTCGGAGCGGTGCACAGAGAAACTAAAACCATAAATACAATCAAAACAGCATCTTAAAAACAAATTAAACAATGCCTGTGCTAAAATACCCATTATAACTAAAATTCCCTAAACAACTAAAACCCCATAGAGAGAGACTACCCCAGGCCGGCCAAGCAGAAAAAATATGTTTTTAATTTCAGACGGAAGGAGCGGAGGTCCGTGGTTGTTCTAATGTCGGGGGGAAGGTCATTCCAGAGGGCTGGGCCCGCCACAGAGAGAGCCCTTCCCCTGGGCGTTGCCCGCTGACAAAGTCTAGTGGACGGCACCCGGAGAAGTCCCTCTCTGTGGGAGCGAATCGGCCGTGAGGATGTATGCGGCAGGATCCGATCCCGCAGATAGCTAGGTCCCGAGCCATGGAGCGCTTTGAAGATGATAATTAATACCTTGAAGCGCACCCGGAAGACGACAGGCAGCCAGTGCAGCTCGCGCAGGAGAGGTGTTACATGGGTAAACCTAGAAGTACCCAAGATTGCCCGCGCGGCTGCGTTCTGGACCATCTGCAGTCTCCGGGTGCACCTCAAGGGAAGCCCCATGTAGAGAGAGTTACAATAGTCCAGTCGGGATGTCACGAGAGCATGAGTGACTGTGCGAAGGGCGTCCCGATCCAATAGGGGGCGCAACTGGCGAACCAGGCGAACCTGGTAAAACGCCCTCCTAGCCACGGCTGTCACTTGCTCTTCCATGGACAGCCGGGCATCTAGGAGGACACCCAAGTTGCGCGCCCCATCCACAGGGGCAAGATGTTCGCCCCCTATGGCCAGCGATGGAATAAGCTGGTTGAATCGGGCAGCCGGAAACCACAGCCACTCGGTCTTGGTCGGGTTGAGCCTGAGTCCGTTACTTCCCATCCAGATCCGTACGGCTTCCAGGCACTGGCACATCACCGCTACGGCATCGTTGGGGTGGTTTGCGGTAGATATATACAGCTGCGTATCATCAGCGTAGAGATGGTACTCTACCCCAAAACCACGGATGATCTCACCCAGCGGCTTCATGTATGTGTTGAACAGGAGAGGCGAGAGGACCGACCCCTGAGGCACCCCACATGTGAGGGGTCTCGAGGTCGACCTCTGCTCTCCCGTCAACACAAATTGCGATCGGCCAGAGAGGTAGGAGGAGAACCACCGTAAAACGGTGCCTCCCACCCCCAACCCCCCCAGCCGATGCAATAGGATACCATGGTCGATGGTATCGAAAGCCGCCGAGAGGTCTAATAGGACCAGGATGGAGGAACATCCCCCATCTCTGGCCCTCCAGAGATCATCTACCAACGCGACCAATGCCGTCTCAGTGCTATGCCCGGGCCGAAAGCCGGACTGGCGCGGATCTAGATACTCAACTTCCTCCAGGTGACGGGGAAACTGTTGTGCCACCACACTCTCAACAACCTTCGCCAAAAAGGGAAGGTTGGAGACTGGACCCATATTTCCTTTGCAGAACCCCAATTTATTGGTCCAATTTATATGCTGCTAATCTTGCAGTTCGGGGCAGCTCTTGGCAGCTTAATGCTTTTACGACTTTATTTATTTTATTATTTATTTAATAATAAATAAATTATTCAGGTGCCTTGGAGAATAATAATGTGGTATTCTTATAATATTTCAATACAATAGGTTAGGAAGAACAGTGAGGCACACAAATACACACACAAAACATGTAACAGCAGATTGTGTAAAAAAAAAACCCACCTAAATTTGGTTCTTGCAAAAGAAGAAGAATTTGTATTTTACACTCAGCTGAAAAATGTCTAGCTCATATGCTTTAGAATCAACACAAACAATTCTTCAGTTATAGAAAATGGATTTGTTACTCTTTGTTTAAACATTCCTTATTCACGTGATTTCTTTCAAGAAGGAACCAATCATAAAATAGAGGGTAAAAAGGATTAGATTAATCCTTTGATTTCCAAGGAAATGTTACAACCAGACAATCACATTTTGCAGCTTTAAAATACTGCTATAGTTTGCGCAGAGTCTGATTTCACCCTTTTCTCTTGTAATTTTTAGATCCAGAGCAGGCAAATGGAGCCAAGGGAGCCCTCAATCTCAAAATCTGCACCAGGTAAGAAAGCTGGGTGTTAAAGAAAACTTTGGATTGTAACAGGATATTTGGAGCAATAACTTGGAGAAGCACTTGTGTTACTTTTCAAGAAAATAGTTATACTTTCCCCAGCTTTACCTTCTATCTCTGCTTGTATATCGATCTGTTTTCTGTGCACCATTCCAATTTGTAACATTTTATTGGTGGTAGATAAAACGAAGAGCAGGATTTAAGTCACAGATTGACTTAGGGATGTAGAAATTGCAATATGCTATACAGCAGGATGGCCAGTACATGAATGGGAAACCTCCAGGGCTCTCCAGAACTGTAGGCTAGACTCAGAAGCTGAGAAAAATAACCCAGGGAATTTGTAATGGCAAATTTATTCCATGTTGTTGGGAAAATTCCACAAACTTGTTCAAGAATCCATCAGATGTTGAGCTGGACTCAAGAGAACGATAGAGTGAGACTAAAGATAGGCCTCCACCTTGGTTTTGCCATTTAAAGAACAAAAAATACATTCCATTTTATGCCTTAATGGCTGTTATTCAGTTTTCACCCAAATTCATAAACCTTGCAAAAACTTCCCTGAACATTGTTATGGGAGCTAGGAGCACCTACATTGTTATGGTTCAAGTACATTTCTCTCCTTCAAGATGAAACATTTTGAAAAATCCAGAGCTGCCCTCATAGCAATGAAGAAGAAATTGTTTGTGAACTAGGAAATCCAACTTTGGTCATTTTTTCTCCATTCTTGATTTTAGGTATCTGGGAGAAGTTGACTCTACAATGACAATAATTGATGTTTCTATGCTGACTGGTTTTCTCCCCGATGCTGAAGACCTTACAAGGGTAGGCAAACTTTGCATGGGGCTTGAAATGGCTGTTTCTGTAGTTCACTGGAGATGCAGAATTAGAGAACGTGTTATAGTTAAACTGCAGAGAATGACTGAATAGTCATTACTAGTAAATGAATCAATAAGATGCTGAATTTTATTTCTATGACACATAAAAGGCATTATATTTTAATAAAATCAGAAAAGGGCATCTCTTGTAGTGATTCTCGAATTTCTCTGACAAATTAATAATATTAAAACTCTTGGTTGACTCCAGGTCTCCCAAGTGTACATCCTAGGAACCTTGAAAATACTTTCAGATTTTGCTATAAATATAACACAGTGCCAGTATAAATGGCTGCAATTCCATGGTTGTTGTTTTTTTGGCAAAAGAATTTTATTGGTTTTACAAATTATAATAGGGGAAAGGGTATATAGGGTATACAATATATATTTTAGAGCTTCCATGTCAGAAATGGTGGCGACATCCGGGTCTTCATACATCATATTGTTAAGTAAATAGTGGTATATATATTTTCGTAGATTTTCACGGGTGTAGGTATGCTGGCATAGCTGGCTTCGGGGATTTTCCCGTGTATAAGGCATAGAAAAGTTGTTGCAACGTTTCGACAAGATCTCACTTGTCATCATCAGGCAGGCTTGTGTCTGTGAGTGTGACTGCGGAGGCATCGCCCCTCTTTAAATCTTGGTGGGAGGGGTGGAGTGCTGACTATTGTTGTGAGTGGGTTGATTGGCTGTGCAGTTGCATCGTGACTGGTAGATTGATGCTGGTTGGTCTCATTTGTATGTTTCTCCTTGTTTTGAATTTCAACGGCTTGGCTGGAGGGTGGGGCTCGTCTGCTGGTCAATGCTGGCTTCCAGATATCTGGTAGACGGGAGGTATCATCACGTTTGTTCATGCTGCTAGATTGTTTGTCTATTTCAATGGCTTCTCTGATTATTCTCCTGTTGAGCTGTTCCGCCTTGGAGATCATTTTAGTTCCTTGAAAGTCAATGTCATATATATATATATATATATGAAGTGGATATATTGTTACATATATATGTGTGTGTGTGTGTGTGTGTGTGTGTGTGTGTGTATCTATATCTATCACATTTTAAAATTCATAAATTCAATCTTTAGTTTTGCAATAACATCTGTTTCAGGAATTACAGTAATTCAAAATTAATTATTTTTGAGATCTGAGTCTCTTTGCTATTATATCTTCTTCCTCCTTCCCATGGCTCCTCCCGTTCCTTCTTCTTCGTCTCCCAGGATAGAGGAGTGTTTTTTAAGAAAGGCCTCCGCCTCTTTTGTTGTTTTAATTCTAATCCTGCCTCCATCCCAGAATACCAACATTCCTTCAGGCATTAACCATTTCAATTCCATGTTTTTTAATAATCTGCAACTCCCGAAGTAAATATCATCTTTTCTTTCCTTCCACTGTTTAGCTTTCTAAAGGAGTCGATAGATACATCTCCAAGTTTGAAATTGAAAATATTATGGCTCAAAAAGGAGCTGTTATCATTTACTTAGACAAGGTAAATACTTATGGAATCAATTTCTTTGAGTAGTTGCATGGTTGGTTATTTGGTTTGCTAGGCAAACACTGAAGAGTGTTACACTGAAAAGGATAGGGTGTACCATATTTTTCGGAGTATAAGACGCACCTTTTTTCCTCTAAAAGGGGGTTGAAAATCTGGGTGCGTCTTATACATCGAATATAGCATTTGGGGCCTCCTGAACCCCCACTTCATCAAAATGGCCGTGTCTAGCCTTATGGAGGCTTGCAGAGACCTCCTGGGAGCTGGGGAGGGCAGACGTGAGCAAAAAATGGGCCGGTTTTTGCCCCCACCCCCAGCCCCCAGTAGCACTCTATAAGCCTCCATAAGGCTATGCATGCATTTTTTGACAAAAATGTGGCCCGTTTTCATGAAAAACGGGCTGGTGTTTTTGCTCTTTTTTGCCCCCTCCTCAGGAGCACTCTGCAACCACCCCCCCCCAAGGCTATTCATGCCTTTTATTTGAAAAAAAAAACAGGCCCATTTTCGAGAAAAAGGGCCATTTTGGGGAGGTTTGCAGAGTGAAAAAAGGTTGGTTTTTTTTTCCTTTTGGAAAGCTCTTTAACTGATTGATGAGAATTACGTAGATCAAATGCTGTGCCAGCAGGAACAAAGTTAGGTGCTGCAGATTGTCAGCGATTTCCTTCTCCAGTACATGGATAAGTACACCTGGAAACATCTACCTACCTACCTTCTCTTTCTCTCTCTCTCCCTACCTATTTCTCTCTCTCTCTCTCTCTCTATCCCTCTACCTACCTACTGTATTTCTCTCCCCCCCCCTATCTACCTACCTACCTACTCTCTCTCCCCCTACCTTACTGTATTTCTCTCTCTCTCTATCCTTCTATCTACCTACCTACTCTCTCTCTCTCTGCCTACCTACTGTATTTCTCTCTCTTCTATCCCTCTATCTACCTACCTATTGTATTTCTCTTTCTCTATCCTCATTTTTCTAGGAGAGGGGTAGGTTTTAACTTCCTACACTACCCACCTTTCTTATCTATCTCTGCTCAAGGGGATCTTCTACTCATGGGAAATTAGCCTTCAGCACCTATTCCTTTGGAGGAGGGACTGTAGTGAAGTAATAGAAGGGCAACAGAGTCAGGGTGGGAATTGGCAAGGGGCTTAGCCAATTTTCTGCCCATGTCCTGTTGACTCAAAACAGGGAAGGCAGCATTGTATCTGGGCACTACTGTTTGAGTTTATCTTATTGATTAGCCCTTGGGCCATATCAAAAAGTTCCGGACTCAAATTATAAATTGGATACAATACAATTTAAAATGAAATTGGAATAAAATATTTTAATAGAGAGATAAATAAAATGCGATAAAATTATACAGTGATACCTCGGTTCACGAACTTAATTCGTGAACTGACTCTGGTCGTGAACCGAGGCACAGTTTCCCATAGGGTTTAATGTAAATCCGGTTAATCTGTTCTGATCTTTTTTGGGGGGGTTTGTATGTGCTAAAAGCATAACAAAAATCAAAAAAAGTCACTGAAAGTACTCACAGTGTACTTTTTTCTGTGTCTCCTTCTCTCCACGATCTTCCTACAGGAAGTCACAACCATGTGACAGCCAGGAAATAGCATTAAAATGGCCGCGGCTCCTGTTCGTGAACCGAAGCGGAGTTCGTGAACCGGAGCATATTTTGATGAACGTTTCTGTTCGTGAACCGAGTTGTTCGTGAACAGAAGCGTTCATGAACCGAGGTACCACTGTATTTCAGTGTCACTCCTACAATCTACCCCAATCAGTCCCACCTATATACCAAACAAATGACTCATTGCCTTATGTGTGGCTCGGGACTCTGCTGTGTTAAATGTTATTTTCAGATTCTAGTCACACATAAGGCAAGTTGCTTTGCTATGGGGATCCCACTGGGTCGTTCGTTTGATATATAGACCAAAGGTACCGTCTTTCCCCGAAAATAAGACAGGGCCTTATTTTCTTTTGACCCTCGAAATCAGCACTTGGCCTTATATTTGGGGAGGCCTTATTATTTTTGAGGTGCAGGAGGAGGCGAGCGTGGTCACCTCATGGCTGCTGCTGTGTTGCAATATTTTCCAGGAAGGCTTATTTTCAGGGGAGGGCTTATTTTATCGCATGCACTCAGAAGTCCAATTGGGCTTATTATCAGCGGAGGTCTTATTTTGGGGGAAAGAGGTTACCTGTTCCTCACCCTTTTATACTGGGCACTGGGGAAACAGGCTAGGTGCCCCAATGTTCTTTGGATACATGACAGAATAGTTATTATTTTATTATTATTATTTTAATTTATATACCGCCCTCTCTCCCGATTTGGGACTCAGGGTGGGTAGTGTGTTATTATTCTAACTTTTGACCCTTATTTTCTGAGACACCATTTCCTCTCACCATTTCCATTGCTTACCCTTTCTTTCTGGGAAGCCTGGACAGATTTGCAGAATTTAGTCCTTCAACTGTTGGGTCCAACTTGAGGAACTCGGAATAAGCCGTTTCCTTGAGGTTATTCAGATGGAGTTTCGGGGGAGGGGGGAATTATCTCCATGGATAAACTGGCACCCACAAATTCTCTTCTCTCTCCATCCCAGGTCTCCCACTCTGAGGAAGAATGCCTGCAATTTAAGATTCTCAGGCATTTTGACGTTGGCTTCATTCAGCCAGGATCAGTCCAGGTGTACAGCTACTACAATCTAAGTAAATTATTATTATTATTATTATTATTATTATTATTATTATTATTATTATTATTATTATTATTATTATTATTATTATTATTATTATTATTATTATTATTATTATTATTATTATTATTATTATTATTACTACGCACCCATCTCACCACAAAGGGACTCGGGGCGGCGCACAGAAATTTAAAATAAATATACGTATATACAAAATATTAACATTCAACAACTAAATTAAACCAAAACCCTGCGTTAAAATAAATTTAAAATCCATAAATTAAAACTTTGATTAGCTACAAGTCAGTACGGTGCGGAGTAGTTCATGCCAGGCCGGCTAGATGAAAGAAGTGAGTTTTTAAGTGCTGGCGGAACAAGCGGAGGTCCGAGATGATACGGAGTTCAGGAGGTACGTCGTTCCAGAGGGTTGGGCCCACCACAGAGAAGGCCCTTCCCCTGGGTGCCACCAACCGGCATTGCCCGGTCGATGGCACCTGGAGAAGACCCTCTCCGTGGGAGCGAGTCGGCTGTAGGGATTTATGGGGCAGCAGATGGTCTTGTAGGTAGCTAGGCCCCGTGCCATGGTCATCAAAACCTTGTAATGCACCCGGAAGGTCACAGGTAGCTAGTGCAGCTCGCGCAGGAGTGGTGTTATGTAGGAATGCCTTGAGGCTCCCATGATCACCCGTGCGGCCGCATTCTGAACCAACTGCAATCTCCGAGTGCATCTCAAGGGGAGCCCCACGTAGAGAGCGTTACAGTAGTCCAGACGAGAAGTCATGAGTGCTTGAGTGACTGTGCGAAGGGCCTCCCGGTCCAGTAAGGGGCGCAATTGGTGGACCAGGGGAACCTGGTAAAACGCCCCCCTGGCCACGGCCGCCACCTGGTCCTCCAGGGACAGCCGGGAATCCAGGAGGACTGCTAAATTGTGCACCCTCTCCACGGGGACCAATACTTCACCCCCCATGGCCAGTGATGGTGTCATCTGGCTAAACCGGGAGGCCGGGAACCACAGCCACTCAGTCTTGGACGGGTTGAGTTTGAGTTTGTTACTGCCCATCCAGATCCGTACAGCCTCTAAACACCGGGACATCACCTCAACGGCCTTATGAGAGGGGCCTAGAAGTCGACCTCTGCCCCCCCGTCAACACTAATTGAGACTGACTGGAGAGGTAGGAGGAGAACCACTGCAAAACGGTGTCTCCCACCCCCAACCCCCCCAGTCGGCGCAATAGGATACCATGGTCGATGGTATCAAAAGCCGCTGAGAGATCTAACAGGACCAGGACAGAGGAACAACCCCTATCCCTGTCCCCCTACCTATCTACTGTATTTCTCTCTCTCTCTTTCTCTCTCTCTCCATTTCTCTCCCTCTATCCCTCTACCTACCTATTTAACTACTCTCTCTCCCCCTCTCCACCTACTGTATTTCTCTCTCTTTGTCTCCCTCTCTATCCCTCTATCTACTTACCTACTTTTTTTTAAAAAAAAACCTCTTCAAAACCTGGGTGCGTCTTATACTCCGGTGCGTCTTATACTCCGAAAAATACGGTACCTTTGCTTGCCTCCTGAGGGGCAGAAAACAGATCCTGTTTTTCTCTGATGGGCATCGTGATGCTCATATTTGGGGGGGGGGGGAGAGTGATACTGAGCTTATCATGGCTGAAATGTTAAAAGAATACAAAATAATTGTTTAAAAAAATCTCCAGTCCAACTAACTAGACCTGACTTATTTGCAAAGATGAAAATGATAGAAAAACCAGAACCGACAGACACTCATGGCCTGTTCTAATAATTCGCTTTTGTTGACAGCTTAACAAAACTCATTCAGCCAACTAACACTCTTTTTTTATAAAAAGGTTTTTTTTTTCCTTTTTCATAACAAATAACCACATGTATATATAAGCAACATCATTTTATATTATTAAATATTTACATCACTTTGTCTTACCATCAACTCCCAAGATTGATTATTGGCTCTTCTGCTCTCCATACACCATGTTTGCACCTTGTCCATCACTTTCTTCTCCCTCTCTCCTCCTCTCCCTCCTCCCTCCCTCCTTTCTTCCCTCTTCTCTACTTCTACGTCCTCTCTCCTTCTCCTCTCTCTCCTTTCCACTCCTTCTTTCTCTCCTCCTCTTCCCCTCTCCCACCCTCTCTCCTATCCCTCTCTTCTTCCCTTTCCTCTCGCCTCTCTTCCACACTCTTCATCTCCGTTATTTGGTGTATATATAGGTGACCATCTAGACAGCAAGCCAAGAATTACCTTGTGTAATTTTTTTAGATATGTGTGTTAGTTTTATGAGCTGATCAATAAATTAAATTAGAGAGAGACCAGGATAGATCTAAGTCCACACTTGGAATACTGCATTCAGTTTTGGTCGCCACGATATAGAGAAGATGTGGAGATTCTAGAAAGAGTGCAGAGAAAAGCAACAAAGATGATTAGGGGACTGGAGGCTAAAACATAGGATGAGCGGTTGCAGGAACTGGGTAGGTCTAGTTTAATGAAAAGAAGGACCAGGGGAGACATGATAGCAGCCTTCCAATATCTCAGGGGTTGCCACAAAGAAGAGGGAGTCAAACTATTCTCCAAGGCACCTGAGGGCAGAACAAGAAGCAATAGGTGGAAACTAATCAAGCAGAGAAGCAACTCAGAACTGAGGAGACATTTCCTGACAGTTAGAACAATTAGTCAGTGGAACAGAAGTTGCCTCTAGAAGTTGTGAATGCCCCAACCCTGGAAGTCTTTAAGAAGATGTTGGATAGCCATTTGTCTGAAACGGTATAGGCCTTCCTGCCTAGGCAGGGGGTTGGACTAGAAGACCTCCAAGGTCCCTTCCAACTCTGCTATTGTATTGTATTGATATTCTGCTATTCTGCTTCCAACTCTGCTATTGTATTGTATTGACTAAATGTTATTAAATTTATAATCACCATCGTTTTCTTGATGTGGCACATGGACGTACCTTTTAATTCTTCCTTTAGATGAACGATGTACCAAGGCCTACAGTCCAGATAAAGGAACAGGCCGCCTCAATAAAACATGTGATGGTAACATTTGCAAATGTACAGAAGGTAAGTTGGGAGAAATAAGGTAAATGTTGTCTCCGAGCACCAAAATGGAAGAGTTGGGGAAGAGCTGGTATAGAATCTATGGCAAATATAAATTTAATTCAAATTTAATCAATGATCATTTTTCTCAATCTGAATCTATTTGGAAACTTTGTGATCTATAAAATAATATGAGGAGAGAGTTGCTGGATTTTAGTAGTTGCAATCTATATAAATAAAAATGTAACAAGAGTTTGTTCAAAACCGCTAATCTCCGAAAATACTGCTTCCAAGTTTTCACACAACATTCCTTTGAAATACGGCACCAATGATATATATATAGATTGTCTAGATGTCACACCTGTGCCAGGTACATGCAACGGAAATGTAAAAAATTGTAAAAAAAGGTAGGTAGATGGATACAGAGAGAGCAGTGGGCCACAGGTATTATGTCATCCTTTCTGACATAAAATACTCTGTCCATAAGATTCAAGGAGAAATGTGGTTGGTAGGTAGGTAGGTAGGTAGAGGGATAGAGAGAGGGAGAAATACAGTAGGTAGGTAGGTTGGGGGTTATACGGTGGTTGTGTGTACGTGTTTGTGTGTGAAGGTGTAAATCTACACACAGATTGGTTGGCCATTTAACCAGAGTGGGCCACAGCAACGTGTGGCCGGGAAGGGCTAGTACTTCATAAAATGATTACTAAGGATGTGATTCATTGTTTCTACACATTTCTATGTTTCTATGTTGATTTGTGAGCTTCTCCTTTTTTAAATCTAAGGTATGACCAGAGCAATTAATACTAAGGAAATAAAGTAAAACGAAAAATGTATCCATGCAATATGAATATTTGACAAATGCCATTCTCTGATGACCATGGCCAATTTCCTTCCATTTCCTCTTATTCATTCCCCTAGGATTCAGTCAGCAGTTGGACAATGAACTGTAGATGGTCAGATGTTGATACATCTTTCTCTTCATACACTGAGAGCATGTGTCGTTTGGCTCCCTGCTTCCCAGTTGATCACAACACACACAAACACATGCACAAACACACACACACACACACACAAGGAGATGGAGAGAAAAACAGATTGGAAACAGGCAGGCAAGCTTATATAGCAAGGCTATCGTCAAGGCTATGGTTTCCCCAGTTGCAATGGATGGCTGTGGAAGTTGGACCATAAGAAAGGCTGAGCGCCAAAGAATTAAGGCCATTGAACTCTGGTGCTGGAGAAGAAGACTCCTGCATTGAGTCCCTTGGACTGCAAGGCCATCCAACCGGTCAGTCCTAGAGGAGATCCACCCTGACTGCTCTTTAGAAGGCCAGATCCTGAAGAGGAAACTCAAAGACTTTGGCCACCTAAGGAGAAGGAAGAAGGACTCCCTGGAGAAGAGCCTCATGCTGGGAACGATTGAGGGCAAAAGAAGAAGGGGACCAGAGAGAATGGGGTGGCTGGATGGAATCACTGAAGCAGTGGGGGTGAGCTTAAATGGACTCCAGAGGATGCTACAGGACCTGGAGGAACATTGTCCATGGGGCCGTGATGGGTCAGACACGACTTCGCAACTAACAACACCAACAACAAAGGCACACTTCGTTTCTCTGCTATGTACCACTGTACAACATAGGTGACAAAAATGAAGATTAGACAATCTGGGTGAAGTAGCAGCTTGTCAAAGCATTGTGTGTAGATACAGTGTAAGTCCTCCTCATCTACACATCTATTGATTTCAGACTACTTCATGTATCGTCATTAAAACAATATGGAAAGTGGGGATATGATTTGATGTTATATAGAGTAAAAGAATTTGCAATTTGAAACTAATCTGCAATCAACCACGCATAAATGGTGGAGCCATTAATACATCCCCATGTGAGTGATGATAACTTCCAGATAATTTAGTATATAGACTTCTTCTCAAAATGCAATTTACGTGGCATCAATGATTTATTCATGCTTGAAAAAGGAGATGCCGAAGATTGCTAGTACGGCCTTCATCACAATTACTGAATTTTTATTTCAGAGCATAATGAACCTTAGCTCAGAGCTGCCAGATTTGCTTTCGGAAGACCCAGTGTTTCCTTTGCTTCTTAAATACAGCGCAATTCTTATCTGATTTTCTCTTCAGAGAAAATAAGAAAGTGCATTTGATAAAGTAGACCACAACCTACTACTTGATAAGATAGCAAAATGTGGGTTAGACAGCATCGCCCTCGGTTGGATTTGTAACTGGCTAACAAACCACACTCAACGTATGGTCTTTAATGGAACTGCATCTACATGTAGGGAAGTATGGCGTGGGTACCTCAAGGTTCTTTCTTAGACCCAGTATACTTCAATAGCTTCATCAATGCTTTAGATGAGGGGATAGATGGGGAATTCATCAAGCTGGCAGGAATAGCCAACACTCCAGAAGATAGGCTTAAGATACAGAAGATTTGACAGATTTAAACATTGGGCACTATCTAAAAAAATGAAATTCAATGATGAAAAGAGTAAGGTTCTACATTTAGGCAAGAAAAACAAAATTCGCATGTATAGTATAGGTGGCATCTAGATCAATAGTAGTAGCTGCGAGAGGGATCTAGTGGTCAATCTCATACAATAGGAGTCAGCCGTGTGCAGCAGCTGCCAAAAAAGCCAACCCAATTCTAGGCTGCATCAACAGAGGGAGAGAATCAAGATCTCATGAAGTGTTAATACCACTTTATAAGGCCTTGGGAAGGCCACACTTGGAATATTTGCATTCAGTTTTGGTCGCCACGATGTAGAAAAGATGTGGAGACTCTAGAAAGAGTGCAGAGAAGAGCAACCAAGAGGATTAGGGGACTGGAAGCTAAAACATATAAAGAACGGTTGCAGGAACTGGGTATGTCTAGTTTAATGAAAAGGGGGCCTAGGAGTGACATAATAATAATGCTCCAATATCTAAGGAGAACAATTAAGCAGTGGAACAGAAGTTGCCTCCAGAACTTGTGGGTGCTCCAACAAGGGAAGTTTTTAAGAGGAGACTGGACAGCCATTTGTCTGAAATGGTACAGAATTTCCTGCCTGAACAGAGGGTTGGACTGGATCTCCAAGGTTCCTTACAGTCTGTTATTCTGTTATTTGCAATATCACATTATCAAATAACTATGTTTGTATATTATCCCTAGATATACAGTGTCACATTTAAATTAGTGTTGCCTGTTTCTGATGATCGAACCCAGATGTCTTCTCCAAATGAGATGTTACCTGCTTTGTGATGGCTACTTTTTGCCCTAGCAATGCCTTCTAAATCAGAAGATGTATCCTCAACAATCGATTCAACATTCTCTCTTCTCTTTTCTCCCCTTGAAGAAAACTGCTCCTTGCTCAAACAGCAGGAAAAGATTGATCTTTCGTTACGTATTCAAAAAGCCTGCGATCGAAGTGTGGATTATGGTATTTATATTGTAGAATCTTTTTAATAAGGTAGTGGGGTCTTTCATTGTTAATAGTATATTTCTAACTGTCAAGAAGACATGATTTGAAGCAACCATTCTGAATTTATTCATAATATTCATGGATTTTCTTTTACCCCCAGGATGCTTAGCTGCTGGTACACACCTTCATCCTGCAGGGATATTTTTCTAATTAACACGGTGCTGTTTGTTGGGGTGTTATTGACCCTCCCGTGTAACCTAACAATCAAGGGCTCCTAGAAATAGATCTGGATCAATGAGTCAGCAGAGCCAAAACACCGAGATTCAGAAAAGAATTCCATACTGCAAATGAAATGAAAACTCACTGTTTTCATTTTCAGTCCTTCAAAAAGTAGCATGAAGCCAAATTGCAATCATCTGCATGGCCCCCATCTCAAAACCCAAAAGTTAAACGCTACCTTGCTGTGTGAAGTGGGGTGAGCTGCTGTGGCCTAGAGGTGGAGCTCTTGCCTTACAAGCAGGAGGTTGTGAGTTCGATCCTAGGGAGAGGCAGAGGTAGGGTCTCCTGCTTGGGCAAGGGGGTTGGACTAGATGACCTGCAAGGCCCCTTCCAACTCTTGTTAATCTGTTAAAGGTGGTGAGTTCAATCGTAGGTAGAGGCAGAGGTAGGGTCCCCTGCTTGGGCAGGGGGTTGGACTAGATGACCTGCAAGGCCCCTTCCAACTCTGTTCATCTGTTAAAGAGATGGACCTTTTCACAAATGGTGGAAAGGACTATTTGGAAGCTTACAGTTAGCCCTTCAAAGTGGTTCAGACAAGAAGAACAACCAGGCACATCACAGTATTTATCATAAGTACAACATTAAACCCTTTCTTGAAGGTTGAAACTATTTCTCCCTTCCTCTCTTTCTAGTCTCTGGAAAACTAGGGAAGGTTGAAATATTTCTCATGCTTTCCCCACACCCACAGATTGTGTGCCTCTCGTGAGATCATTGCCTAGGCTGCAGGTCTTCCTCTTGTCCCTTAAGATCATTCCAACCAACCTGTAATGGTGTCTGAGAATGGCCTTGGGAGACAGAGGAAAGAGCTACAGCCAGGGAGTGGCTGGACAAGGGGCAGCTTAGCCTACACAAAAGTGGGGCAAATGTCTCGTCAAAAACCCTCTCTCGTTTCTTGGGCTGTAAAGGCGACAGGGGAGAAATGTACTTTCAGATTTGCAAGATTCTGTTAATGCCACCTTACAATAAAGTAATTGTAGTCCATCTGGCCATGTTTCCTGTGTGGATTACCTCACATGACTGATAATAGCATAACACTCAAGAGAAAACGCACCATTTGCACCCATGAACCCCACAGTGGAGCAGCCTCACCGGGAGGATTCTAGACTGCCACAAAGATCCACCTGGAAGTGCCCATAGTCTAGGTGGGAAGGTTAATGAAGGAGAGAAGCAACTTAGAACTGAGGAGGAATTTCCTGACAGTGTGAACAATCCATTAGTGGAATAGAAGTTGCCTCCAGAAGTTGTGAATGCCCCAACACTGCAAGTCTTTAAGAGGATGTTGGAGAGCCATTTGTCTGAAACGGTATAAGGTTTCCTGCCTAGGTAGGAGGTTGGACTAGAAGACCTCCAAGGTCCCTTCCAACTCTGCTATTGTATTATTGTATTGTTAGCAGTACCTGTCCCAAAGGTGCTTTTCCAAAAGGCAGCTGGACTTTCTTGGAAAGACAGGAAATCCAGGTGCCTTCTGGAAAAGCATCTTTGGGACAACCATGACCTGGATGGTTGGGAATCTCCATGGACAATTAGCGGCATCTGTGCCTCTCTGATTATGTCACTCAGGGTGAACAATAATTTGTCTTAAGGAGTCTTGTTTCTCTCTTTCTCCTTCAAAGTCTACAAAGCCAGGCTCCTTCGAATAGAAGAAAAAGATGGCAATAATATCTATGTCATGGACATTTTAGAAGTTATTAAAAGTGGTAAGAATGTTTCCCCTAAATTATATCACGTATTAAATAGTGGAAATATTTTCACAAAATCCGAAAGTTTATTTGAACCCCCGTCAAAAGTTCACATTGCTGTATTTATCTTGATTTAATATATTCATTTTAATTGTCTCCCCACCCCCACCAAAGCAACTCTGGGCAATGTACAATAAAATCAAACAAAATTGAAAATGCAATATTTTGAAATTTTTAATGGGATAGGACAAATGAATAAAGAACAGGAACACCAGCTGAATCCAGCTGATAACATCAACAAGTCCAAATGTAACTGATGGGAATCCCAATCACTCTAACCCAGGAGTGTCCAACCTTGGCCACTTCAAGACTTGTGGACTTCAACTCCCAGAACCCCTCAACCATAAGCAAAAGCTTTGCTTTGCTGGCTGAGGAATTCTGGGAGCTGAAATCCACAAGTCTTGAAGTGGCCAAGTTTGGACACTCCTGCTCTAACCCAAGGTTTTGAAGCCAGGCCTTGAAGGCTTTCTAGAAGGCCAACAGGCTGGGGGTCACCCAGATACCAGGAAAAACTTTCCTTACCGACTGAATTTTCATCTGTGTGATCAGAACTTCAGTGTTTGCGAGAATTTTCCTTGAGTGTCAGTTGCCTCAAAAGAAAGTTTATTATTATTGTTATTCAAACTCACAATAGAGTTTCAAAAGAGAAAGTTTCTGCTTTAAATAAATGTTCAGAATTTTGTCTGAGGGAATGAGGAACTAGGACAAGTACCATGAGAAGAAAGGGGAGGGGATGTTTTCATCATTCTACCAATTTTCTGTGTCCTGATCAATCTGGATGAGTCAGAATATCCTCTAAACAACCAACAGCTGCCAAAAAAGCCAACACAGTTCTAGGCTGCATCAACAGAGGGATAGAATCAAGATCACGTGAAGGGTTAATACCACTTTGCAATGCCTTGGGAAGGCCACAGTTGGAATACGGCATCCAGTTTTGGTTGCCACGATGTAGAAAAGATGTGGAGACTCTAGAAAGAGTGCAGAGAAGAGCAACAAGGAGGATGAGGGGACTGGAGACTAAAACATATGAAGAACGGTTGCAGGAACTGGGTATGTCTAGTTTAATGAAAAGAAGGACCAGGGGAGACAGTATAGCACTCTTCCAATATCTCAGGGGTTGCCCCAAAGAAGAGGGAGTCAAGCTATTCTCCAAGGCACCTGAGGGCAGAACAAGAAGCAATGGGTGGAAACTAATCAAGGAGAGAAGCAACTTAGAACCGAGGAGAAATTTCCTGACAGTCAGAACAATTCATTAGGGAAACAGAAGTTGCCTCCAGAAGTTGTGAATGCCCCAACACTTCAAGTCTTCAAGAAGTTGTTGGATAGCCATTTGTCTGAAATGGTATAGGGCTTCCTGCCTAGGCAGGGGGTTGGACTAGAAGACCTCCAAGGTCCCTTCCAACCCTGCTATTGTATTGCATTGTATTGAGTGGGATCTTTTGTAGGAGGGCTGCCAATAGCCTCCCTCCCCTCTGCAGAAATGCCCCCCCCCTTTCAGTATTGTTCAGAGGAATCTTCTCTGGATCACCCCACAGCTCCAGATTTGAGGTAGGGACCTGGTTTATCAGTATCCATGTTGCATACAATGGACCCCTCCAAGGAAAAATGTAGAACTGAGAAGATAAATTTGTTTATCCCAGGGCGATAAATATGGACCAATAGCAGTTGGAGAAAGAATCAATTCACCCACTAAATACAGCTTCTTCTTCTTTGCTTGTCATTGGTTATGTAATACATCCAGTATTTGTATTAAACCAATCGAAGACCATGTCCCCATTGAAATGTTTATTCAGACTCTATCTAATGTCTGCAGGCACTGACCGAAATCCACGAGCAGCGGCCCGCCAGTATATAAGTCCAAGGAAGTGCCAGGAGGCTCTGAATCTGAAGGTGAACGATTATTGCCTGATCTGGGGTCTCAGCAGTGACCTGTGGCAAATAGAAGACAAGTACGTATTTCACTTTTTAAAAAAAAATTCTAAGATTTTAGAGACTTTGCTTTTCTGCTATTGTTAGAATAATTATCCTGAAGTTGGGTTGACAATATATATAAGCCAGGATTCTTAAAGAGTATATGTAACTTTAAGGACTATGTGGAATCTGATTGGCTGTGCTTCCCAGCTCCATCTTAAAAGGCAGCTGGAAACACAGTTCATCTCCTTTTGCTTTCCTTTGCTTCCTGATTGCCACTGAGGACGGAAGAAGTATCATTGTTTGAATTACTGTAAGATAACTGTGATTTTGGTGAAGGACTGTTTATTGTTAGAGGAGTTAGTCTCACTGTTTGGAAGAAGTATTTTAGTTACTACGAAAGTAAAGACTATTTATTTTTTCTACTATCCGTGTTTTAGAGTTTGTGTGTGGTTAAAGCAACGTATCTCTTGCTGTTCGGTGTATTGCACTATTCTGCCTGTTTATTTTTCCAACGGGGGTGTTGTTTTTTTTTACCCCTAACAGCTATCAAATCCACAGAACCCCTAAATATAACTACAGCGCCATAGAATGTTGTGTTGCAACTCTGAAAGCAACCCTAATCTGAATCTTTTAATATCAAAATATTCATTCTTCCTCAGCGTCAGCCTCCACTTTGCTTGCTTGCTATCGGCTGCCATAGAAACGGGGAGGGGGGGGGGGCTCGAGGTATTTGGGGTGGGGAATTTCTGGTGCTGGAGGATTTATCAGGAGGGAGTTTAGTTCTCCCCATCACTGATGGCCTGTGTTTGGACTTGGTCAAGGTCAACCCTCTCTGCATACCAACTCAATGAGGCTTTTTGAAGATGCACCCCACATGACACCTTTGGGAGCTGCAGATTGGTCATTGGGTTGGGGTGATTGGGAGGAGGGTGCTGGGCAAATGTTTGATATGTACACATTCCAGCCTTTTTGGCTCAGATCTTGCTTTCCTTTCTTTTCATAACCAGTACAAGTATCGTTACCTCTACAAAAGTGGAGTTGGCAGTTTTCTTTCTCGGTTATGGAAGGACATTAAGCAAAGCCTGACATTAAGCAAAGCCTGACCCTCAGTTTTATTGGATGCCATGGAAGAATTCTATAGGTTGGATGCAGTGACGGGCGGTCAGATGAGGCAGGGGAGGCACAGCCTCACCCGCTCTAATCATGAAAAGCGGGAAAAAATGTGAAAGGGAAAAGGCGAGAGCTGAAGTCAGGCTGAGCTAGTTGCTGCCTCACCATGGATGACTCTGCTTAACTGTTTTAAAAAGCCTGTAACAATGTGCCTTCTGCTATGAGGCTGGAGAACTGCCTGACTTTGTGTGTTTCATGGTCGCTCGAGCAGAGTTAAGCGAGGGTTAAAAGCCTAGAAATTCCTGACGTAAGGTGAGGCACGCAGTTCTCCTGCCTCAGAGTAGAGGGCGGTTCGTTTGGGCAGGGCTTCTTCAGAGGATCTGAGGCAAGAGCAGAGTTGAAGTCCTCTCTGAAGCAGTGGGTGGGCTCTATTGCGTTTCAGGCATTTCCCACCCAGAACAGCAGGCTCCCGTTGCAATTGGGGGTATTTGGGGAATGGGGGTGGGGGGGATGGCAGAGGAGCTGCTTTCAAGCCATTGAAACATATATCCAATCCAGTGTGTGTGTGTGTGTGTGTGTGTGTGTGTGTGTGTTTGAGAGAAAGTGAGTGAGTGAGAGAGGGAAGGGGGTAGGAGAGATAGTCCAATCCAACTTCTCTGTGTGTGTGTGTTGTTGTTTTTTTTGAGAGAGAGAGGGGGTGACAGGGAGAGAGGGAGGAAGGAGGGGAAGGGAGAAGAAAAAAGAAAGAAAGAAGGAAACTTCTTTCACAAACGAAAAAAACAAATGCTGTCACTTTAAATCGGAACTGAGCATGCCTGGCTGTGGAATTCTGGGAGTTGAAGTCCACCAGTCTAAAAAAATTTGAAACCCACCACTGTGTCACTGCCTCACCAGCCATAAATCTCCCTGCACATCACTGGTTAGATGTGACATTGTGGGGAAGACTTGTGGAATACCCTTAACGAGGATTTTTAGATTCCTTCATGTATGGATAGCACCATCTGCCCAACTAAATCTCTCTGGGAACATCTAACGCTTTGGCCCAGATGCTTTGCACAGAAGCCACACAGTCCTTATGCTCTATGACCTGCTGAAGAGCTGTGCTTGCCTGGAGGGGTCTTTTCTATCACAACCACAAATTTCCCAGTGCCTCCAGATCTGGCCTGTAAGGATTTGCACATGATGGCAACAGAAAGTGAAAATTGTCTGTATTTCTTTGGTACTCCCTAGTGGTTGCCTAGATTTTTGCAGCCCAGACCAATTAATCCAATCCTTTCATTTTGCGCTGAATTGTTTTTGTTTGTACAAATTGTTTTTATAGTACCGACAGCTCAATAGGGGAAGGGTTGCATCTAGTTGTTCCTCTTTATAGTCAAATATATACTCAACATGAGTAAGTTAATCACCCTGTGATTAGGAACATGCAACTTTTCTTTTAGGTATTTTTGGAAACATTAAGGTTGATACTCATTTACCTGGAGAAGATCAAAATACTGTTTCAGTGGTTTAACTTTCCAAAACAACAAGGATTTTCTCATTTTTATCTAATACTTCTTAAAATCTTCCTGAATTTATGATTGTCTTAACTACCATAAGCCTGAGGCATCTCTTTGCCTTTGAGAAGTTCTAGCTGCAGGCCAAGGGGTTTTTCATTCATTTGGGTCCCACAAATATACTTACTATGATGTAATGGCTCCTCTCCTAACTTAAGAAAGTAAAGACTCTTGAAATGGATTATTTCAAAACGAACCTTTAATTAAGCGGGATGGTAACCATTAGAGGCGAAGCAACATCTGAATCCCTTTAGGCAATGCAAGTGGGATTAAACGGATAATGATCTTTGTCAGAAGGCAGATTCTGGTCAATACACAAGTGTGGAAATGTTTTCTTGACTCGTCTGCCTTGAGAGTCGAATAAGCATACATTCCCATGGCTGTCTCTGGTTAGACATTAAAGTAAGATATCCCACATGGCTATTATAAACATTCCTCCAGAGATGTTGAGATCTCCAGCCTTCCAGTGACAGGCAACCAGCTGCAAATCACAGTTGTTACAGGTACTGCTAGTAAATTGGCTCCAAGGCCCCCCCACTCCTCCCAATTGAATGGCAGGGATCGTTAGGGATCTGACCTACGATCTGTTGATAGTATATATCTGTAGCATTCAGATCCAATTTTCCACTCTACATCTCAACTGAAATGCTTATAGTCTGGAACTGGAGATAAGAAATCGATGAGGCAAAACTGATTTATCATTGAATTCATTCATTATTGTAGCAATCAGCCGCCATTTGAATTTTCTAGAATTCAGTTGTTTTTGGGATCCGGATTTTAAGGAAAAAGAAAAGTTTCTTCTTTCCCCCTAAAAATCCAAATCGAAATTGAAATGTCGTATTCATAGGGACGGAATGATTAAAAACTATATTGCATTCAGACCAAGCTCAGCACATTGTTCCAACAGGAGACAGTTCAACGAATTTCTTTGCAGGGCTGACTTTTAAAATAAAACTTGCTTCCTCTTTCCAGAATTTCCTACTTCATTACAAAGAGCACCTGGATTGAGAGATGGCCAAATGAAGATGAATGCCAGAATGAAGAATTCCAGGACTTGTGTGAAGATTTAGCTCAGTTGTCCAACACACTGACTATATTTGGCTGCCCTAATTAAGGTACAGAAGAATCAATGATAGGAAGGAAATTCTCAGAAGACAGATTTCTGAGTATATGTATATGTGTGTGCTACTTTGCTTCTTGATCTTTTACTTTTATGTCATTTTGCTCTGCTATGTTCCCTTAAATTATTATTAATTATTATTATTAAATTAAGATTTATTAACCGCACCCTCTCCCCACAGGGACCCGGGGCGGTGCACAGGCATAATTAAAAACAATATACAAAATACAAACATTACTTAAAATAAAATTAAATACATCTACCTATGCTAAAAATATATAATTAAAACCCATTAAAATTTGTAATTAAAAGACAGAGAGAACTATTCAAGGCCGGCCAGTCGAAAGAGATGGGTCTTCAATTTTACCCGGAAGGAGCGGAGGTCGGTGGTCGTTCTAATATCAGGGGGAAGGTCGTTCCAGAGGGCCGGGCCCGCCACAGAGAGCGCCCTTCCCCTGGGCGTCGCCCGCTGACAAAGTCTAGTGGACGGCACCCGGAGAAGCCCCTCTCTGTGGGAGCGAATCGGTCGTGAGGATGTGTGGGGCAGGATCCGATCTCGCAGATAGCTAGGTCCCGAGCCATGGAGCGCTTTGAAGATGATAACTAACACCTTGAAGCGCACCCGGAAGACGACAGGTAGCCAGTGCAGCTCGCGCAGGAGCGGTGTTACATGGGCAAACCTGGAGGTGCCCATAATTGCTCGCGCGGCCGCATTCTGAACTAACTGAAGCCTCCGGGTGCACCTCAAGGGGAGCCCCATGTAGAGAGAGTTGCAATAGTCCAGTCGGGATGTCACGAGGGCATGGGTGACTGTGCGAAGGGCGTCCCGATCCAATAGGGGGCGCAATTGGCGAACCAGGCGAACCTGGTAAAACGCCCTCCTGGCCACGGCTGTCACTTGCTCTTCCATAGACAGCCGGGTATCCAGGAGGACACCCAAATTGCGCGCCCCATCCACAGGGGCAAGATGTTCGCCCCCTATGGCCAGCGTTGGAGAAAGCTGGTTGAATCGGGCAGCCGGAAACCACAGCCACTCGGTCTTGGTCGGGTTGAGCCTAAGTCCGTTACTTCCCATCCAGATCCGCACGGCTTCCAGGCACTGGCACATCACCGCTACGGCATCGTTGGGGTGGTCTGGGGTAGATATGTACAGCTGGGTGTCATCAGCGTACAGATGGTACTCTACCCCAAAACCACGGATGATCTCACCCAGCGGCTTCATGTATGCATTAAACAGGAGAGGCGAGAGGACCGACCCCTGAGGCACCCCGCATGTGAGGGGTCTCGGGGTCGACCTCTGCTCTCCTGCCCGCACAAATTGCGATCGGCCAGAGAGGTAGGAGGAGAACCACCGCAAAACGGTGCCTCCCACCCCCAACCCCCCCAGCCGATGCAATAGGATACCATGGTCGATGGTATCGAAAGCCGCCGAGAGGTCTAATAGGACCAGGATGGAGGAACATCCCCCATCTCTGGCCCTCCAGAGATCATCTACCAACGCGACCAATGCCGTCTCGGTGCTATGCCCGGGCCGAAAGCCGGACTGGCGCGGATCTAGATAGTCAACTTCCTCCAGTAAACAGTAAATTGTTTACTGTACGTATAAAATAAACAATTAATTGCTTACTTTGGTGTGTTCTTGATTATTAATAAACAATGATGAATGAGTTGGTGGGACAATATTAACAAGCCCTATATACTCTTCTTGAAGATAGATCTGTACCCAAAGAAACATGGATTGAAATGCACTACTTTGAAGACAGAGGTTTCCGTTGGATATGCTTAGACTTGGATACAATCTTATCTCTTAATAAACACTGATCTCAGAGCATTTAACAGCTGCTATTTAATGATGACAAAACGTTCTTTGGGTTACATTACATTAGAATGGGTTTTATCAAGTGACTAAGCCTGCTAGACTTGGCATCTGTCAAAATGTGCCTCTTCCCCAGCTCCAACCTTCAGGATAGTACCATATTTTTCAGAGTATAAGACGCACCTTTTTTCCTCTAAAAAGAGTATATAGGGCCTGTTAATACTGAAAATCTGGGTGCGTCTTATATATCAAATACAGCATTTTTTTTGCCTCCCGAAGCCCCGCCCCCTTCACCAAAATGGCCATGCATAGCTTTATGGAGGCTTCCAGAGAGCTCCTGGGGGCTGGGGAGGGTAGAAATGAGCAAAAAATGGGCCATTAACACCCCCTCAGCCCCCAGCAGCGCTCTATAAGCCTCCATAAGGCTATGCATGCATTTTTTTGGACAAAAAAGAGGCCCATTTTCACAAAAAACAGGCTGTTTTTTGCTCTTCCCCCCCTGCCCCCCAGGACTCCTCCGCAAGCCCCCCCAAGGCTATTCATGACTTTTATTTGAAAAAAAAACCCGGCTCGTTTTTCAGAGGTTTGCAGAGTGCAAAAACTTTTTTTTTCTTTTGGAAAACTCTTTAACTGATGAGTAACTAACAGATGTTTTCTCATTGGCTCTTGACAGATGGAAGGGAGGGAGGGAAGGAGAAATGAGGGAGGGTTTATCCATCAGTCTACGTTCTGTGCATCCAGTACAGTTCCCCTTGTATACTATAAATAAGAATAGCACATCAATCTAGGGAAAAATTAAAATTGCCAGTGGTGGCAGCAAAGTTTGTGCCAGTATAGTCCCCGAACTCAGTAAGGATTACAATAGAGCATTCTGGGAGCTGATGCAGTCGTTTGCTGTGCTGAAGAAAATGTTTAAGCATTACAATATTTTTATAGATGTTTTCCTCTGAACTGCGTTGAATTCTGATGAGGGAAGGCAGCACATTCTCAACCACAGGGATGGACAAGGGGGCAAATGTCAATGTAATGCAAGCTCCAACCATTTAAGTGCATGTATCAAGATATCACTCATGTACCCCAGCAGGAGAAGCTTGTGTTAAAATGTTGAATTGCAGTGGATCCTGTAAACCAGAGGTCTCATTCTCGCGGCCCGCGGGCCAATTGCAGCCCGCAGGACGGTATCTTGTGGCCCCCACCGTGATATGAAAGTATAATATTAGTATTAATATTAATATAAGGACTCCCTTATGCGGCCCAGCCTCACCCAGCCTCTGCCTCCAGCAGCCCCCAGGTAAATTGAGTTTGAGACCCCTGCTGTAAACATCTAAGGAAGGTAGCATGTGAAACAATGGGTTCCAAAAATATTAATGAAAGATTAGAGGTTGGGAATTCCTTCATTGGGCCAGCTGGATTAATTTCATTGCATAACTTCAGCTTGTCCAGAATGCAGCCGCGCGAGCAATAATGGGAACCTCAAGGTTTACCCACGTAACACCGCTCTTGCGCGAGCTGCACTGGCTACCTGTCGTCTTTCGGGTGCGCTTCAAGGTGTTAGTTATCATCTTTAAAGCGCTCCATGGAACGGGACCTAGTTATCTGCGGGATCGGATTCTGCCCCATACATCCCTGCGGCCGATCCGCTCCCACAGAGAGGGACTTCTCCGGGTGCCGTCCACTAGGCTATGCCAGCGGGCGACGCCCAGGGGAAGGGCCTTCTCTGTGGCGGGCCCGACCCTCTGGAACGACCTTCCCCCCGAAATTAGAACAACTACGGACCTCCGCTCCTTCCGTCAGAAACTCAAAACACACTTTTTCTGCTTGGCCGGCCTAGGTTAGTCTTCTGTCTTTCGATAGGGTTTTAGGGGTTTTTAGTGTAATTTAATTTAGGGGATTTTAGCGCAGGGACAATTGTTTAATTCGTTTTTTAACTATTTATTTTTCTATGTATTTTATATTGGTTTTTATTCCCTGTGCACCGCTCCGAGTCCCTTTGGGGAGAGGAGGCAGTATATAAATAAATTTTTTATTATTATTATTATTATTATTATTATTATTATTATTATTATTATTATTATTATTATTATTATTATTATTATTAATTTGTTACTTGATGAAACTATAAAAGGACAATTAATTGGAGTGTGGCAGCATCCTTGTCCTGTGCTGGGTAATTTTTTATTTTTTTGGGCCAAACACAGATAAAACCAAAATAGCAGGAAAAGCATAAAAAGCCATCTTCCATTACAGATTATAAATTATAAAAGATGTGTCAGTTAATCACAAATTTCTATGCGTTTCTTCCATTGTCCTCACTTGCTTTTCATGTCAATTATTACCATTATTATATCTCAACCTTAATTTAACTGATTGTTTTTAACATCCTTTTGTATGTAAAGTAAAAGTATATAATGGCATTCTATTAATAAGGCAAACAAAGAAAAAAAATAGAATAAAATTAAAAATAAAAGTAAACAGGAAAAGTCATCACTCAGCATTGTATCCTTTAAAAAGCATACCGACCGGCCACATATAACTTCTGTGCATCTCTAAAATGATTATTATTCATAAATAATCTCATTTTATAAATTTTAAATCAGAAAATTCATCATATACCTTAATATCAGTACACCAAAATTCTCATCTAATATTCCAAATTTGGTCTATCTTCTTCAAACATGTCTTTAAAACATAACCACCTAATGGCATCCATTGTCTATTCTCAACAAACATACACATATACAAACACCTAGATAGATTTTTCAATAATAATCTAAAACAGTCTTAAATTTTTATGAATAATTATTAACTAACTAGTAATCCTTCAATAATATTCTAAAACCATCTAACTAATTATTAATCATCAAAGTATAACAATTTTCATTATCAGCCAGTATCAACTATAATTATTCCATTACTCTTAATATGACTCATAATTTCTATGTTCGTGATTCTTCAGTAATATCTAATACAGTCTTAAATTTGTTTATATCTAATCTCATATTCCTAGATTTCTACACTGTGCTGCTTTTGAAGGTCAAATCATGAATGCAAGCAAGGGAGAGAATTCAATGGAGCACTGACATACTTCTGTAGTAGTTGCTGTACCTTGCTGATTTCTGCTTTAAACACTCTGCAAAATTAAGATATGGAGATAAATCCTGTAAAGCAATTTGCTACACATTTCTAACAGATGTAACCTGATTGTTATAAAACCATGAAATAAAGATGTTCCATGGCCCTTAAATATAGGTGACAAGAATCAAGATTGAACTGCAAAGAATGCAAGAATAATAAATCAAGAAATGGAAGGCATAAAACGCAGAGTCAGTATGTGCCATGAATCTCCCCGTTGATAGGATGTGGGCAAGAGGATGTTGATTTGTTAATGATTTATAGGGTAGATTATAGATTATAATTTACAGAGAAGGCATGAATAGACTTTAGATAAAAGTGGGCTTTTGTGGCATTTGTGCCAAAATTGAAATGTAATTTTAAGTTTATAAAGAAAGTGCACATCTTAAAGTCACATGAAAAAAAAAGCACACCCTCTTTGAGTTCCATGATTTTACATATCAAGATGTAATAAAAACCATCCGGTCCTTGGCAGTTCTTAAAAGTACCGTATTTTTTGGAGTATAAGACGCACCTTTTTACCCCAAAAAAGAGGGCAAAAATCTGGGTGCGTCTTATACTCCGAATGTAGCTCCACCCACCTGCTCTGTGCGTCACATTTTTGGGTGATTCCATGTGGCGAGCCTGATTCCCGAAGCAGCCCCAGGAATGGCGTTCAAAGCCTTCTCAAAGAAAGCATATTGGGGCGGCACCACCACGATCCCCTCTCGATTCCAAAAAGGGCGCGTGCAGAGGCCAAACAAGTGCATCTTGTTTCAGGTGGCAGGCAGTTCCAGCACGTGCTGCCACCTGAAAATGCTTTCATTCCTAGTTCCCCGGTGCACATCGCAGAGCCATGTGCCCTCCTCCTCTACAGACTTGTTTTTTGTTTTCTCTTGGCCAGCACTGGCGGCCGGAGGAGGCAGGGAGAAAAGCGAGAGGGCAGCGTGGTCGGACGAGGGTGTACGCACAGAGACAGATTACGAGAAGCAGCTATTATTATTATTATTATTATTTATTTATTACATTTCTATCCCGCCCTATCTCCCAAAAGAGGGACTCAGGGCGGCGCACAGGGACTTAAAAACCCACAATACAAACAGTACGAATTCTACAAAATTTAAAACTATTATTAAAGAATTTAACCCGTGCTAAAAAGAGACATTTAATTTAAAACCCAAATCTAATAAAGCATGGTTGTAGCAGCTATGCCAGGCCGGCCATACGAAAAAAATAGGTTTTTAAAGTCCGGCGGAAGAGGCGAAGGTCGGTGATAGTCCGGAGGTCTGGGGGGAGGTCATTCCAGAGGGCGGGGCCTGCCACAGAGAAGGCTCTTCCCCTGGGCGTCGCCAGCCGGCATTGTCCAGCGGACGGCACCCTAAGGATGCCCTCCCTGTGGGAACGGACAGGTCGAGTGGAGGTGTGTGGTAGAAGGCGGTCCTGCAAGTAACCAGGCCCACTAGCCGATTGCCGGCTTGCCAGTTCAGTTGCTGGCCACCGGGAGTGCGCAGGCAGCAAAGAAATCCTTGCGTAAGATGTTTGGGCATCATTTGGGGAGGGCAGATGGGGCAGGGCAGGGATGGGGTGGGGTGGGGCACGCCTCTTACTTGAGTCTGGCAGCTCCACCACTTCTCTCTCTCGGCCGCTCTGTGCAAGGAAACATCTCGCGCAGTAAAGAAAAACTTTGCGTGAAGTTTTTTCTTTATCGTGCAAGGTTTCCCCTGCAAAGACCAGCCGAGAGATGCAACGAAGCTGCCAGACTCTTTTAAGATGCGCGTTTTGCGAACCTCAGCTATGCTGCCATGTTCTTTTTAGAGAGAGGAGGCTTTCTCCTGGCAGCCCTTCCATACAAACCATGATTGTTGAATCTTTTTTCTAATTGTATTGTCATGAAGTTTAATATACCAAGTCCTGTAGCATCTGAGATGTAACTCTCGGTCCATTTTTGGAATATTTGCAAATCGCAAAAACTCCCCCCCCCCTTTTTGGAAAGCTCTTTAGTTGGAGTGGTTGATGAGAATTACATTGATCCAGTGCTGTGCCAGCAGAAACAAAGTCTAGGTGCTGCAGATTGTCAGCGATTTCCTTCTCCAGCACATGGATATACACAGCTGGAAACATCTACCTACCTACCTACTCTCTCTCTCTCTCCCGAGCTACTTACTGTATCTCTCTCTCTCTCTCTCCTGCATTTCTCTCTCTCTCCATATTTTTCTCTCTCTTTCTCTATCCTACCTACCTACCTACCTACCTACCTACCTACCTACCTACTCTCTCTCCCTCCCTACCTACTGTATTTCTCTCCCCCTCTCTCTATATTTCTCTCTCTCTCTATCCCTTTATCTACCTAACTACTTACTCTCCCTTCCCTGTTACTGTATTTCTTTCTCTTTCTCTCCCTCTCTATCCCTCTATCTACCTACCTTCTTTTTTTTTTAAAATTGCCCCTTCAAAACTTTGGTGCGTTTTATACTCCAGTGCATCTTATACTCCGAATAATACGGTACCTTATGTGTAGCCAGAATTTGAAAACAACATTTAATACAGCCCAGTACTTGAGCAAAATGGTTTGGTTGAGATCAGAATATGTGGGACTGATTGGGGTAGATTGTAGGGGTGACACTGAAATATAATTTTATCATATTTTATTTATCTATATATTGAATTATTGTATTTTATTCCAATCTCATTTTAAATTGTATTTTTTCCAATCTCATTTTAAATTGTATTTTATTCCAATTCCATTTTAAATTGTTTTTATCTGATTTTAGTAATAATTTGTGTTTGAAACTTTGCACTTTGATACGGCCCATGGGTTAATCAATAAAGCAAACCTCTAACAATAGAGGTTTGTTAATATTTTGAAGAGTCTTGAAAGAAGGGACAAATACAATTATTTCATTAAAACGAAGATTAAAATTGCTAGAAGTAAAAGGAAGAAAATTTAAAATTGTTTCATTGGATCAACTTTAACATAAATAAGTGTTATTTTTGTAACCCTTAATGGACTTTTGCTAATACCAGGATGGAAGTGGCAATGCTTTTGTTTATAAATAAGAGAGGGAATGGGGAAGAAGCACTCAATTGTTGTATTTTAAGAGGAGGTGTTAAGTTACTAACATTGTTTATACTTGTTGCGATACAGGTTGGAAATCACTTCTTCGTTCCTTTTCTTTTTCTACACTATATTCTTACTTTTTTCTTTTCTATTTTTCTTTTCTGCCCCTTTCTTTCTGGTTTTATATTTTTTAGCTTGTGTTACTTTTTTACTCGTGCAATTACAATTTTCAAGAACATTACTATTCTAAAAAAAAACAGTGACGCTTATGCAGGAGACAAGTTCATAACTTTGGAACAGACTTAAGATCTTGTTTAGTAAGATTAATGCAATTGGTGTAGTCCTGTAGAACAGGGATCCCCAACCTTTGCAACTTTAAGTCTGAAGGACTTCAGCTCCCGGACTTCTCCCAGCAAAGCTGGCTGGAGAAGTCTGGGAGCTGAAGTCCTTCAGACTTAAAGTTGCAAAGGTTGGGGACCCCTGCTATAGTCAATACTTCCAGCTTTGCTGGCTGGAGAAGTCTGGGAGCTGAAGTCCTTCAGACTTAAAGTTGCAAAGGTTGGGGACCCCTGCTATAGTCAATACTTCCAGCTTTGCTGGCTGGAGAAGTCTGGGAGCTGAAGTCCTTCAGACTTAAAGTTGCAAAGGTTGGGGACCCCTGCTATAGTCAATACTTCCAGCTTTGCTGGCTGGAGAAGTCTGGGAGCTGAAGTCCTTCAGACTTAAAGTTGCAAAGGTTGGGGACCCTTGCTGTAGAATATCATCTAATGCAGATTAAGTAAATGGCAAGTGCTGGCCAGTTAATTTCTGTTCTTCTGAGCCGGAAGAGTTTACAGATTATGTTCTTATGGTGTAATTAGATAGAAGCTTGCTTACAGGTTTTTTTTAAAAAAAGATCTCCACACTACCCTTAAATATAACATAATATTCCAATCATGTGGTCTGGAATGTACACAAGACTGCTGCCCACACACACAACAGCTATTTCCTCATTGTTCCAGTCCTCACATATGATTACAAGTATGAATGAGGTTTTAACTGCACAAGCCTGAATAGTTTGCTGAGAGCCACAGATGATTAACCAAGAGAACTATGTGAGGAAGTGCTATATTTAAAATGTTCTAGCTGGGAAAAAATAATCTGTGCTCTTTCCCCTCACCTCCCCCAGCCCCCCGCCCATCCCCTTCCAACAAAAATCCTTTGTGAGGGGGAATCATCTTCTATCAATGCCTGGTGTTAGGAATGTAATCCTAGTGCTGGGTTGGCAATATATATAAGCCATGATTGGAATATGGTATCTGTAACTTTAATTACAGTTGATTATCTAGACCCGCGCCAGTCCGGCTTCCGGCCCGGGCACAGCACTGAGACGGCATTGGTCGCGTTGGTGGATGATCTCTGGAGGGCACGGGATAGAGGTTGTTCCTCTATCCTTGTCCTATTAGATCTCTCAGCGGCTTTTGATACCATCGACCATGGTATCTTATTGCACCGATTGGGGGGGTTGGGGCTGAGAGGCACCGTTTTACGGTGGTTCACATCCTACCTCTCTGGTCGGTCGCAATGGATGTTGGCAGGAGAGCAGAGGTCGGTCCCGAGGCCCCTCACATGTGGGGTTCCTCAGGGGTCGGTCCTCTCGCCACTCCTGTTCAACACCTACATGAAGCCGCTGGGCAAGATCATCCGTGGTTTTGGGGTGGGATACCATCTGTACGCTGATGATACTCAGTTGTACATATCCACCCCAAACCACCCCAACGATGCCATCGAGGTGCTGTCCCGGTGTCTGGAGGCCGTACGGATCTGGATGGGTAGTAACAAACTCAAGCTCAACCCGTCCAAGACCGAGTGGCTGTGGTTTCCGGCACCCCGGTTCAGCCAGATAAGTCCAACTCTGGCCATTGGGGGCGAACAACTGGCCCCCGTGGAGAGGGCGCGCAACTTGGGCGTCCTCCTGGATTCCCGGCTGTCCATGGAGGACCATGTGGCGGCCGTGGCCAGGGGGGCGTTCTATCAGGTACGCCTGATACGCCAGTTGCGCCCCTTACTGGACCGGGGAGCCCTTCGCACAGTCACTCAAGCACTTGTGACGTCCCGGCTGGATTACTGTAACGCTCTCTACATGGGGCTTCCCTTGAGGTGCACTCGAAAGCTACAGTTAGTACAGAATGCGGCCGCGCGGGTGATTATGGGTGCCCCAAGACAAACCCACGTAACACCTCTCCTGCGCGAGCTGCACTGGCTGCCTGTGGCCTTTCGAGTGCGCTTCAAGGTGTTGACGACCATCTTTAAATCGCTCCATGGCTCGGGGCCTAGCTATATACGAGACCGCCTCCTGCCCCATACATCCCTTCGTCCGATCCGCTCCCACAGAGAGGGTCTTCTTCAGGTGCCATCGGCCGGGCAATGCCGGTTGGCGACACCCAGAGGAAGGGTCTTCTCTGTGGCGGGCCCGGCCCTCTGGAACGACCTACCCCCTGACCTTCGCACAATCTTGGACCTCCGCCTCTTCCGCCAACGTCTTAAGACATATTTATTCCAACAAGCTGGCCTAGGATAGCCCCCTGTTTCTGACGTTTTAAGGAAATTTGTAATTTGGTAGGGTTTTTAATATTGGGTTTTTAGCACGGGTTAATGAATTTAATTGCATTTTAATTGATATTTATTGTATTTCTGTGTTTTTAGATGCCTGTGCGCCGCCCTGGGTCCTAACAAGGAGAAGGGTGGGGTATAAATTTAATAAAATAAATAAATAAATAAATAAATAAATAAATAAATAATTGCTACAGTGAAATGTGATTGGCTGCTGTTTCCTCAATCAGCCATAAGAGGGAGCCAGAATCACTGATCTCTTGGATGAAGGCTCTGTATGTCGGTTAGATCAGCAAAGCAAAGAGAATTGTGAGTTGAGCATCTGTAAGCCAACTGTTTGAGTAATAGACTGTATTTATTTGATTCAGGACTACTTATCACTTGTTTGTGAAGAAGTGTCTCTTATTTTATTTTTCCACCACAAGTAAAAGTCTACTTGTTTTTACCTTCAGTGTCTGTGACTGTTAGTGTGGATACCTAGCAGCATATCTCTTGCTACATTCTGCTGCATATTTTTTGGTCTCCTAACAGAAATATCCTTAACACTTGGCCATTTCATAATCAATAATATACAAATGAAGCCCACGAAAATAATCAGATATTGAGGTGGAAAGGACTGGAAAGGCATTGATGGGCTGCGTAAAAAGGAAGTGCAGGGCTTGGGCAATTATGGATTGATTTATGGAGACATTTAATACAATGGTAGATTTGAAGAAAAGGGAGTCAATGGGGCAGCACAATTTATGCCAGGGGACAGCACTTTAGCATTAACATCTGGCTTACTAGATCTGTGGTGGCAAACCTATGGCATGTGTGTCATAGGTGGTGTGCAGAGCCCTCTCTGAGGGCATGCCAGCCGTCGGCCCAACCTAGCTCCACTGTGCATGCGCGGGCTCCTCCCTCTGGCCGCCTGAGCTTTGGGTCTCTGTCATGCACGGGGGGCATTCACATTCATATTCACGACCGCCTCCTGCCCCATACATCCCTTCGACCAATCTGCTCCCACAGAAAGGGCCTTCTCAGGGTACCGTCAGCCGGGCAATGCCGGTTGGCGGTGCCCAGGGGAAGAGCCTTCTCTGTGGCGGGCCCTGCCCTCTGGAACGACCTACCCCCCGATCTACGCACCATCGTGGACCTCCGCCTTTTCCGCCAACGTCTTAAAACCCATTTATTTCAACAAGCCGGCCTAGCATAACCCCCGTTCTGACTTTTATAGGGATAATTTTTATAGGGATAATTTTTAAATTTTAGAGTTTTATTAATTTTAGCACAGGGAATATTTAATTAGTTTTTAACCATTTTGGATTTTTGTATTTTTTGTATGATTTTAATGATGCCTGTGCGCCGCCCTGGGTCCTTTTTTAGGAGAAGGGCGGGGTATGAATTTAATAAAATAAAATAAATAAATAAATTGCATTTTGGGGCCTCGCGCAGCACCCCTGCGCCCCATTTTGGTTTCCAGGTTGGTGCAGGGGGCCTTCCAGTCCCAAAACGACCCCCCCATGCCCTGTTCGGGGTCTGGAAGACTTCCTGCACCAACCTGAAAATAAAAAATGGGGAGGGAGAGAGGTGCATGCATGGAGGAGGGTGAGCAAGGGGGGGGTCATGCGTGCATGTGGTGGTGAATGTGGGGGCATGTGCAAAGGTGCAGGGTGGATGGGGGTCGTATCTGCTTTGCATTATTTATTTATTTATTTATTTATTTATTTGGATTTATTGACTGCCCCCTCTCTCCGAAGAGACTCGGGGCGGTGTACAAGAATTTAAGAGCATATATATATATAACAATTATAAATAATAAAACTAAATTAAATGTTTTACCCTGTGTTAAAATATCTCGCTGGTACGGTAGATTAGGTTAGGCCAGGCCGGCCTGCTGGAAAAGATGGGTCTTTAATTGTTGACGGAAGGAGCGGAGGTCCGTAGTAGATCTAAGCTGTTATGGATGTGTGCGCATGTGCACACTATCACACGCGTGTGCGCGCCAGCACATGACGACAAAAGGTTAGCCATCACTGTGCTAGACTCTCTGAAAGACTCCCCCCAAAAAATGATTTCCATCAAATTACTTAAAATTTCAGTTCAAGCAGGTGATGATGAAAACAAAATTGTCCAGTTGTGGACTCCTAAGAGGGATTGCCGTATTTTTCGGCGTATAAGATGCACCTTCCCCACCACTAAAAGAGGGTGAAAACTTGGGTACTGTTGAGGATCTCTCCATTAGGAGACCAAGAGACGTGCAACGGAATTGCAGCAAGAGATCTGTTGCTAGATATTCACACTATTGGTCACAGACACCGATAGTAAAAACAAGCAGACTTTTACTTGCAGAAGAAAAAAAAAGTAAACTACTTCTTCACAAACAAGTGACAGTTAGTCTTGAATCAAAACACAGTCTATAACTCAAACAGTTGGCTTACAGTTGCTCAATCCACAATTCTTCCTGCCTCTTCGCCTTTCGCTGATCTAACCCAACATTACAGAGTCTCCATTCAAAAGATCAGCATCTAACAGTGCCTCTGGCTCCCTCTTATGGCTGATTGAGGAAGCAGCAGCCAATCACATTCCACTGTAGGTGTTAAAGTTACAGATACAAATTTCAATCATGGCTTATATATATACTAAGATTATATTCCTAACAGGTGCATCTTATGCACCAAATGTAACTCTGCCCCCCCCACCGCCCCCTCCCTTTGGCCTCTGCCTCTCAGCAATTTACTTTCTATGGCCATCCCTGCACCCTGAAACAGCTGATCATCGGGAGGCACGTGCTGAAACTGAAAGTGAAAGTGAAAACAGCTGTTTGCTGCAAGGAGACAAATTGCTGGGAGACAGAAGCAATTTTCCCCCCTTCTAATCTAATCTGAAACAAGCTGTTTGCTGCAAGGAGGTAAGTCAATAACTATAATAATAATAATCTTTATTGTCATTGTAAAAATTACAATGAAATTGGTTTTAACTTCACTGGTGCAGAATTATAACAGAAACAAAAAAAGAGAGAAAAGAAAAAACAAAAAACTAGCATGTGCATGGAGGGATTGTGGTTGAATTTAAAAGTCTCACAGCCCATGGATAGAAGCTACCTTTAAACCTGTTCGTTCGGCTGGCTATACTTTGATATCTCCTGCCTGATGGTAGAAGTGCAAAGAGATACCAACCAGGGTGGGAATCATCTATGAGAATCTTCCTTACTCTGCTAAAGCAGCGAGATCTGGCGATGTTATCCAGTGATGTCAGAGGGCAACCGATGGTTTCTTGTGCCGAATGGATCCCTCTCTGTAGTGCCTTCCTCTCCGCAACTGTTAAACCAGCATCCCACACTGTGATACAATATGATTCTAATTACAATATAACTATAATTGCCTATAGCCGTAATATTTGTGTGGTGCATGCCACATGTGGCACATGTGCCGGCATGGCAACCTTCAGTTCCAGCGAACATGTGCACGCCTGCCAGCTGGCTTTCGGCCTTCCGGAGGGCCAGGGGAGGCCATTTTTGCCTTCCCCAGGCTTCAGGAAAGCCTCCGGAGTCTAGAGAGTGTGAAAAACAGGTCCAACTGGCCAACTGGAACTTTGGGAATGAACATTCATTTCTGAACTTCCAGTTGGCAAATTGGGCCTATTTTTCCCCCTCCCCAGGCTCCCGGGGCTTTTCTGAAGCCTGGGGAGGGTGAAAACGACGCAACGGGCCTACCAGAAGTTTGGGAATTAACTCCTGAACTCTTTTGTTCAGCACCTAGTTATGCCACCTCTTCAAACGGTTGCCTCCCTCCAGGCACTTGTGAGGCAGCAGACCAAAACTCCTCAAGGCCAAATCCCACACAACTTTAAGGTTGTTTGGAAATGGTATTGGACTCCATTAAGGTTATCATTGATAGATAAAAAAATTAGTAATAAATGTTGGAGATGTAATATGGAAGTGGGAACTTATGAACATATGTGGTGTAAATGTGAAAAAATTAAAAAGTTTTGGCAACAATTGGAGGAAACGATGTTTGAAATGATGAAGAAAAGAATAATTTTGAGATCAGAAACTATATTATTACTGATAATTAAGGAATTAGAATTAACAAAATATGAGAAAGAACTGATTAGAATTATGATTATAATGGGTAGAATTATAATAGCAAGATATTGGAAAATAGAGGTAAATATTAAAATAGAAGAATGGTATTGTGAAATGTGGAAATTAGCCTTAAATGATAAAATGACTTGTGATATTAAATTCAGAGAGGGGGTCTATAAAAAAGACATTTTCTGGAAGACTTGGAACCCATTTGTGGACTATGCACTTGGAACTTTGGATGCCTCGACACCTGTACCCAGGGAACGCGGATTTTGGAGATCTTAAAGACAATTGAAGATATCCAAAGAACCAACTCTTCCTTTCGTTTTGTATAGCACCGGGTGGATTATTGATTATTGTTAAAAAAAAAAAAAAGTAAATTTTATGTGTAGATGTATAATTTGTTGAAAATTATAATAAAAATAATAATAATTTTTAAAAAAGAAATTTTTTTTTTAAAAAAAAGGCCAAATCCCAATATGAGTTTGATTTACAAGCTGCCTTGCATTCAATGTGTATCTCACTTGGACGTCCTTCGCTGGGCAGCCTTCTACAACCTAGGCCCATCTAAAGATGTCAACATTTGGATTCATAAACCCCAACCTTCTGGATGACACCGATTTGGTGAAATCTTCCCCAAGTCCATTTCTCTTCCCTAAATGAATGAAACCAAGGCTGATATAATATTGGGAAATCCAGCATTTGCCATTGCATCAGCAGCTGGAAAAAGACAGAGGAGCCTTCCTATTTTCATGACACAAACCAAGAAGGGGAACTATTCTTTTGTAGATTTGCCTCTGAGAGCAACTGGGGGGGTGTGTGTGTGTGATTTTTCATGGGAGGAAGGTCAGAGGGGAAGAAGGGAAAGAATGATAGCAGTGTTCCAATATCTCAGGGGTTGCCCCAAAGAAGAGGGAGTCAAGCTACTCTCCAAGGCACCTGAGGGCAGAACAAGAAACAATGGGTGGAAACTAATCAAGGAGAGAAGCAACTTAGAACTGAGGAGGAATTTCTTGACAGTTAGAACAATTGATCAGTGGAACAGAAGTTGCCTCCAGAAGTTGTGAATGCCCCAACACTGAGAGTCTTCAAGAAGATGTTGGATAGCCATTTGTCTGAAACGGTATAGTGCTTCCTACCTAGGCAGGGGGTTGGACTAGTAGACCTCCAAGGTCTCTTCCAAATCTGCTATTGTATTCTGTTGAAAGAAGATGAGAAAAGAGAAGAGAAGAGAAGAGAAGGGAGAAGAGAAGGGAAGAGAAGAGGGGAGAATAGAGAAGAGAAGAAAGAAGGGAAGAGAAGAAAGAATAGAGAAGAGAAGAGGACTGGAAGTCTTTAAGATGATGTTGGATAGCCATTTGTCTGAAACGGTATAGGGCTTCCTGCCTAGGCAGGGGGTTGGACTAGAAGACCTCCAAGGTCCCTTCCAACTCTGCTATTGTATTGTATTGTTAAGACTGACAAAAGAAGGAAAGTGGCTCCCAAATGTATTTTTCTGTGTTTGTCAAGCCCACAAACACAAACTATTACTTGGATTGCTTGTGGCTGCATTTAACACTGTCAGCAGATACTATTCAGTGGGTGGGATGGATTCCTCCGTTGTGTCCCCAGGGAAAGGTCAGGGACAGCTCATCAGAGAAAAGAGCAGTCATGTGAAACTTTCAGTCATACCAACAGAAGTTGACCTATTCAACGAGAATAAGGAGCATTATTCCCTCCGGGCAACCAGCTTAGTTTCAGCTGAAAAGTGGAAGTGCATCTGATCAACCAGGACTTCCTGGAATGCAATCGTCTGATGGGTTCTTTTGCAGATGTCACTCATGTAGGGAAAGTCACATACAAAGGAGGCAGGGATTTGATTTTGATTTTAATTGATTTTATTTTATTCAATTTGTATCCCGCCCTTCTCCAAATGGATCCAGGGCAGCGCACAGGAAAGTTAAAATAATATACAAAACAATACAAAAATACAAAAATTTAAAAACCTATTAAATATGGAATCCTGCGCTAAAACCAATTAAACCCCCTCTTTTAAAAACTATCTATTCTAGTCAACAGTGGAGGCTATGTAAGGCCGGCTTGATGAAACAAATGTGTTTTTAAACACTGGCGGAAGAGGCGGAGGTCAGTAATGGTACGGAGTTCAGGGGGTAGGTCGTTCCACAGGGCAGGGCCCGCCACAGAGAAGGCTCTTCCCCTGGGTGTCGCCAGTCGGCATTGCCCGGCCGACAGCACCCTGAGAAGGCCCTCTCTGTGGGAGCGTATCGGCCTAAGGCAGGGGTCTGCAAAGTCGGCTCTTTTAAGACTGGTGGACTTCAACTCCCAGAGTTCCCCAGCCAGCATAGCTGGCTGGGGAATTCTGGGATTTGAAGTCCACCAGTCTTAAAAGAGCTGACTTTGCAGATCCCTGGCCTAAGGGATGTATGGGGCAGGAGACGGTCTCGCATGTAACTAGGTCCCGAGCCATGGAGCGCTTTGAAGATGGTCGTCAGGACCTTGAAGCGCACCCGAAAGACCACAGGAAGCCAGTGCAGCTCGCGCAGGATCGGTGTTATATGGGAACATCTAGAGGCTCCCGTAATCACCCGCGCGGCTGCATTCTGCACTAACTGTAGCTTTCGAGTGCACCTCAAGGGAAGCCCCATGTAGAGAGCATTACAGTAGTCGAGTCGGGATGTCACGAGGGCCTGAGTGACTGTGCGAAGGGCAGCCCGGTCCAGTAAGGGACGCAATTGGCGCATCAGGCGAACCTGGGCGCATCAGGGAGGTGCCATATTGTTGATTCCTGCCCACAGTGTAACCCATTTTGCTAGGGAATTCTAGGGCAGGGGTCCCCAACCTTTGCAACTTTAAGTCTGAAGGACTTCAGTTCCCAGACTTCTCCAGCCAGCAAATCTGTCAGTGTCAGGGCCTGGGCCAGGGGTCTCCAACCTTTGCAACTTTAAGTCTGAAGGACTTCAGCTCCCAGACTTCTCCAGCCAGCAAAACTTACTTGTGGCATTTCATTTGCTGTTCTTCTCATTCAGAGTTCTCACCAAAGCATTCACCTATATTACAAAAATGCCTTTTAAAAAAGATCTGTTGGTTTATGGACCCTAAAAGGAGAGGGTTATCTTATGGCTGGGAAACCGAGTGTCAGATTTTAATGGGAGTAGCGGTTAAGATTTGGTTAATAGAAATAATTATTACAATGATTGTTTTTGAATCTTTTTCTCTATATAAACTTTGCTCTTTTTAGAAGTGTAGGAGAAATATTGAGAATTAGGGATTTATAAGACGACTGTAAGATGTGTATAAGATTTATCAGCTAGGGATGTCTTTGACTAATATTGGAGGAGGCATTAAACTCCTCAGTCTTTGTTCAATGCTTATGTGTATTATTGTTCAATAGACATTTATTTTAAGGGGAAAATATATATATATATTAAGTTTGGATTGCTGAAACGCCACCCCCAGAACCCACCAGAAAAAATAAACAAGCAAAGACAGCAACGGAAAGAGGAGAGACGAGGAGGGAAAGGAAGGAAGGGTAAAGTAGAGAAAGGAAGGGTGGGGAACGAAGAGTAGGAGAGAGGATAAGAAAGAAGAGAGGAGAGAAGGAGAGGGGAAAGAGGGGAAAAAGAAGAGAAATGAGAGGAGGAAAGAAGAAGGCAGAGAAGGGAGCTTGAGAAGATAGGAGTAAGGCTGTTGCAAAATAAGATGGAGGCACGGGGTGGCAAGAAATTGTTTAATCAGAATTTTAAGGGGTAATTGTTAGGGTTTTAGGGGTTTTAATATTGATTTTAGCACAGGGGTAATTTAATTTCGGTTTTAATATTTTGAATTTTGTATATTGTTGTATTTATTGGATTTTTAATTTCCTGTGCATCGCCCGGAGTCCCCATGGGGAAGAGGGGGCGGTCTATAAATGTAATAAAATATAAATATAATATAAATATAAGAAAGCGATCCAAACTGTATCATACAGTATAGATGTAAGAATGTGTGTAGAGATTAATGATGAATAGATAAATGTTAAATAGCATTTATAAGAATGTGTATCAATGAATGATTTTGAAATAGGAATATAAAAAACCTATTTACAGATAAAAGGAGAGGGTTATCTCTTCTCTAGCTAACCATGTTTTTCTTACACAGTGAGTAAGGTGCTTTACCCCAACACTTTACCCCTACACTCTGGAAAGAGTGCAGAGAAGAGCAACCAAGATGATTAGGTGACTGGAGACTAAAACATATGAAGAACGGTTGCAGGAACTGGGTAGGTCTAGTTTAATGAGAAGAAGGACCAGGGGAGACATGATAGCAGTCTTCCAATATCTCAGGGGTTGCCACAAAGAAGAGGGAGCCAAACTATTCTCCAAGGCACCTGAGGGCAGAACAAGAAGCAATGGGTGGAAACTAATCAAGGAGAGAAGCAACTTAGAACTAAGGAGAAATTTCCTGACAGTTAGAACAATTAACCTCTGGAACAGCTTGCCTCCAGAAGTTGTGAATGCCCCAACCCTGGAAGTCTTTAAAAAGATGTTAGATAGCTATTTGTCTGAAATGGTATAAGGTTCCTACCCACGCAGGGGGTTGGACTAGAAGACCTCCAAGGTCCCTTCCAACTCTGCTATTGTATTTATATTTTATTTATACTTCTTCCCACCTACCGGTAGTCCAAGGGCTTCTCTTTTCATGGACTTTGGGTTCAGTTTTCATTGGACAGGAGTTGGGAGAAGACAGCAATCCAGGACAGAGGAAGGACAGCGCTACCCTCCAGTTACACACATCTTTCCCTTTGTGGCAACAGGTGGAAAGAGCAAGACGTCAGCATTCAAACCAAAACCTGATGCACCCACCCAGGAAAAAGGCAAGAGAAGCAGCTTCCCTCAAGGAAGTCCCAGCCCACCGAGTCAAACATGGCCAGTGCATGTATAAAGGACAGTTGAGTAACTTTGTGGTTTCCTTTGTGGGCGTTGTAGGCTTTCTCTCTTTCTCTCCCTCTGTCTCATGCACAACACTCAGTCTGCAGATAAGCAGCCCGCCTCTGGGTTCTGCAGCTCCTTCCCCACTTCCCCTGCAAGATACACGATGGAAGCGGCTGCAGGGTACCCCTCTGTCTTCGTTGTGGATCCAACGCTAAGGGATGCCCCCTTTGTGCCACCCAGACGGAGGAGTCCGAAGAAATGGCCAGCTGGCCAGCTGTTCTTGGGATTCCTGGTGCTCCTGATGCTGAGCGGCTTAACCATCCAAGCCTATCTCCTGATTTCCTTTCGCAAGGAACTGGATACAGCGATGGCACAGGTCATAGAGCGTGACGAAGCGTGGCGAGAATGAGATTCTAGTGGGATAGGAAGGAGAGGCCAGGGAGTTGGAGGAGGAACCTAGTCAATGAGTATGCTGGACCATGGGTCCTTGGGGTTGTCGTGTTTGGTTTCTCTTCAGTTGAAACCAGGTCAGCTAAGATATCATAGCTTAGTGTGGTTGGCTTCACATACTAGGTGTGTGCTTTTGTGTGTATGCAGGGATATGTGTGGTATGTTGGAGAAAAAAGAATAATAATGTCTTAGGTATGATAAATTCAGAGGGTTGTACTGACAATGGTCAAAGTAGCTTTCAAAATGCAAAATTATTGATGGGAGGCAGAAAGAGAAGAATTAATCTTGACTCCAGAAGTTGTGAACACCCCAACACTGCAAATCTTTAAGAAGATGTTGGATAGCCATTTGTCTGAAACTGTACAGGGTTTCCTGACTGGACAGGGGGTTGGACTAGAAGACCTCCAAGGTCCCTTCCAACTCTGCTATTGTATTGTGTTGAGAGAAGATGAGAAGCGAGAAGAGAAGAGAAGGGAGAAGAGAGGAGAAGAGAAGAGGGGAGAATAGAGAAGAGAAGGGAGAAGAGAAGAGAAGAGAAGAAAGAAGGGAAGAGAATAAGGAATAGAGAAGAGAAGAGGACTGGAAGTCTTCAAGAAGATGTTGGATAGCCATTTGTCTGAAACGGTATAGGGTTTCCTGCCTAAGCAGGGGGTTGGACTAGAAGACCTCCAAGGTCCCTTCCAACTCTGCTATTGTATGGTATTGTAAATCCTTCTTAAACGCCCCAACACTGCAAATCTTTAAGAAGATGTTGGATAGCCATTTGTCTGAAACGGTCTAGGGCCGTGATGGCGAACCTATGGCACGGGTGCCACAGGTGGCACGCAAAGCCATTTCTGAGGGCACGCAAGCCGTTGCCCTGTCAGCTCCAGCACACATGAGCATGCTGGCCAGCTGATTTGGGGGCTTGATTTTTGGCCAGTTTTTGACCCCCCTGAAGCCTCCAGAGGGAGAAAAATGGCCCAACGGACAACCTGAAAGTCCATTCCTGAACTTCCAGTTTGTGTGTTAGGCCTTTTTTGGCCCTCCCCAGGCTCCAAAAAAAGCCATGTGCACAGGTGCAGGGCATCAGGGGGTGTCACGCCTGCATGCTAAGGGAACATGTGCTTTTGGCACCCGAGGCAAAAAAGGTTCGCCATCCTTGGTGTAGGGCTTCCTGCCTCGGCAGGGAGTTGGACTAGAAGACCTCCAAGGTCCCTTCCAACTCTGCTATTGTATTGTATTGTATTGTAAATCCTTCTTAAACGCCCCAACACTGGAAGTCTTTAAGAAGATGTTGGATAGCCATTTGTCTGAAATAGCATAGGGCTTCCTGCCTAGACAGGGGGTTGGACTAGATGACCTCCAAGGTCCCTTCCAACTCTGCTATTGTATTGTATTGTATTGTATTGTATTGTATTGTAAATCCTTCTTAAATGCCCCAACACTGGAAGTCTTTAAGAAGATGTTGGATAGCCATTTGTCTGAAATGGTATAGGGCTTCCTGCCTAGGCAGGGGGTTGGACTAGATGACCTCCAAGGTCCCTTCCAACTCTGCTATTGTATTGTATTGAGTACTTCCAACAAGTCAATTGAACAGCAGGATAGAGATTTCAAAGGTCATTTAAAACAATGGAGCTTTTAAAAGCTATTCAATTAATCTTATATAAGCATTAGACCAATCATTAGTATGTGGCACTGTCATTTTTAGTCTCTTTTAATGTACCTTGTATTCGATGAAAATACAAAATGCAATTAAACAGCAACCTTGCCTCTTTCAGAGAATTTTACAAATCATCCAACAGAGTGTCTTCTGTCTGGAATCTTTCTATATTTTACAACTATTCCCCCTTTTTTCTTAAGGAAAAAAATGACAGAGGCTGGTCTTCATATAGCCAAATCGATAGCTTGCCTGATTTGGGTAGCATGCTCTGTAAAGGAGCCACTGACTGCAGGCTTTCCAAATCATTGCAGATAGCTAAACAAAATGTGTGAACCAAACCCCATTAAGCGGTTTATTTATTTTCTAGAAAGATTCACTTATATGCATTAGGAGGCTTCTGTCTTTATAATGTTTCTAATACGCACCATCTCAGACCTCCGCCTTTTCCACCAGCGTCTTAAAACGCACCTATTTCAACAAGCCGGCCTAGCATAACCTCCCGTTCTTGATTGTTATTAGCTATAAATTTTAATTAGGGGGATTTTACATTGTTTTAGCACAGGGTAATGGGTTTAATAGGTTTTTAATTAATGGTATTTTGTATATTTGTATTGTTTTTAAATTTTCCTGTGCGCCGCCCTGGGTCCTTTTTTAGGAGAAGGTGCGGGTTATAAATTCGAATAAAATAAAAATAAAATAAAAATAATAGAACCATAATAGCACAGGTTTTCATGCAAAACACGAGAGTGCTCTTCCTCTCCTTTGCTAGCTTCCGTTCAGACTGGCTTTCTGCTCTTGCAAAGGCAACTAGATTTGGGGGCAGAGATAGGCAGTTCTAAGAAACATAAGATATTTTCACCCGTATTTTTGCCTTCGCCAATTTCCCTCGCTGAGAGGCATTTGCAGAATGTTTTCTCAGGCCCCGGTCATCCTTCCTGAAGAAGTTGCAACACAGGATACAATCCAACTCGTCAAAGTGAAGAAGGACGGAATGGCAAAGAATCCTGTGAGGATCTCTTGACCCATTCATCCCATGCATGACCTCTGCGCATATACACAGCGAATGCAAAACCAGACCTTGTAGATAAGTGCGCAGATGGGGAATTCACCTTAATTTAACCTCTGTTGTGGTTGCCTCTTATTATACTGATTTTTATCGCCCAAAGATTCTTTATGTTCCTATTGGAGAAAGAGAAGGGAGCCAACATGTGGAATCCAGACTTTCGTTCAGAATTCAGTTCTGAACTTGGATTCCCTTTCTTTTGGTGGAAATGAATATTCTAAAGAAATGTGTTAAATAAATAAGAATGGTTTTTTTTCTGGAGAAGAGGCATGTAGGTGCAGCAAAAGGAGAGCGGTCGGGTAGTGAATTTCTAGTGTTTTTTCACTTGGTTTATTAACAACTGTCTACTGGTTGGTTCTTTTTTTAGGGAGCAAGTAATGCGACTGCTGAAAAAAGTATACAAGGTAAGTATATCTCCTCTTTTGTTTCAGTCTTCACCTAGTCTTGTTTCGTTTAAGTGCTTCAGAGCAGTGGTGGGTTTCAAATTTTTTAGAACCTACTCTGTGGGTGTGGCCTATTTTGTGGGTGTGGCTCGGCAGTCATGTGACAGGGTGGGAGTGGCCACCTTTTAAAATGTGGTGAAACTCATTTAACAACGCTCTTGCTTAGCAACCAAAATTTTGGACTCAATTGTGATGATAAATTCTCTTTCTTTCTTTCTTTCTTTCTTTCTTTCTTTCTTTCTTTCTTTCTTTCTTTCTTTCTTTCTTTCTTTCTTTCTTTCTTTCTTTCTTTCTTTCTTTTCCTTTCCTTTCCTTTCCTTCCCGTTGGGTCACTGGCAGCGGCGGGCCAGATTTACTTCCAGGTACGCCGGTGGAACCCCCTCTCACCGGTTCTCTAAATTTCACCAACCGGCTCTCGCGAGTAGGTGCGAGCCTGCAGAAACCCACCACTGCTTCAGAGCCATTATTTTTCAGCAATTGGTGGGAAGTAGAATTAAAACAGATTTCACAGAGAGTGTAATATGGTACCACAGGAAGTTCTATTCCCCCATGACCATTCCATAAAGCAAAGGACCAGGTTGGGGAAAGGGGGCAATGGAGCAAATTATCTGCAGTCACAAAAATTCAACGCCAGCTTGATGGTACACAACCGATCCTTCCAAAGCTAAGTGGCAATGTCTATGCCGCAGGTTTGGTTAGTTTGCATGCTAGTCCTTCCCTCTTTGCAGGGTGGGAAGTTTGCTGATGATGAAGGGTGCTTTTTTAGCCCATTCTGCCCCCACACAATGGGTATACAAGTGTATATATATTTATATATTTATATTTATTAAATTTCTATCCCGCCCTATCTCCCAAAAAGGGACTCAGGGCGACGCACAGGAACTTAAAATCCAACAATACAAATAATACAAATTCTACAAAATTTAAAACTACTATTAAACAATTTAACCCGTGCTAAAAAGGAGACAGTTAATTTAAAACCCAGATCTAATAAAACATGGTTGTAGCAGCTATGCCAGGCTGGCCATATGGAAGAAATAAGTTTTTAAAGTCTGGTGGTAGAGGCGAAGGTCAGTGATAGTCCGGAGGTCTGGGGGGAGGTCATTCCAAAGGGATGACCTGCCACAGAGAAGGCTCTTCCCCTGGGCGTCGCCAGCCGGCATATATGCATACAGTGACTGGTACCATCTCCTTACTGTTTCCCCTTTTCTTTCCAATAGTGAAGAGTCACAAAAGTGTTTTTTCCCCCTCAAAAGGGCAACTAATTGGATGTTTCACTTCTCACCCAAGAAGCTTCTTCAGCTCTTTCCAAAAGTCCACTTGCCTTTTGGGGGAGGGGGAGACATTTGGGACCACCATGACCTGGATGACTGAGAATCTCCATAGACAATGGTGAATAGTATTGGTTTGCAATAAAACTTAGGAAAGAGGAAAGCAATTCCTAGGCTGCATCAACAGAAGGAGAGAATCAAGATCATGTGAAATGTTGGTTGGCGACTCCCAGGGGGAGAGCCTTCTCTGTGGCAGCTCCTGCCCTCTGGAACGACCTGCCCCCTGACCTCTGCACAGCTATGGACCTGCACCTGTTCCGCCGAGCCCTGAAGACCCATCTTTTTCGTACGGCCGGCCTGGTGTAGGTTTTAATCTGGTTTTATTGGGGGTTTTATTGTGCATTTTAGAGCAGGCTTAGTATTTAATTTATTTTTAGCATATTGATGTTTTTATTATTGTTTTTTATCATTGCCTGTTCACCGCCCTGAGTCCCGTAAGGGAGAAAGGGCGGTAAACAAATTCAAATACAATTACAATTACAATTGCAAAGTGTTAATACCACTTTATAAGGCCTTGGGAAGGCCACATTTGGAATATTTGCATTCAGTTTTGGTCATCACGATGTAGAAAAGATGTGGAGACTCTGGAAAGAGTGCAGAGAAGAGCAACAAAGAGGATTAGGGGACTGGAGGCTAAAAAACATATGAAGAACGGTTGCAGGAACTGGGTAGGTCTAGTTTAATGAAAAGAAGGACCAGGGGAGACATGATAGCAGTCTTCCAATATCTCAGGGGTTGCCCCAAAGAAGAGGGAGTCAAGCTATTCTCCAAGGCACCTGAGGGCAGAACAAGAAGCAATGGGTGGAAACTAATCAAGGAGAGAAGCAACTTAGAAATGAGGAGAAATTTCCTGGCAGTGAGAACAATGAATCAGTGGAACAGAAGTTGCCTCCAGAAGTTGTGAATGCCCCAACACTGCAAGTCTTTAAGAAGAGGTTGGAGAGCCATTTGTCTGAAACGGTATAGGGTTTCCTGCCTAGGCGGGGGGTTGGACTAGATGACCTCCAAGGTCCCTTCCAACTCTGCTATTGTATTTGTATTGTAATGCAATTAAATCATCAATCAGTGTGTTTTGACCGTACGAAAGAAACACCTGGGCATAGTTCTCTTCACTGTTAAGCCTTAACCGATTAGCCCTTCTCAGATTCATTTTCCAACGGATGGCAAATCGTTTGGATTCAGCATGTCAAAAACATAGGAAAACCCCTAATTTGACACTGCCGGCTTATCAACCACTCCCCCAAAGAAATCTCCCTTCCACCTAGGCTACTCTGAACAACAACACTAGGTGGCAGCACTGAGGCTGAAGTTGAACTAAAGGCCCTGGGCCTCAACTTCAGCCCTAGTGCTAACGCTGCCATTCAAAAAGCCTGCCTAGTACCCTTCCTCAAGGCATGTGAGCCTTGAAGAATGGCATGATTGATTGCTCTCACAGTCCAGTATTCCCTGAGATCTGATAGTGCCTATTGCTACCTGAGGCTGCTCTGGGTCACCTGAAGCTTTTATCTCTATAAATAAAAATGTAAAATAGTTTGTGCAAAGCCACTAATCTCGGAGAGTACTGAACCGATCGGCTCCAAACTTTCACACAATGTTCCCAAGGACTTCCAAACCAATCATACATACCTTTTGTGTGCCTGGCACACATGTGTCATGTACATGGTACACAAACGTAAAATGTACCCACTTGTGAGATTTTCACCTCCCTGTAGCTCCTCCCACCCGGCTGCTTCTTACATTTGCAACAGTCGTTTCCACAGCAACCAAATAAGCCTCTGTATGGAGGCCTATTAGGGCCAAAACACAGAGGATAGCAAACTCCCAGGTGGCCCATAGAGAGAGAGAGGGAGAAATACAGTAGGTAGGTGGGTAGGTAGGTAGAGGGAGAAAGGAAGAAATACGGTAGGTAGGTAGGTAGGTAGGTAGGTAGGTAGGTAGGTAGAAGGGTAGATAGAGAGGGAGAAATACGGTAGGTAGGTAGGTAGGCAGGTAGGTAGGTAGAGGGATAGAGAGAGAGAGGGAGAAATATGGTAGGTAGGTAGACAGATAGATAGATAGAGAGGGAGAAATACAGTAGGTAGGTAGGTAGGTAGGTAGGTAGGTAGGTAGGTAGGTAGAGGGATAGATAGAGAGGGAAAATACAGTAGGTAGTAGGTAGGTAGGTAGGTAGGTAGGTAGGTAGGTAGGTAGGTAGGTAGGTGGATAGATAAGAGATAGAAGAAATACAGTAGGTAGGTAGGTAGGTAGGTAGGTAGGTAGGTAGGTAGGTAGGTAGGTAGGTGGATAGATAGAGAGGGAGAAATACAGTAGGGAGGGAAGGAGATAGAGGGAGAAAGGAAAAAATACCGTAGGTAGGTAGGTAGATAGAGGGATAGAGAGAAAGAGGGAGAGATACGGTAGGTAGGTAGGTAGGTAGGTAGGTAGGTAGGTAGGTAGGTAGGTAGGTAGAGGGAGAAAGGAAGAAATACAGTAGGTATGTAGGTTGGGAGTTAAGTTATACGGTGGTTGTGTGTACGTGTTTGTGTGTGCAGGTGTAGATTGGTTGGCCATTTAACCAGACTGGGCCACAGCAATGCGTGGCCAAGTACAGCTAGTTCTTAATAAAACTTTGCAGAATGTTCTCCTGCAGCCTCTGAAAACTCTACAAAAGCCATTCTTTCACACCCTTCATGGCCTCCAAACAGTGAATAAAAATAGGTCATGCTTTTGAGAATAGTTGTTGTCGGATATTATGAACACAGATGTGTTATGTCATGTCATCTTTGACACACCTGTCATAGGCTTCCCATCACTATTACAGCCAAAGATCCTCCATCAAAAAAAAAGACACTCAGGATTATTATTTTTAAAAGTCACCATTTCTTAATGTTTTTAATAGTTCACTGGTTGTGGTAGGTTTTGCTCCTGTGATATGTTAAAAAAATACCCACATTTCATCTCTTTATTCTATGTCTCTGAGCTGAAGGAAACCTGAAATGATCTGGATTTTCTTAGCATTGCCCAGTTGCTCTATCATCAGAAGAGAGAGGCCACTATTTCTGAAAGGCAAAAAAATGGAGAGCTTCATCACCTGTTAATAGATTAATACCCTGTTTCCCTGAAAATAAGACCTCCCTGGATAATAAGCCCAATCGGGATTTGGAGTGCATGCGCTAAAATAAGCCCTCCCCCCAAAATAAGCCCTCCCTGAGAATAAGGCCAAGCGCTTATTTCTGGGGGTCAAAAGAAAATAAGACCCTGTCTCCAGCCAGCTTTCCTGGCTGGTGAATTCTGGGAGCTAAAGTCCTTCAGACTTAAAGTTGCAAAAGTTGGAGACCCCTGCCATAGACAACTAAGAGCAATAAAAAAACAGATCACTTGATTAGGGAACTAGAGTCACATCTTGATCGGTTTTTCACTATAGCAACTCTATATTTCCTTGGGTGAGTAAAAAAAATTAAATCAAGTCTTCAAACTGACACCTTCCATTACCCATCATCTCAGTTATACTTCTGGTCACATGCTGTGTCAATGTTTCCACACTTTAAGGGAATAATGTATAATGCATTAGTGGAACAATTCATAGTAACCTATTAGAAGCATGGAGAAATGCTGTGGGTGAGACACTGTAGGAGTGGAGGATCTATAAAAAAAGATGTATAGTATGTAACATGATAGAAACAGCAGTGGAAAGTGTAAAAGCAAGAAATGTCTATTACCACACAAGCCACAAGAATTAAAGTGAGGTTCTACATTTAGGCAAGAAAAACCAAATGCACAGGTACAGCATAGGTGGTACCTTGCTCAATTGCAGCAACTGTGAAAGGGATCTTGGAATCCTAGTGGACAACCATTTAAATAGGAGCCAGCCGTGGGCAGCAGCTGCCAAAAAAGCCAACACAGTTCTAGGCTGCATCAACAAAGGGAGAGAATCAAGATCACGTGAAGGGTTAATACCACTTTATAAGGCCCTGGTCAGGCCACACTTGGAATATTTGCATTCAGTTTTGGTCTCCATGATATAGAAAAGATGTGGAGACTCTAGAAAGAGTGCAGAGAAGAGCAACCAAGAGGATTAGGAGACTGGAGGTTAAAACATACGAAGAACGGTTGCAGAAACTGGGTAGGTCTAGTTTAATGAAGAGAAGGACCAGGGGAGACATGATAGAAGTCTTCCAATATCTCAGGGGTTGCCACAAAGAAGAGGGAGTCAAACTATTCCCCAGGGCACCTGAGGGCAGAACAAGAAGCAATGAGTGGAAACCAATCAAGGAGAGAAGCAACTTAGAACTGAGGAGAAATTTCCTGACAGTGAGAACAATTAATCAGTAGAACAGAAATTGCCTCCAGAAGTTGTGAATGCCCCAACACTGCAAGTCTTTAAGAAGATGTTGGATAGCCACTTGTCTGAAACAGTATAGGGCTTCCTGCCTGGGCAGGGGGTTGGACTAGAAGACCTCCAAGGTCCCTTCCAACTCTGCTGTTGTATATTGTATCTTGGTATTACTATTCAAGTAATCCAATTTCTCAGGGGTTGCCACAAAGAAGAGGGAGTCAAACTATTCCCCAAGGCACCTGAGGGTAGGAGAAGCAATGGGTGGACACTAATCAAGGAGAGAAGCAACTTAGAACTAAGGAGAAATTTCCTGACAGTTAGAACAATTAACCTCTGGAACAGCTTGCCTCCAGAAGTTGTGAATGCCCCAACCCTGGAAGTCTTTAAGAAGATGTTAGATAGCCATTTGTCTGAAATGGTATAAGGTTCCTGCCCACGCAGGGGGTTGGACTAGAAGACCTGCAAGGTCCCTTCCAACTCTGCTGTTGTATATTGTATCTTGGTATTACTATTTGAGAATTGTTTTTCCCACCAGATCTCCCCCAATGAAATATGACATTCCAATAGCATAACTATTAGAATTTTTGGAGTTGTAATCTCAAAACGTCTGAACACAACCAGATCAGTAAAGGCTGAATGAGCAAGGAACACACCAATGAACGCAGTTTGTCTAGCCAAGCCATGCAATTTTCTCAAAAATTACTTGACAGTTACCTTGGTTGGCCCAACTGAATAGGAAAGAGAAACATGATACTATTCTTTAATTCCCATCAATTCTGGGAAGAATATACCTAGACTGCCATCCTTTTCCACGCACAATTTAAGGATCTGACATTAATTCACAAAGTCCTAATCAGCAGAACCTGATTTTCTGAAGGATTACATTTTCCATTCTGCACCTGTCTTGGTACCAGGTCCTGCTTCAGGAAAGATGTTCCTACTCTTCAAAATATCTGCTGCAAACCCCACGTAGGTGTCAGAAAAGGCATCCAAGCCAGTAAATAGTCAGCTCCATCCAGTCACCCAGACTCTACTCAAATAGGCCATGAAAGGGAGTTTAATGTTATTGATAGTTTTAGTGCCTACAATTACTGCATTTTCTTTTTCAATGTATAATTGCATTCTATCATTTGCAGTGTTTGTAATAGGCCTTCATTAGCTTGCATTGAGTTTGTATATAGAGCCTCCTCAAGCTGTTACCTGTTTTGATAACAATCACTTTCATCTTATTCCTTTTAACAGCTCCACCCAAGCTTCCTCTCCAAAGACCGTCTGCTCATCTGACACTAGGTAGGAAATCTTCTTTATGAAGCCCTATTTCTATTCAGCTTTTATTTATTTATTTTTTTAACCGTAATTTTTTTATTTATTTTTGAAGAAACGCAGATAAAGCAAACATATTTTTTTAAAAAAACAACAACATAAAAAGCCATCTTCCGTTACAAATTACAAATCATGAAAATTGTATCAGTTAATCACAACATTCCACACATTTCTTCCATATCCATTTTTGCAATTATTCTATCTCAACCTCAATTTAATTGATTGTCTTTACATCCTTCTATATGTAAAGTAAAAGTGTAGAATGGCATTCCACCAGCAAAACAGACCCCCCCCCCCAAAGAAAAGAAAAAAAGTTAAAAATAAAGATAAAAAGGAAAAGTCAACACTCTACACACTGTAGAACAGGAGTCTCCAACCTTTGCAATTTTAAGTCTGAAGGACTTCAGCTCCCAGACTTCTCCAGCCAGCTTTGCATTCGCATCCTTTTAGAGCAGGGGTCTCCAACCTTTGCAACTTTAAGTCTGAAGGACTTCAGCTCCCAGAATTCTCCAGCCAGCTTTGCATTCGCATCCTTTTAGAGCAGGGGTCTCCAACCTTTGCAACTTTAAGTCTGAAGGACTTCAGCTCCCAGAATTCTCCAGCCAGCTTTGCTTTAAATCCATTACACCAGGGGTTTCCAACCTTTGCAACTTTAAGTCTGAAGGACTTCAGCTCCCAGAATTCTCCAGCCAGCTTTGCTTTAAATCCATTACACCAGGGGTCTCCAACCTTTGCAACTTTAAGTCTGAAGGACTTCAGCTCCCAGAATTCTCCAGCCAGCTTTGCTTTAAATCCATTACACCAGGGGTCTCCAACCTTTGCAACTTTAAGTCTGAAGGACTTCAGCTCCCAGAATTCTCCAGCCAGCTTTGCTGGCTGGAGAAGTCTGGGAGCTGAAGTCCTTCAGACTTAAAGTTGCAAAGGTTGGGGATCCCTGCTTTAGAAAGCATTCCGACCGGTCTCATATAACTTCTGTGCATCTCTAAAATGATTATCATTCAAAAATAATCTCCTTTTATAAATTATACTCATCTAATATTCCAAATTTAATCTATCATCTTCTTCGAACCTGTCTTTGAAACACAACCTATTCAGGTTGTTTTAAATACATGGAAGCTGCTTGTGAATTAAGACAGAATCCTTGAGACCTGACTGGGAGATTCTGGGAGTTGAAATCCACACATCTTACAATTGCTGAGATTGAGGAGCGTTGCTTTAGACATGTACAAAGCTAACTCATGTATGACAGTCAGAACAATTAATCAGTGGAACAGAAATTGCCTCCAGAAGTTGTGAATGCCCCAACCCTGGAAGTCTTTAAAAAGATGTTGGATAGCCATTTGTCTGAAACGGTATAGGGCTTCCTGCCTATGCAGGGGGTTGGACTAGAAGACCTCCAAGTTCCCTTCCAACTCTGTTATTGTAAGTTTGTAAGTTGCAGCTTAAATAGAGGCAATGATTCTTCTCCAATATTCAGGGTTCTCTATTGTGTGCATTGAAGCCACTTTGTTAACATTCGTTTTCACTGCTGATCTACTAGTGAAGATTCTATGAACACTGTTTGCTTACCTCTCTGCCCATCTATGAAACAAGGCTGGTTGTGTTTTCCAGAACCCCCTGACGCTGCGATTCTAGATGGAGTCCTGCAGTGGGAACATCAGAATGGATTTGCCTTTCTGCGTGGCATGGACTACAAAGCTGGTTCCCTGATTTGCAACAGGTCTGGCTACTACTATGTCTACTCCAAGCTCAGCTTGGCGTATTCAAGCTGTCTAACCAAACACCAGAGAAATTCCCTTTTCACCCACAGCATTTACAAGAGGACATCTCGGTATCCAAAGGAGCTGTTACTTCTGACCAACTACATTACCTATTGCAACTCTAAGGACAGCGAACAGTGGCACAGCAATAGCTTCCTGGCTGGGATGGTGTATCTAGAAGAAGAGGATGAAGTGTTCATCAAAGTAACCAACAAGGAGCTGTTGTTGTACAACGATGACTCGGTATCACAATTCGGCACTTTCATGATCTAAAGCAGGGGTCTCCAACCTTTGCAACTTTAAGTCTGAAGGACTTCAGCTCCCAGACTTCTCCAGCCAGCAAAGCTGGAAGTATTGACTATAGCAGGGGTCTCCAACCTTTGCAACTTTAAGTCTGAAGGACTTCAGCTCCCAGACTTCTTCAGCCAGCAAAGCTGGAAGTATTGACTATAGCAGGGGTCTCCAACCTTTGCAACTTTAAGTCTGAAGGACTTCAGCTCCCAGACTTCTCCAGCCAGCAAAGCTGGAAGTATTGACTATAGCAGGGGTCTCCAACCTTTGCAACTTTAAGTCTGAAGGACTTCAGCTCCCAGACTTCTCCAGCCAGCAAAGCTGGAAGTATTGACTATAGCAGGGGTCCCCAACCTTTGCAACTTTAAGTCTGAAGGACTTCAGCTCCCAGAATTCTCCAGCCAGGTTTGCTGGCTGGAGAATTCTGGGAGCTGAAGTCCTTCAGACTTAAAGTTGCAAAGGTTGGAGACCCCTGATCTAAAGGCTGTGCATGGACTTGACTTCAGTTGAGCAATGAGTAGGACCGCTTCCTTGTACTGTAGTGGGGTCATCTCTCCATGTCGCTTCAGATGTTCTTCAAATATATGGAAGGAAGAGCAGGAGGTCCGCTCATTTTTTTTAAGAAGAAAAAGTTGTTTGATCAACTGTTGGTTGGCCGTGACCAAAATAAAGAAAAGGGTGAGAAAATATTTGGTGTGGGAGGGGAGGACTTAGGTGAACTTCTTCTATTTCTTCAAAGAGCTAGCTGACATTTCTTGGGCTGAGCTGTCCATTAGTCACCCATGACTGGCATCCCAAATGTTTGCCTGTTTTTGGTAACAGGTGCATTTATTTTGGGGGGGGTGGGGGTGTTGTGTGACTCTATTTTTTTATATGTTGTTATTTTGTTATTACCAATTTCATTGTAATTTTTACAATGACAATAAAGATTATTATTATTATTATTATTATTATTATTATTATTATTATTATTATTATTATTATTATTATTATTATTATTATTATTATTATTATTTGAAAATCTGTGAACTCCTGCAAATTCAGTCTCATAAGGATTCGTGGTGGACACAGAAAATGAGATGATGGTGTTTCATGGTCCTTGAAGAGCCGCTGCATGTACAGGGACGTCTCCCCCCCCCCCACCCTTGCCTACAGCATAGGTAGTCTATCTGCTCTGTCTTGTCCCATGAAGTTGCCTTTGTCTTGTTCTCAGCAGCCCGGCGCTGGGAAAGCCTTGGAGTGATCTTTCCCTCTCTTATCTTGACCTGTCCAGAGGGCAGCCTTGGAGTGGAGTGAAGTGGAAAGTAATCGAGGCAGGAGAAGGATGGACTCTGACCAGAGACTGGGAGCAGCCCTTCAACTCAGGCCCCCGAAATTCAGGATCAAGCTTTTGGAGGCCTGCTCTTGAGTCACTTCACCTTGAATGGTCTACCCAGCGCCTTCCAAAATGCTATTTTATAGTTACAACTGACACAGTGTTGTTGAGCCGAGGAGCTTTCCTTCCTAGTGGCTGTTGCTTACTGTTGCAGTGAAATGTCAAATGTAAGCTAAGCTTGAATGACTGGGCAGCTTCCTGTCTATGAGATGGATAGTCAGGAATAAAGCCACTTCTCGATTATTGGCTTCGGAGCACAGGAAGCCATGTAGTACTTGGATAGACATTGCCCCGATGAGCCTGTAGGCCTTATTTATGCTCTGATGCTTCTCCCTCATCTCCTACCAAGGTACCTTTGAAGGAGTTTGTATTAACCATTCTCTTCTATGAGTGCCCAGCCCTCCTTCTGCACAGCTGCTGCATTAATGTAGGGATATCCATATAATGGGATTGGACCACAGGATCGAGTTACTACTGCAATGCCCAGATAGGGCAGCATTTCCTGGATTAGTCACTGGCTCATGCGCCCCCCCCCATCAGGAAATATGTACTAAACAGGGCAAATTCTGCCAAACCATGTCACCAATCCGATATGATTACATTTATATCCCTTAAGGAAAAGAGGATTCTATAACAAACAGAAGCATTCAAATATTATGGAAAGCAGAAGAGGTGTGATACATGTGGATGGCTACCTTAATACTGAAGGTAGGATTAAAATAATACAATAGCAGAGTTGGAAGGGACCTTGGAGGTCTTCTAGTCCAACCCCCTGCCTAGGCAGGAAGCCTTATACCGTTTCAGACAAATGGCTACCCAACATCCTCTTAAAGACTTCTAGTGTTGGGGCATTCACAACTTCTGGAGGCAACTTCTGTTCCACTGATTCATTGTTCTAACTGTCAGGAAATTCCTCCTCAGTTCTAAGTTGCTTCTCTCCTTGTTTAGTTTCCACCCATTGCTTCTTGTTCTGCCCTCAGGTGCCTTGGAGAATAGCTTGACTCCCTCTTCTTTGTGGCAACTCTTGAGAGATTGGAAGACTGCTATCATGTCTCCCCTGGTCCTTCTTCTCATTAAACTAGACATCCCCAGTTCCTTCAACCGTTCCTCGTATGTTTTAGCCTCCAGTCTCCTAATCCTCTTCGTTGCTCTTCTCTGCACTCTTTCTAGTAGCAAAGCTTCTCTTAACCAAAATGACCTCTGCTCTAGTGCTCAAAGAAATCATTCAGTGTTTTATTGAAAAAGAAGGGAATGGATTAATTCCCAGTCCTGTATTGAATAAGATCATTATACAGTGGCATAAAGCAGGCTCCCAAAGAAGGGCACTCGGCAATTTTAATGGAGCAGCTACCGTGTGTTTGTGAGAGATAAAATAAAATTCCAAAGATTAATGTGTCACATATATTGTTTGTGGGACTTCTCTGAAATAGGACTTGAAAACTAGAGCTACGATAGAATATGGGAGCCAGGGATGTGCCCAGACCATATTGCACCTTGTGGAAGTTACACTGGTTTCCAGATTATTTCCCAACAAAGTCCTTGTATTGCTTCATCAGTTTAGAGAGAGGCTTTCCTCGTGGCCTCTTGGCCTTTGCAGGACATAGGTCAGCTGGCAGGTGTGTCAGTGGGGTAGCAGAAGGAAGATCCAAAATGTCAGCAGCAAAACGATGTCCTTTTTTTATCTGTGTAGCATGTAAAAATGGGGTAAGATTTTGATCATGCCGTTGCAGCATAATCTTTAATATATATATATATATAACATCCTCTGCAGATATTCTGGATAATCTCACTAGTAGGGCCAGGACTGGAAAGTTCAGTTGGCTCCCTAAGCTTTCGCTCTTATCTTCCAGGCTTTGGGGAGAGTTAACCTTGGTGGCCTGCTGCTCTGGTTGGTTGAGTGATATTCGGTTACTTCCTGTTCTTTCGTGTTTTATTGCAATATTGCTACGATTTGATACGGAAGGCTTTTCATCTGCATAATAAATAGCCTTGTTTTGTGTTGTTGTTTTGGAGTGGAAAGACTGATTTTGTATCTCTAAAATAAACAAATATGCTTTTGCAACAGCTATCGAGATATCGGTGGTCATGCAGTGCGGAGTGAAGTTTGATTGAAGAAGCAGGGAGGACAAGAGAGGCTGAGGTGTCATAAGCCAGTTATTTATTTATCTTTTATTTGATTTGATTTTTATACCGCACCTCTCTCCCCGAAGGGACTCCGGGTGGTGCACAGGGAATTAAAAGCGGAAATACAACATATAAATAAAACGGATGTATAATAAATAAGACTACAACAATAAAATCTAATTAAATTTAAAGTGCCCTGTGCTAAAAATTCCCTAGAATATTACCAACACATTAAAATCCATTAAGACAATTTGAAACTCAGTCTGTGAAAGTGGTCTCGGGGATTAGGTTAGGCTGGCTAGATGGAAAAGATGAGTCTTAAGACGTTGGCGGAAGAGGCGGAGGTCCGTGGTAGTCCGGAGTTCGGGGGGGAGGTCGTTCCAGAGGGCTGGCCCCACCACAAAGAAGGCCCTTCTCCTGGGGGTCGCCAACCGGCATTGCCCGGCGGACGGCACCCGGAGAAGTCCCTCTCTATCGGAGCGAATCGGCCGAAGGGATGTATGAGGTAGGAGACGGTCTCGAGTTAGACCTCACTCACTCTTATTTCATAAATTATTTGCCAACTCTGGTCAAAAGATACACAGGTGCCTCTCCCAGAACTACTTACACGTCTCTGAAAAACTAGATTCCTTGACTTTTCAGCAGCTCTTTTATCAAAAAAATATATCTCCTGGTGCAGCAACTCATTGCAGGCTGTCTGCCTCAGTGAAAGATGCTACTTTTCTTAATGCTATTAAAGCAAAACTAAGAATAATCTAACTTTTCTTATTGCGTATAACAGGAGGAAGGTTTCTTCATCTTCATGGATGACGAGGGAATAATAATCAGGCTCGTTTCGAGATAAATAGGAAAGTAAGGGCCACAGATGCTTGCAATGTTGTTATAGAGGTTCACATAGCTTCTGTTGTGCCTCACACTCGCTTCCTTTCGTCAAACCGCATCACAGGGGCTCAATAGCATTACAGAAAGGATTTCCTGTGGCCTGCAATGCTTGGCTGGCTGGAGTGCGTTGAAGAAAAGGGCGGTAGATGGAAAACTGCAACACTTTTGTAACCTGAACCAAAAGCAGGGGGCTCAGTTTTAGCAGCCTTGTCTAGTGTGGTAGAAAGCCACCCCTGATAAGCTTCATTTCCTGAACACCGGCCACACCGAACACGATTCAGGTTGGACGTAGAGTTTCCTCCACCAGCAGCATCCGATAGTTCTTAACGCCGAATGTTCACGAAGATGAGTGAAACCAGAAGGAGCTCTGAAAATACACCGGGTGCTTTCAAGTATATGAAAATCACTCTCTCTTTGGCTTAGAGCTTTTCCCCATTTGCACCTCACCGCAATGCAAAAATCTCAGAGTGAAACAGCTGTAAGGCACCTTTAATAATAATAATAATAATAATAATAATAATAATAATAATAATAATAATAATAATAATAATAATAATAATAATAATAATAATAATAATAATTTTTATTTATAACCCGCTCTCTCTCCCCAAAGGGGCACAGGAAAATTAAAAACAATAGACACAAACAGAGTACAAAATTTAAAATCACAATTAAACATATCCTGCGCTAAAAACATCTATAAAAACTAAAAACTGTCCCTAAAACCCCTTAACACTATAACTTAATTAAAATTACCCTAGGCCAGCCAAGCGGAAGAAATGAGTTTTTAAAAGCTGCCGGAAGGAGCGAAGGTCTGTGGTTGTTCTAATTTCGGGGGGAAGGTCGTTCCGGAGGGCTGGGCCCGCCACAGAGAAGGCCCTTCCCCTGGGCGTCGCCTGCTGGCATAGCCTGGTGGACGGCACCTGGAGAAGTCCCTCTCTGTGGTAGCGAATCGGTCGCAGGGATGTATGAGGCAGAATGCGATCCCGCAGATAGCTAGGTCCCGTGCCATGGAGCGCTTTGAAGATGGTAACCAACACCTTTATCTGTGTCAGGGCTAAAATTTCTCTTTCCTCCCTTAAGTGGGCACCATCTATTGAGGCTTTAACAGCTGTTGCCTTTCACTGATGTATGCCAGAAGCAGGCTAGTAATTAAGAGGATGTGGGAAAATAACCTTATTGGACATTACACCAGTGGTGGGTTTCAAAAATTTTTAGAACCTCTTTTGTAGGTGTGGCCTGCTCTGTGGGAGTGGCTTGCCTGCCATGTGACCAGGTGGGAGTGGCTTGGCAGTCATGTGACTGGGTGGCCAACTTGTAAAATGGGGTGAAACTCACTTAACAACGCTCTTGCTTAGCAACCAAAATGTTGGCTCAGGAACTCTGGCATTTGAAGCACGCAAGTCTTAAAGCTGTCAAGTTACAAGACTCTTCTTGCACCCCTCACCCTTTAGGGGAAAAAGCTCCAGGGGTGTTCAAACTTGACATCTTTAAGACTTGTGGACTTCAACTCCCAGGATTCCTCCTCTCGCTCTTCATCTTGATGATGCGTGGATGGGCCAGGGGAAGGAGCTGGAACCGGTTCTCAACGGCCCTGTAGATTTGTAGAACCTCTTCTATAGAAGAGCTTAGAACTGGCAGGAACCCAGCTCTGGGCTGCACCTTTTTCCTGTAATTGTTGGTGGGAATGACCCTGAGAGACTGGGGGAGAGGAGAGGAGAGATGCTGCCTAGGGAATGATCAGGAAAGATCTCATCATAGGAAGAGAAGTCATTGCCTGCAGTTACATGGGAGACAGCAGAGAGTGTGCAGCAGAGTTTGCAGCTAGAAGAATGTTGCTAATATACACGCAATAAGTATATCAGACACTGTTTAAGTAAAATAGAATAGCTTTTACTTAGGTTGTAAAAACTACTAAACTAAGCTACTGCTCAATAAGCAGTGATGCTTTGGCTATATTAGTAAAAATGGATCCTGGTGAAATTTATGCTAAGATTGATAAAATTTACAGAGCAAACTCACGTATAGCATTACAAAGGCAACTACCGAGAGATGTTGTGATATATTTTACTGAGAGAAACCTTAGAAATGATATTCTGCAGAAGTCTTTTCACTCCTCTCTCCACATAGCTGGAAAACGGATTGGTGTCTTTAAGGAACTTCCATCAACTATCCTGAAGCTCAGAAGGGATTTTGGTTTTTTGGTGGAGGAGTTGAAGAAAAGAGGGATACAGTACAGGTGGGATGCTCCAATGGGTGTTATATTCAGATATGAAGGGGCGCGATATTGTTTGAATACTATAGACAAGGCAAGAGATTTTTATTATGAAATACTGAAGAAAAGTGCAACGCCCCCACGTATATCTATACCAACACTAGTAGATCTGGATGGTTCAGAGCAAGATATTGAGATGGAGCAGAAACAATTTGGAAAAGAGATGGAAAAACATACTCAGTTGGATTCCCCTGGGCTTTTTTTAAGCCCTACTCTGGAGGAAATGTCGAAGACTGCTATAGGGGGATCTGTTGGAATGCCAATACGTAAATCAGATGAGCAATGTGAAGCCAGGTCTAGCACCAGACAAATTGAGAAACCGCAGAAGCAGAGGAGGTCTCAATCTCGGCGAGTTAAGAAAGACAAAAGGATTAAAGGACGAAGCAATTAATCAATCTAGATAAAAATATACAGATCTCTGCAATGCTGGTTCTCTTGGATGTGGAAACTTTTTCAGGGTTGAAAATTGGAACCGGAGCATTTGCAGTGGATCTGGTTGTTACCCTATCACGATCTTGGAACTTTATAATCCTGATGAAAAGTCACTCGGGGGTTACCTATGTAAAGGGTTTTTTTTTTTTTTTTTGTTATTTATGGGGGCAGCTGTTTAAACTGGTATTACAAACAGCTATGGATGGAATGGAAGGAGACCTGAAGAGTTGGACTTATGAACATTGACGCGGAAAGGACTAATATTATGTTAGTGTTCTGGGAAAAAACTTGGGTCGAACTTTGAAATTTTCTTGCAATTTACTGTATCCTTCATGTGATAGGATCTGAAATTTTCCTATATTATTTTTGTTTCCTTTGTGAAGAGAGAAGTAATTTTGCTTTTTTTAAATATTAGAGTAATCTTTACATTTTTTGTGTTGTTAAGTGGGTAATTAAGCAAATGGAGAGGGGGAAAAATAGTAAACCTTTTGAATCAGGAAGGATGTAAACTTAAGCTAGGATATATGGTTTAAGTTTTATAAGTGTTAGGTTATATGATATGGTATTTAGATCTTAAGAATTATCTTCTATGTATTTTAATGTTCAACTAAAAGGGGGTGTTTATGTTGAGTTTGTTATAAGGTTTCTAATGGATTGATTATATACAGAATAAATATCAGATTAGGAAGTATTATGTAGCTTTTAGGTAAGAATGCTCTGATTGATAGGTGAATAGAGTAAATAATATTTGGGATGCTTGGAATTATTAGAGTGGTGTATAGCGGAAGTCAGGGGGGTGGGTTTGATGATTGGAATGTTTAAAGTGGTGTACAGCGGAACTCAGGGGGGGTGGGATTGACTGGGAGGTGGGGGTGGGTTAGGGTGGAGGGTGGGGAAATATAAGTGGATAAGCAATATAGAGATGGGTATAATGGGATATGGTTATGTTATGATGCTGAATTAACTTAGAAAGGGTGTCAGGGAGAGATTGATGTATTTTATACTAAATTTATATTATGTTGGTCGGGGGTATAATACTCAATATTTGAATGAGAACTTTATTTTAAGATGGGGGGAGGTGAGGGGTATACTTTTTGTATGTGATTTTATATTATATGTTGGGGGGTAAAAGGGGGGAAAACTTGTCTGAATAAAACTTTTGCAATAAAAAAAAAAAATAAGCAGTGATGTCAAATTGAGTCAAACAACACTCAACAATATCAAATATCTTACGCAATCTTCAGTCTTCTTCAGTAATCACAGTTCACGCAAACAGTTATCAAACACAGCAAATCCAGCAGAGAGAGAGAGAGATGCGCTCTCCTTGCCTTCTCTTATAGTTAGAGATAATTGCACTTACTAATTGCACTCTAGCATTCCACCAGCCTTAAAGCTACAATGACTATATATTGTCTACCCAACTATAGGAGTCATAATGGATAAAGAATCTCAGAAGGGAACCCTCCTCTTCCCCCCCCCCCCCCACACACTTCTCAGGCTGCAAAAGAGATGGTGAGAGATTTGTACTATCAAATCTGCAAAATTGATATCAGCCTTCCCAAAAAGACCAGGCAGGAAGCAATAATAGATGAGAGATTCTGTTGTAAGGTTACATTAAAAAAAAACCTTGCACATCTGAAAGGACAAACGTCCCGGCCCATCACTTTTATCTGCTTGATCCATAAGGTTTAGGTTTATTAGTTTTTTTATACCGCCCTACTCCTGAAGGACTCAGGGCGGTGTACAGCCAAAACAAAAACAAATATATAAAAGTTAGAAAAAGCTTTTAAAAGACATCATTAAAAGACATCATTAAAATATTGGCTGAAACATGGGGGGAAAAACCCAAACTAACCCTAATTAAAATAATAAAAATTTAAATTTAAAATTTAAAAATCCTGTTTTATGCCAGCCCGGCTTATTGGAAGAAAAAGATTTTGAGAGCACGGCGGAAGGTGCGAAGGTCAGGGATAGTTCGTAACTCCGGGGGCCATTCGTTCCAGAGGACAGGGGCTCCCACGGAGAAGGCTCTCCCCCTGGGTGTCGCCAGTTGACATTGTCTAGCCGAGGGCACCATGAGGAGACCCTCTCTAGGGGAGCGTACTGGCCGGTGGGAGGCTCTCGGTGGCAGAAGGCGATCTCGTAGGTAGCCAGGTCCTCAGCTTTAAAGATGGTAACCAACACCTTGAATCGTACCCGGAAAGCCGATAAGGGGGCAAGTCTGTCCTAAGCTTCTTACTCTGACCATTAAGCCATTGGGGGATTTCCAAATCTCCTGCCATCTCTTTTCACATCCTGAGAAATTACGCAGCGGAGTGGAAGAGCGTGCCGTAGAGACAACGCAGGGAAGGCAAACTTAGAGCCACAAATGTCATGCGGGTGTAATTTGGGGCCAACTTGAGGATGGATGGAAATAACCCAGCAGCCCGGAAGGCCCTCAAACCAGCCGTTACTCACATATCCCCAAAGCTCAAATGCTTTGTGGCTGCTTCTGGCTCAGTGCATACAATTTTTTTTTGCAAACCATGACCTACATCCAGGTTTGTCAGTAAAACTCTTTTAGTGGGCAATTCTTAAAACTCCCCTCCCTTCTCTTTAAAAGGCTCCGTTTCTGAGAACTTAGGGCTAGGAAAGTACCAATGATTATATCAAATAATGCAAGTCTTTCTTTTAACTTTTCCTCTACCACAAATTCAATTTTTAAAAATCCCACCATCTCCATTGGGTGGATAAGAAGCAATCTGTCCTTCCGTACTGCTAAGAGTTCATTTTCCCCCTAAGAGATATATCTCTTCTTCTGTGTATGGGAACAGCACAAATCTAATATGCATGGCAAACGAACACCTGTCAGCACTATACATTTAATCAAATTATATCCATCGAGCGCTTCTATTTGGGGAAATTGTGCATCTGAACTAGACTGGAAGAGTAATTTATGCATAATATAAAATTCCACATCCTGCTTCTCCAAATTGCTTAAGATTACTAGAATTGATCTCTTTCCTTACTATTTATCAGCCAGATTTCAGGGCCTGCAGTAGCCACAGTGCTAAGGTCAAGGAGGAACACCAGCTGGGATTAGCTGAAGAACTTTAGTCACAAAGAAATCTGTTCTAGTAGTGAGAAGCAATACTTATGCATGCAAATTGGATTATGCTGGTAACCTAGGACTACTGTTGATTACCAACTACCTACAGAGGTGGGTTCCTACTGGTTTGGCTGAACCGGTAGGGATTTGCTGGCCTGGGTCAGCGGAACCAGTAGCAATCCAGGCCTGCAATGCCTCCAAACCAGTTCCCTGGTCAGCACAGCAAGTTTCCCCCCCATTTTTTAATGTTCTACACATGCGCAGACCTATTTATGGGGGAAATTGTGTGCACACCAAACCAGCAGTAATGCTGGCAGCAACCCCTGACTACCTACCTCCCCTGAAGTGGTCTTCCATCCACTCTTGGTATAATCTTGGGATTTGATATTGCAAGGAAGGAGTCTGATGTAATTCATGAGTTCAGAGCTTCTTTGGCAGCCATTGAATTGTCAAGAGAAATTGACACTCCGGCAAATAAATGAGGACACATACTAGATCTGACTTTTCTATCAGGGTAGGCAGGGTGGATAAATCAGTATACAATCAAACTGCAGATTATATAGACCAGTGGTAGTCAACCTGGTCCCTACCGGCCCCTAGTGGGCGTTCCAGCTTTCATGGTGGGCGGGGGGGGGGGGGTTTGTCCGATACTGAAGCCCTTTCCTTTCTTTAATTCAATTGACTTCCCTACTTTATAAATCACCCTGACTGTGGAACCGGTGGGTGATTAGAAAATTTTACTACTAACAGAGAGACAAAAGTGGGCGGAAGGTATAAAAAGGTTGACTACCCCTGTTGTAGATAGATAGATAGATAGATAGATAGATAGATAGATAGATAGATAGATAGATAGATAGATAGATGATAGATAGATAGATAGATAGATAGATAGATAGATGATAGATAGATAGATAGATAGATAGATAGATAGATGATAGATAGATAGATAGATAGATAGATAGATAGATAGATAGATAGATAGATAGATAGATAGATAAACAGACAGACAGACAGACAGACAGACAGACAGACAGACAGAGATGAGAGATAGATAGTTATAGATCAGTGGTAGTCAACCTGGTCCCTACCGCCCCCTAGTGGGTGTTCCAGCTTTTATGGTGGGCGGTGGGAGTTTTGTCCGATACTGAAGCAGTTTCCTTTTTTTAATTTAATTGACTTCCCTACTTTACAAATCACCCTGACTGTGGAACCGGTGGGCAGTTGGAAAATTTTACTACTAACAGAAATAGAAAAGTGGGTGGTAGGTATAAAAAGGTTGACTCCCCCTGCTATAGACTCTGGGCTATTTCAAGGGTGGTAGACCTGTTAAAATTATCTATCCCAAGTACCCAACGATTCTTTTCCCCCCCTCCAATTTATTTATACATTTTCTCTTTACATACAATAAGTGCTTAATGAACAATGCACTGAGTCAGTTTGCTTATATAATAATACTTTTTAGAATCCTAATTTCTACTTCTGTTACCCAACCATTAATAAAACAAGTCCCATGTTTGAAAATTCTGTGCCTTCCTTTTTAAGGAAGCTTTTAAAGAAAATCGAGTCTTGCCTGTCTTTTAGGATGTATGTTAACTTGTCAGATTCTGCGTAGTTAAATTTTTTTGCTATAATTAACTGATCTGGCGGTAAGTTGGTATCTTTCCAGTATTGTGCAAAAGGATTCTGAAGTTTTCCAGAGGTTGTTTGGTGACTTTTCCAACACTTTGGCAGGAAGTTGGTGACAGCTGTCAGCCTCGACACCTTTAAGAAAGGATCAGAGGAGTTCATGGAGAACAAGGGTATCCATGGCTATCACAATGGATGCCCAAGGACAACCTCCGGGATGGAGAGATAGGCAGGATGTCTCTCAATGCCATTTGCAGGGAATCACAAGCAGGTGAAGACATCTGCTTGGGAAGACCCTGAAGCAAATGGGGAGCCACTGTGGGAGACAGAAGGCTGGACTGGATGGGCTGCGGCCTCTTCCAGCAAGGCTGTTCTTATATTCTGAAAGGAAGGAAGGAAGGAAGGAAGGAAGGAAGGAAGGAAGGAAGGAAGGAAGGAAGGAAGGAAGGATGAGAGGAGTTCATGGAGAACAAGGGTATCCATGGCTATCATGATGGATGCCTAAGGACACCCTCTGGGATGGAGAGATAGGCAGGAGGTCTCTCAATGCCATTTGCAGGGAATCACAAGCAGGTGAAGACATCTGCTTGGGAAGACCCTGAAGCAAATGGGGAGCCACTGTGGGAGACAGAAGGCTGGACTGGATGGGCTGTGGCCTCTTCCAGCAAGGCTGCTCTTATGTTCTGAAAGGAAGAAAGGAAGGAAGGAAGGAAGAAAGGAAGGAAGGAAGGAAGGAAGGATGAGAGGAGTTCATGGAGAACAAGGGTATCCATGGCTATCATGATGGATGCCTAAGGACACCCTCTGGGATGGAGAGATAGGTAGGAGGTCTCTCAATGCCATTTGCAGGGAATCACAAGCAGGTGAAGACATCTGCTTGGGAAGACCCTGAAGCAAATGGGGAGCCACTGTGGGAGACAGAAGGCTGGACTGGATGGGCTGTGGCCTCTTCCAGCAAGGCTGTTCTTAGGTTCTTAAGTTGTATTTTATCAAATTCAAAGGAAGTTCACTGAATAACCAAAGAGAAGCTTGAGAAGACATTTATTAGACACTAACATTCTTTACTGATTTCTAAGCCACAGTAATTATGAGTTTAAGATGATGCTTCTCTGTGCTGTTAGGTTAGGCACCTGTTTGTAGATCTGGGTCCCTCTTGGATTATGAAAGCAGCCAGGGAGGTGATCCACAGTTGGACCTGTGCAGTAGTATCAGCCTGTTTGTTACTAGGGTGGTAGTACCCACCTTGAAAGAGGCAGCAGTGTGCCCCCTCTATATGAGGCCAACCTTCCCTTTTTGAGGAAGGTTGTTGAGAAGATGTTCAGTCTGCAACGAATGAGAACCTCTGGAGGAAACGAATTATTTAGATCCGTTTCCATCAGGTTTCAAGCTAGGGCTTACGATACCCAATTATAACCTTTGTCTTTGATGTAACTGATAAGAGAACAACCTTGGGAAAAAGAGCACAGCCAGGACAATAGTCAGATAAGAGACAGCGTAGCCCACAACAGGAATTGGGACATGGCAAATCACAGAAGGGACTCTCCCTAATTTCTTGGGTTGCAAAGGTGTCAAGGAAGAAGTGTACTTTCAGAATTGCATGATTCTGTAAATGTGACCTTACAATAAAGTAAGATTAATTCATCAATTGCTTTTTGGGTGGACTACCTTGCAAAGATGATATCTGGGCTAGCCAAATGGAGCTGGCCAGGGTTTTTTCCCAGTAGCTGGAGGCTGTGTGAGTTTAGAAAGGGAGAAAAATAAAGTAAGATACTTCTTCATAAACAAGTGATAAGTAGTCCTGAATCATACACTCAAATGTTGACTTACAGTTGCTCAACTCACAATTCTCCTTGCTTTGCTGATCTAACTGACATGCAGAGTCTTCATCCAAGAGATCAGCGTCTAACAGTGATTCTGGCTCCCTCTTATGGCTGATTGAGGAAACAGCAGCCAATCACATTTCACTGTAGCATTTAAAGTTACAGATACCATATTCCGATCATGGCTTAGATATATTGCCAACCCAACACTAGGATTACATTCCTAAGGACCCCGTAATTATGTCTTCTCTACCATAATGCCTGTCCACTGAAGTGAGGTTTCCCCTGAGATCATGATAGCCTCCCACCAACCTGCCAGTGTTTTGAAAGGCTCTGAAGACCAAACTCTTCACCCAGGCCTTTGACAAGAATGATTGATACCTCTTTCTTCCTTTATGCCCTCTCTAGGTTTGTTTCCTTTGCTTTTGTTGTTCTTTTGCTTTGTGCTGTTTTTGAACTGTTCTTTTTTTTTAAATGGTTTTAACAACTGCAAATGGTCCAGACGCCAAGTATCTGACTAGCGAACCCAAGATAAGGAAACACTCTCAAGAGCTTTGAAATCCCAAAAGTAAAACTTTATTGGATGCACCATTTTGTTAGTGAAGAATCAAAACCAACTCTGTTTTTTCCCCATGCAAATGCTTGCTTAGTTAAACAATAGCTTCCCTTTCTCCCCACCCCTGGATGATCACATTGTCCAATTAAATGTCCTTTTGTTATAGAATCGAATTCTTTGTGGTGTGTGATTGGACACACAAGGAATTTGTCTTTGGTGCATATGCTGTCAGTGTACAAAAAAGAAAAGATACATTCATCACGAATCATAAAGTACAAATAAGCCATCAAATCATACTAGGAAACAATCAATATAAATTCTAAGGATACAAGCAAGAAAGGGCAGAACAAGAAGCAATGGGTGGAAACTAATCAAGGAGAGAAGCAACTTAGAACTTAGGAGGAATTTCCTGACAGTGAGAACAATGAATCAGTGGAACAGAAGTTGCCTCCAGAAGTTGTGAATGCCCCAACACTGGAAGCCTTTAAGAGGATGTGGGATAGCCATTTGTCTGAAATGGTATAGGGCTTCCTGCCTAGGTGGGGGGTTGGACTAGAAGACCTCCAAGGTCCCTTTCCAACTCTGCTATTGTATTGTATAAGTTACAGTCACACAGTGATAGGTGGGAGGAGATGGGGTGATAAGGAACCATGAGAAGATTAACAGTAATAGTAATGCAGACTTAATAAATAGTTCGACAGTGTTGAGGGAATATTTGTTTAGCAGAGTGATGGGAACAGTCCATCTCTTTCTTGGGCACCTGCAGTGGTGACCTTGATGGTGGCCAAGCTCTCAGGGTCCACACACGCATTCTCAGCATTCTATTTCCCCCTTCCCTTTCCCCAGGCCATTGGCAAGTTGGAAAGCGTCAATATTTGAAAGAAGCAAAGTGGTTCAATCTTGACACCAGAGTTACTGGGAATTGGGCAGTATCTTATTATTCTGTGGTTAATCTTTGGTGAGATTCACAGCCTTTGGGGCTGGTTGGTAGCTCAACAGCTCGAGTCCTAACCAAGGACCTAGGAACCGTCAAGGTAACGTCGGAGGATAGAAGCTGTTCCAAGCAGGGTGGCCCTTTGTAGAGTCAGAATGCTCAAGTCCAGTAAATTTAGAATTTCTAAATAATAATACTAATACTAATACTAATACTACTACTACTAATAATATCATTATCATTATCATCATCATCATCATCATCATCATCATCATTATTATTATTATTATTATTATTATTATGTTACCTTAACAGTTCCTAGGTCCTTGGTTAGGACTCGAGCTGTTGAGCTACCAACCAGCCCCAAAGGCTGTGAATCTCACCCAAGATTAACCACAGAATAATAATAATGAACCACTCAAAATCTGCCTGACTTGAACACTCTGATTATTATTATTATTATTATTCTGTGGTTAATCTTGGGTGGGATTCTCAGTCTTTGGGGCTGGTTGGTAGCTCAACAGCTCGAATCCTAACCAAGGACCTACCTGTTAAGGTAATGTCGGAGGATAGAAGCTGTTCCAAGCAGGGTGGCCCTTTGTAGAGTCAGAATGCTCAAGTCCAGCAAACCTAGAACCTCCACATAGCGAGGAAGTCCCCTAGGTCTTGCTCCAAGGGCTCCAATCACAATTGGGACAACACACGACTTCCTCCTCCACAGTCGCTCAACTTCAATTTGCAAGTCCCAATATTTTGTGATTTTTTTCTTGCTGCTTATTTTCAATTCGTCCATCACCAGGTATTGCAATGTCAACGAACCATACTTTTTTCTTTTCAATGATTGTTATATCAGGTGTGTTGTAGGACAAGTGCCTGTCAGTCTGAATTCTGAAGTCCCACAAGATCTTGACTTTCTCATTCTCTAAAACTTTTTCAACCTGATGCTCCCAGTGGGTTTTTGCTGTAGAAAATCCAAACTTCTGGCACAATTTCCAGTGAATGATCTTAGCAACGCGGCCATGGCATTGTAGGTAGCCAGTTTGCGAAATTTTGCTGCACCCACTGATCAGGTGGTCGACTGTCTCATCTTTCTCATTACAGAGGCGACATTTGCTGCTGGTGGTAACATGTTGAATTTTTTGCCTTCATGCAGTTTGTGGCTAAGGCTTGTTCTTGAGCTGCCAAAATGAAGCCACCATCATTATTCTGTGGTTAATCTTTGGTGAGATTCACATCCTTTGGGACTGTTTGGAAGCTCAACGACTCGAGTCCTAACCAAGGACCTAAGACCGCCATTATTATTATTGTTGTTGTTGTTGTTGCTGCTGTTGTCAAATTCACAGTCAGCACAAATTTAGACTGGATTTTGCATTATTGCCCACCTATCTAGTCCTTCCCAAGGATTAGGGATAGACCAATGTTGCTCTTTATTAATATTACAGTATAGTTGCTATATGCAAGCTGTTCCAGGTAAAGCTGCCTTTGGCAATTGACTGATGGGGATATTTTTGGTGTTGATGGTGTTCAAATGGTGTTTCAGATGTTCCACTGACCTATTATTGCTGCATTATGTTTGCTTTCTATTGCCACATTCTCCTGTTTGCTGGTCTTTTAAGTTTTATTATTTTCTCCAGCTCTATCTCTTCTCTTCTGCTGCCTCCAGGATTTTCAACGTCCACTATCCAGACTTTTCTTATCAAGAGTTGTTAACTCTGACATGCAGTGCAGCACGTGCTTCTCTAGTTCAACTCTAAAATCGCAGAGCACCTCATCTTCATTTTCAATTACTTTGTCTGTTTTGTAGTCCCAACAGATCTTGCTTGCAGACGGATGGTATTTCTTGCAGATTTTCCATTGTTGCTACTTATTGCTCATTGTTTGTCATCGGTATGTGTGATTTTCTTGCAGCAGCTAACTCGTGTTAATTTGCTATTGTTTCTGCAGCTTCTTTGCAGAGAAGCATTTATTATCTGTTGCTATTCTTCTCAGTTCTGGCTTTATACGTATTCATATTTATTATCACAGTTTTGATTGATATTTTGTTTGTCTCTACAAATCAGATAATGCTCCAAAGTTTCTACATTTATTCAAATGTCATTTTGGCTTTTCTGGTGATCTATGCAGGCATGACATATTTAATTACCGCAGAAACAAGCAAGAGGATGTGGGAAGGCCAGTGACTTTCAGCAAGTGTCTTCACACCCACTAGAGGTCTAGGAAAAGAAAAAATATTAAGGCATAATGTACCAAACCTTCTTCCTCTTTTGTCACAGGAATCACTGTTCAAAAAAGCATTTGTTTTACACATAACAACTGGGAAGTTCCACAGCCATACTTAAACCACTTTCAATCATGGGATTTCCCTCCACTCTTCTTTTGGTCACCAGAATATTCTGCAAATAATTCTCACAATACTGTAAAGAAAAACGAAGCTACAAAATTACTGATTATCTTCAGGGCCATCTCCTCTCGGTGGTTTCTGCCCTTCTAATCAGATCTGGAGGAATGGCCATTCTCTAAGTCCTTTCTCTCCAAGACTATCATAATAATAATAATAATCTTTATTGTCATTGTAATAAGATTGTAATAAAATTACAATGAAATTGGTATCATCCTAAGGAACCAAAAGAATGAAACTTCATAGTTGGAATCTCTTCCTTTGGACCAGTGTGCCCTCCAAATCAGATGGTCCTCTAGCTCAGGGGTCCCCAACCTTTGCAACTTTAAGTCTGAAGGACTTCAGCGGGCTGGAGAATTCTAGGAGCTGAAGTCCTTCAGACTTAAAGTTGCAAAGGTTGGGGACCCCTGCTCTAGCTAGTTTTTAGGAATGCCACAAAAACATGGCTTTTCATGGAGTCTCGGCCAACGCATGGTTACAAACAGTGATTGCTGATGTCTTCTTTGTGATGTTCTGATTATTCCTGGATTTATTAATTGAATTGAATTGAATTATTGTGCTATTGTTTATCTTCCTACAGTAAGAACTAAGCAAGCTGATGAAAATCCTACTGCAAATAGAAGTAGATTGTAGTAAAAGAAAGGAAAGATAGTAATGGCAACTTGAGTGAAATCTTAAAAAAAGTGGAGCACCCTTGAGCACCATCAACAAAATCAAAAACAGCTTACATCCTGTGACAATACCTCTTACACCATAAAACATCAACATCTGCCTATCCCAGGTGCTTGGGAAGAACTCGATCGGTGGATAAAAATGCCAGATTCAATCAATCAATCAATCAAATGTTTATTTGTATACCGCTCCCTCTCCCCGAAGGGACTTGGGGCGGTGCACAGGGAATATAAAACATAAAAACATACAACAATATAAATATCTAAAATTAAATTACAATAACCCTGCGCTAAAACCTAAAAAACCTAAAACACTAAACCCCCCTAAAAACCCAATTAAAAATTTAAATATACAGACTGGAGGTGTGAAAGATAGATTAGGCCAGGCTGGCCTGTTGAAAGAAATATGTTTTGAGCTTTCGGCGGAAGGAGCGGAGGTCCGGAGTTGTTCTGAGGTTGGGGGGTAGGTCGTTCCATAGGATAGGGCCTGCAACAGAGAAGGCCCTTCCCCTGGAAGTTGCCCGCTGGCATTGCCTAGTGGACGGCACCCGAAGAAGTCCCTCTCTGTGCAAGCGAATCGGCCGAAGGGATGTATGGGGCAGGATGCGATCTCGCAGATAACTAGGTCCCGTGATATGGAGCACTTTGAAGATGGTAATCAGCACCTTGAAGCGCACCCAAAAGACCACAGGCAGCCAATGTAGCTTGCACAGGAGCGGTGTTATGTGGGAGTGCCTGGGGGCTCCCAGAATTGCCCGCGCGGCCGCATTTTGAACTAGCTGTAGTCTTCGGATGCACCTCAAGGGAAGCCCCATGTAGAGAGCGTTGCAGTAGTCTAGGCGGGATGTCACGAGGGCATGAGTGACTATGCGGAGGGCATCCCAGTCCAATAGGGGATGCAACTGGCGTACCAGGCGAACCTGGTAAAATGGCTCCCTGGCCATGGCCGTCACTTGATCTTCCATGGACAGCCGGGTATCCAGGAGGACGCCCAAGTTGCGTGCCCCATCCACAGGGGCTAGATGTTCCCCCCTATGGCCAGTGATGGAGAAAACTGGTTGTACCGGGATGCCGGAAGCCACAGCCACTCGGTCTTGGGCGGGTTGAGTCTGAGTCTGTTTCTTCTCATCCTGACCCATACGGCTTCCAGGCACCGGGACATCACTTCGACGGCATCGTTGGGGTGGTTCGGGGTAGATATATATAGCTGCGTATTGTCAGCGTAGAGATGGTACTCTACCCCGAAACCACGGATGATCTCACCCAGCGGCTTCATATATGTTTTGAACAGGAGTGGCGAGAGGACCGACCGCTGAGGCACCCCACAAGTGAGAGGCCTCGAGGTCGACCTATGCCCTCCTGCCAACACAAATTGCGATCGGCCGGAGAGGTAGGAGGAGAACCACCGTAAAATGGTGCCCCTCACCCCCAACCCCTCCAGTCGATGCAATAGGATACCATGGTCGATGGTATCAAAAGCCGCTGAGAGGTCTAATAGGACCAGGATGGAGGAACAACCCCCATCTCTGGCCCTCCAGAGATCATCAACCAATGCAACCAATGCCGTCTCAGTGCTGTGTCCAGGCCGAAAGCCGGACTGGCGCCGGTCCAGATAATCAATCTCCTCCAGGTGACGGGGAAACTGTTGTGCCACCACACTCTCAACAACCTTCGCCAGAAAGTGAAGGTTGGAGACCGGACAGTAATTCAGTGTGAACATCTGGCTGATTGAGCGATGAACCATAATAATTTTAATTATTATAATTTTATCTTGATGTGTGTGTGAGAGAGAGAACGTTTATATCGTCAACTTCACCCAGTAAACATATCTAATACTCCTTTCTCCTATTTCCCCTACAATAACAACCTTGTGGGCTGAGGTGAAAAAAAGGTGGCTTAATCAAAGTTTCCCAACCAGCTTTCATGGTTTTGGGGCAGTTATAATTCACTTCGGTATGCGATTGTGAAGGTGTCGCCCTTCCTTAAATCTTGGTCGGGGCTGACTATTGTTGTGAGTGTGTTGATTGGCTGTGCAGCTGCACCATGACTGGTAGATTGATGCTGATTGGTCTCATTTGTATGTTTCTCCTTATTTTGAATTTCAACGGCTTGGGTGGAGGGTGGGGCTCGTCTGTTGGTCAGTGCTAGTTTCCAGGTGTCTGGTAGGTTTGTTACGTTTTTGAGCTGATGAGAGCTAATAAGCTCGAAATAGATCTATCCTAGTCTCCCTAACTTATTTATTGATCAGCTCAAAAACATAACATATATGTGTGTGTGTGTGTGTGTTAGTTTTATGAGCTGATCAATAAATAAATCAGAGAGACTAGGATAGATCTATTTCGTGCTTTTTTTAGCTCTCATCAGCTGGTCATACTCTTACTGGGATTCGAACCGGGGCTGTATTGCATATCAGGCAGGAGCCTGTAACCATTCAGCCAGCCAGGCTCTCCAATTGCATCAGCTGAGACAGGAGGATTAGTATCTATAAATGTTCCACAACACCCTGTTAGGGCCCCAGTTAAGGGAGGAGACATACTGCTTTTCTTTTTCTGTCTTTCGGCTCATCACCAGAGACCATATAGACAGAAAGCCATGAGTTCCATTGTGTGATTTTTTTCAATATGTGTGTTAGTTTTATGAGCTGATTAATAAATAAATCAGAGAGACTAGGATAGAAAGGTTACAGGCTCCTGCCTGATATGCAATACAGCCCCGGTTCGAATCCCAGTAAGAATATGACTAGCTGATGAGAGTTTAAAATAAGAAAAAATGTCACAAATGAATGCAAATGTGCGTGTCCCAGGACAGTGTTGCAAGATCCAATCTGGGTAGGTCATGGGGACCAGAGATTTAGTCTTCCACAATCTCGGACTCCTGCTGGAGCCTATCCTCAGGGAACTTCTCTCTGCAGAATACGTGTTTCGGACTATTCTACGCGTCGTCTTAATGCAGTGCCTTCCTATTGGTTGATTTGTGTGTTGATGGCTGGCAATTAGCTGTTGTTTCTTTGTGCTGCGAAATCCTCAGCTCCTAAGCATTTGATAAGCTGGTAGTAAATCAGCACTACTGACAAGGGGTTGTTTCCCAGGCTTCTGATGCAAAACCATATGCAAGAAAAATATACCCCAAGTTTGTCTAGGTTCGAATGTGTGACTGCAGTAGTGATACTGTATAGAATACCAGTGGATAGTTTGCAAGAAATTGAAGCTTCTGCAAGTGGCCACTAGGGGGCTCTGGAGCCACGGGATTTTGGAACTGATGCGTCTCTAGGTCTAAATTCGAAAATAAAGACTTCCAACAAGGTGGCCATATTGAAGCAGATCCCAAAGAAAATAAGAGATATAAGAAGGAATTATTCCTTCTTAACTAAAAAATTATTCAAAAAGGGGGTGTGGTTCAAGTGGTTGATGCCGGAAGGGATGCTGGTATTCTGGGAGGGAGGAAGAGTTAGAATTAAAACAGCTGAAGAGGCGCATAATTTTTTTAAAAAACATTCCTCAATCCTGGATGCCGATGAGATGGGAACAGGAGGGGCCACGGGTCCGCCTGCTGGTGGGGGTGAGGAGGAAGAGACTATAGCAAAGAGGCTCAGATCACAAAAATAATTTGTTATATTTCTTTAGTAATTCCTGTACGGATGTCAATAATATAAAGTAATTGAATGTATAAAATAATATGAAAATTTATGATTTTAAAATGTATGTACCCCTTCCCTTTAATGATTTCTTTTTAATTGAATATGTATGAAGACTCGGAGGCGGTCATCAGACCCGATGTGGAAGCTCCAAATATTATTCATTACCTTATTTACCCCTTTTCCCAATATAAATTGTTAAAACCAATAAAACTTTTTCAAAAGAAAATAAAGACTTCCAGGGTTGGGGCATTCACAACTTCTGGAGACAACTTCTGTTCCACTGACCAATTGTTCTAACTGTCAGGAAATTTCTCCTCAGTTCTGAGTTGCTTCTCTCCTTGATTAGTTTCCACCCATTGCTTCTTGTCCTGCCCCCAGGTGCCTTGGAGAATAGCTTGACTCCCTCTTCTTTGTGGCAACCCCTGAGATATTGGAAGACTGCTATCATGTCTCCCCTAGTCCTTCTTTTCATTAAACTAGACACACCCAGTTCCTGCAACCGTTCTTCATATGTTTTAGCCTCCAGTCCCCTAATCCTCTTTGTTGATCTTCTCTGCACTCTTTCTAGAGTCTCCACGTCTTTTCTACATCGTGGCGACCAAAACTGGTCAGGTCAGATTCTACTCGGAGCCTCCTTTAAGCTGCAGCATTTCTGAAATTAGTTTTGTTGTGCTGTCTATATCAACATACAGTATATATTATGGCACATAGACACAGAGGCAACCTGGGGAAGAGGACGTTATATAAGATCATGAAAGAAGCCTTCATCTCTTTATAATTTTGCCTTCCAGAATCTGTTATCTGTTAACCTCAAAAAGATGGGAGCTATTATTATTCTTAGTTCTGGACAATTGTAGAAAATCGGTCCTTGGAACATACACTCTATGGCCAAAAGTATTCGCTCCCCTGCCTTTACTCGCATATGAACTTGCAGTAAGTGACACTCCATTCCTAATCCATGGGGTTCAATAGGACGTCGGTCCACTGCGCCCTGTTTTTGAGCTAATCTGAAGGCCACATGACGTTTGGAGGTCTCTAGCGATGGACTCTGCAGGACGTTGGCGACCTCTTCGCACTAGGCGCCTCAGCATCCGCTGACCCCCCTCCGTCCGTTGACGTGGCCTCCCCCTTCGTGGCTGAGTTGCCGTCGTTCCCAAACACTTCCAGGTTCTTATAACACAGCTGAGAGTTGACGGTGGAATATTTAGGAGCGAGGAAACTTCACGACTGGATCTGTTGCACAGGTGGCCTCCTATCCCAGTTCCACGCTGAGCTCCTGAGAGCGACCCATTCTTTCACAAGTGTTTGTCACAACAGTCTGCATGCCCAGGTCCTTGATTTTACACACCTGTAGAAACGCTGCTCTCAATCCTAGCTGGCTGGGGGATTCTGGGAGTTGAAGTCCACAGGACTTAAAGTAGCCAAAGTTGAGAAATGCTGCTCTCAATCATAGCTCTCAAGTCTCAAGTCTTTTGTGGCAAAGAATTGATTCAGCCACCTTTTGTTAAAAATTAGTCTCAAAAATCCACAAAGAACCAGGCAGAAAAATCAAGTCACTCAGCTCACAGACACACACACACACAAATCCTACCGACATACATTTGTATAACTGTTTGCAGCTAATGTAAAAAAGGAATAAAAAAGTAATTCTGAGTTCCCTCTTGTGGCTGATATTAAAATAATACTTAAATGCAATGAAGTCTTGCTCATCTTAGCCAATCATATCCTGTCTTTATCAGAAAGCCCCATACTGTCTCAAAACAATTAATAGGACAGTTTATAATATAGCATAGATTAAAATATAGTAATATTATAAGATAATGTAACGCAATAATATAAAAATAAAAATAAAAACATTCAGCTCGCACAAAAAGATTGACAGCCATAAGTTTGCAGTTAATTTATTTATTTAATTATCTATGTATTATATTTTTATACCGCCCTACTCCCGAAGGACTCAGGGCGGTGTACAGCCAAAATAAAACACAGATATACAAAAGTTAAAACAATTTAAAAACATATTAAATAATTTGGCCCATAATAAAAGTTAAAAACCAAACAAACCCAATTAAGATTAATAAAATTCGTATTTATGCCTTGTTGGAAGAAAAAGGTTTTGAGAGCACGGCGGAAGGTGCGTAGGTCAGAGATAATTCGTAACTCCGGGGGCCATTCGTTCCAGAGGACAGGGGCTCCCACGGAGAAGGCTCTCCCCCTGGGTGTCGCCAGTCGACATTGTCTAGCCGACGGCACCATGAGGAGACCCTCTCTAGGGGAGCGTACTGGCCGGTGGGAGGCTCTCGGTGGCAGAAGGCGATCTCGCAGGTACCCAGGTCCTCAGCCATGGAGCGCTTTAAAGATGGTAACCAACACCTTGAATCGCACCCGGAAAACTACCGGAAGCCAGTGCAGCTCGCGCAGGAGAGGTGTTACATGGGAGCGTAGAATGTTAATGTAGAAAAAGAATGGGAAGAGTAGATCCAAGCTTCTTTAGTTCTTGGTGTGTTTGTCATGCCTCCTTCCTGGCTACTGTCTTTACTAGAGGAACTCCTTATATTTTTATTCCAACCCTTTTGCAAAGAGACGGAAAGAGGCACTTACTCCGACAAAATCCTCCCACAAGGAGAGCAAGAAAGGTGCTTAGGAGAGCAAGTTAGGAGCAAGTTAGTGCAAGAGAGGAGATGCAGAGTTAAGAATGGAAAAACTTTGGAATCAGGGGGCCATAAAACCCATAGCCACTCAGGCTCAACTGAAGCCAGTCGGCCCGGTTCAGCCAAACCGGTAGTAGAATTATAGCCTGGGTCACAGAACCAGCAGCAACCCAGCCTGGCCATGCCCCTGAACCGGTTCCCTGATCGCTTATTCCGTTGCCAGCATTTTTCTGCGCATGCAAAGAACAATTTTTAGTCAACTGCATATGCCCCAGCAATGCACGCGCAGCGAACCGGTACCGACTGGTATAGGAACCCACCCCCGTATTCAGGTCTTCATGGCCTCCAATCCCTGGGAAAGGACCTTAAGAGCATTGCGTGATCCACCCAGGGTGGAGCGGGTAGTACAGCAGCTTACTGCAATACGAGAAGCCAGATTCAGAATTTTATATTGGATCATGCCTGATACTTGGTTAAGCACAATGATGGACTAATAGTCACAGCGGAGGTTACGCTAGGCCGGCTTGGTGAAAGAAATGTGTCTTCAGACACTGGCGGAAGAGGCGGAGGTCCGAGATGGTGCGAAGTTCAGGGGGTAGGTCGTTCCAAAGGGCGGGGCCCGCCACAGAGAAGGCCCTTCCTCTAGGTGTCGCCAAACGGCATTGCCCGGCCGACAGCACCCTGAGAAGGCCCTCTCTGTGGGAGCGGATCGGTCGAAGGGATGTATGACTTTAGACTGGCTGCTACAGCAAGGTCATGGCACACACTTGAAAGTTAATCAGGAAGACTGTAATAAGGGGGGTGTCTGTCTGTCTGTCTGTCTGTCTGTCTGTCTCACAAGAACAAAGGATGCTTATCCACAGGAAATATACATGTGTAAAGCTTGTAGCAATTATGGGTAGTTGGGAAGTTGATAAAAGGCAACATGAATTAGACAACTTGCAGTCCTCAGCTAAAAGTTAGGAATAGAGATGGACGGCAACAAATGAAATGCCTATTAGATGACTCCTGGGGCATCCATTAGCCAAGGCTTAGGAATGGGACAGCTATAGACCAATAGAACCAATTGTAGAATTAGTGCTAAAATGTTTATTAGAGGATATTTCTTATTGCTTCACCTTTTCCCGCCTTTTCCTTTAGTGAAAATGTATAAAGTTTCTTAATCCTTGGTTCTTGGTTCTTGGCCTTTTGACCAGGAACCCTTTTCCTTGGAGGACTCCAATAAAAAGCCATCAGAAAACCTGCACCTCGTGTCTGGCATCCATCATTGGCTTCGGCACCAGGCTCAGACCCGAATTGGGGACAACACAAGGTGTCTACATAGGTTGACTTATCAAGGGAAAAAGAACAGACTCGACTTTCGAAATAGTCAATCTGATGTGGTGGTGAAAATAGCATCTGAAGGAAACAAAGTGGGTGAGCTTGTGTTCCAGCTGAAGGCCTAACTCACAAGAATAACTCATCGTTGTTGCTGGGCACAACGTAGAGGAAAGAATCATCCGCTTTTTACCACGAGGAAAACTGCTGAATGATAATCAAGCTGCTTTTCACAAAAATCTCCACTATGGGGATGTGGTTTCTTGCTCTGACTCGCTTGCACTGACTTCCCTTGCCGATGTTTGTGTGCAATGATGCAAGCTGAAGCATTACTTTCCACTGAAGGGAATCGGCTGAATCATCCCACTTGCTTTCTCTGAACAGATTCCCCTCCTTCCCTAATATGATGTCTTCCCATGACAGCTTTTCCACCAGTAGCGACGCCAACTGCCAGTTCTTCTCATTCTCCCTCCTCCATAGTATGAACTTACAGCACGGGTGAAGAAGGAAGAGAAATAACAAAGCCTGGCTCCATTGCTTCCCTGCCTGCTATGGCAGTTTCAGTACTCAAGGACCCAGTGACGTGCAGTGAAATTTATGGCTGGTGAGGCAGTGACACAGTGGTGGGTTTCAAATTGTTTTTTAGACTTGTGGGCTTCAACTCCCGGGATTCCACAGCCAGGCATGCTCAGTTCCGATTTAAAGCGACAGCAATTGTTTTTCTCCTTTGCGAAAGAAATTTCCTTCTTTTTCTTCTCCCTTCCCCTCCTTCCTCCCTCTCTCCCTCCCATCCCCTTCTCTCAAACACACACACACATGCAAAAAAGTTGGATTGGATATATTTTCCAATGGCTTGAAAGCAGCTCCTCTGCCACCCCCACCCACCCCCATTCCCCTGCTGCCTTCCCCAAATACCCCCAATTGCAAAGGGAGCCTGCTGTCTGGGTGGGAAATGCCTGAAACACAATAGAGCCCAGCTTCAGAGAGGACTTCAACTCTGCTCTTGCCTCAGGTCCCCTGAAGAAGCCCTGCCCAAACGAACGGCCCTCTACTATGAGGCAGGAGAACTGCATGCCTCACCTTATGTCAGCAATGTTTAGGCTTTTAACCCTCGCTTAACTCTGCTCGAGCGACCATAAAACGCCTAATGTCAGCCTACATGAGGCAGGCAGTTCTCCTGCCTCATAGTAGAGGGCGCATTTTTAGAGGCTTTTTTAGACAGTTAAGCAGAGTCATCCAATGGTGAGGCAGCAACTAGCTCAGCCTGACCTCAGCTCTCGCCTTTTTCCTTTCGCCTTTTTTTCCCCTTTTCATGATTATAGCGGGTGAGGCTGTGCCTCCCCTGCCTCATCTGACCGCTCGTCACTGTAAAGGCCATGCCCAAGGGCCTTTGCAGGCCCTGGAATGGGAAGGTATAAATAGAACGGGGAGGGCAAGAGAGGGAAGTACTATGGACAATGACCCTGGGAATCCACTCATTTAAAGAATTCACCCAGCTACCTTTAAACTCAGTCTCCTGGTGTCTTTTTTTTTTTAAAGAAAATTTTTATTTTTAAACATACAAAGACAAACAAAACATGCAAAACCTTCCTCAATCTCGTCAAGCATGTCATTTGGTTACAAGCTTTTGTGCCTCAATCTTTACAATTACATATACAATCACTAGTTATCCATCAAACTTAGATAAGTGTATTGCTATCATTGAGCATTGTGTGTCCAAGTTACAATTCATATTCCTTCATTTCAAACAAACCTTATTTCCTCAATTATCTATTTAATAACAATAAATCTTTATAAAACCACTTATCTCTTTCTATTGTTCTTACAGAGTAAAAGTTTCCATCAATTCATGTTGTACATTATTATTTTTAGTTATCGATAATATCACCAATCGTCCATAGAACATCCAATACTTATGTATCACATATTCAAGGTCCGATAATATTTTTCCCTTGTTAATCCAAATAGTTACTGAGTATTTCAATTCGTATATGTATCAATTATTCATTACATCATTATTAATTTATGTAACATACAAAATATCTTTCTAGTATAACATAATCACTACTTACGGTTATACATAATGTTCAGATCATCCCACTCTTATACATTAGATTTATTATTGTCCTTTATGTACCATGTATTCAAACACTCTATTTTATAAGAAAATGCTTTCATAGAAATAACTCTCACTTTCTAATGTGTAAATAAACAATTTCATTTCCAAGTTTTTTTATCTAACCATTGATAAAGCAAATCCCATACCTTATAAAATTGCTCATCTTCTTGTTCTATAATTTCAAGTGTCAGTTTACTCATTTCAGCATACTCCATTATTTTTTGAATAGTTTCCTCCTGGGTTGGTATTTTCTCATTTTTCCAATTTTTTGCAAATACAATTCTGGCTGTTGTTAAGACATTTACAATCAAATATTTCAAGTCTTTGTTGTATGTTTCTGGTATAATTCCCAATTAAAAAAAAGTTCTGGTTTAAAGTCTATGTATTTATGTATTATTTTCTCCAACCACCTGTGAATTTTAGTCCAGTATCTTTTATTTATTTATTTATTTATTCGAATTTATACCCCGCCCTTCTCCTTGTTAGGACCCAGGGCGGCGCACAGGCATTATTTAAAACCACAATAAATACAATATACATCATTAAAATATATTAAATTATTTAAACCCGTGCTAAAACCCATATTTAAAAACCCTACCAAATTATAATTTATGTATAAAAAGTCAGAAACGGGGGGCTATCCTAGGCCGGCTTGCTGGAATAAATGCGTCTTAAGACGTTGGCGGAAGAGGCGGAGGTCTGAGGTAGTACGAAGGTCGGGGGGTAGGTCGTTCCAGAGGGCCGGGCCCGCCACAGAGAAGGCCCTTCCCTTGGGTGTCGCCAACCGGCATTGCCCAGCCGACGGCACCCGGAGAAGACCCTCTCTGTGGGAGCGGAGCGGACGAAGGGATGTATGGGGCAGGAGGCGGTCTCGTATATAGCTAGGCCTTTTAGGTTCAATACAAATCCACCACATGTGGTAGTAGGAACCTGGAGTCTGATGACATTTCCAACATTTTTCGGATTTATTCTTAGACATTCTTGCTCTTCTCAATGGGGATAAGTGCCACCTGTAAAACATCTTATACAAATTCTTTTTATATGCAATTGCCATTTTATAATTTTGAGACCACAATTTTTGCCATTTCTCTAACTCAATCCCATGCCCAAAGTTTTCCTCCCAAGCTATCATAGTTTCTTTAATTTGTTCTTCCTGTAGATTAACCACTAATAAGTGACCATATAGTTTTTTAATTACTTCTTCATCAGTGCCTGTTAAAATTTTATCTAATTCAGTCATTTTATCATAAAAACTCTCCATTTTTCAATCCTCATTGTATCTAGAATGTATTTGCACATATGAATACAAATTCATTTCAATTCTTTCCTATTTCAAGTCATGCATAGATGTAAGTTCACCCTCTGTATTTAATAGTTCAGCATTTCTAACTGTTTGTTCCTTTTTGTATATTATTGAATATGAAAATGCTTCAATGGTTGATATCCAGACTGGGATTTTTAAATAATGTAACCTCTTAACCTTCTCCCAATTTAATAGCAAAACCTCTCTTATATAATGGCTTCTAAAATAACCATGTTCCTTAGTTCCCTTATACCATAGAAATGCATGCCATCCCAACAGCAGATCGTGAATTCAAAAGCCTCTAAATTCAGCCCTCTAAATTCTAGCCCTCTAGTATTTCATTTCATTTCATTTATTTATATTTATATCCCGCCCTTCTCCACAGAGGACCCAGGGCGGTATTTCTTAATGTTATCCACTCCTTAATCCACATCAGACTTGTTGCCTGGTAATATAGCTCCCAGTCAGGTAAACCCATCCCTCCTCTTGTTTTAGCATCTTGGAACTCTTTTTATTCTTGCTTTTTTTCCCCTTGCCATATAAATTTTCGCACCTCTCCTGGTGTCTTAACCACTAGGTCACACTGATTCTTTAAGTCTGACCTTAGGCTCTGTATATTGTACAGCTGCCGGCAGCAATAACCAGTGTTCCTGACTGCATGCAGAATGAGGACTCCAATGCTTAGCTCTGTGCTTTCGTTGTTTTTGGAGACACAGGTGATCAATCTAAAGAAAAGAGCAGTGGAGACTATGAAGATGAGGATAAAGACGAGCCACACTTGATGTGCAGTCCTTAATGGAACTATAGTACGTCTAAATGGAGGGAAGCATGTGATGGGATATCTCAAGGTTATATCTTAGACCTAGAATCCTTCAGCATCTTCATAAAAGATTTAGATGAGGGGATAGAAGGGGAACTCATCAAATTTGCAGATGACACCAAGCTGTGGGGGATAGCCAACACTTTAGAAGATAGACTGAAGATACAGAAAGTTAGACTTGTACACTGGGTTCTATCCAACAAATTGCAATTCAGTAGTGAGAAAAATAAGGTGTTACACTTAGGCAAGAAAAACCAAATTTATAGATATAAAATACCATAGACCATAACTGGCTCATCACTAGTAACTGTGAGAGGAATTTAGGTGCCCTGATAGACAAGCACTGAAGTATGAGCCAGCAGTGCAGCCACCCAAAAAGCCAAAGCAGTTCTAGGCTGCATCAACAGAGAGATAGTATCGAGATCACATAAAATGATGATGCTACTTTATACTCCACTTGTGAGACCGTACTCGGAATACGGTATTTAGTTCCTGTCATCATGATTCAAAGAAGAGTTTGAGACTCTACAAAGTGGGCAGAGAAGAGCAACAAAGATGAAAAAGAATCAGGAGGCTAAACAAAATAAAGAATGTTTGAGGGTACTAGGTACATCTAGTCTAGTGAAGAGAAGGACTAAGGGTGACATGATAGAGGTCTACCATTACTTGAGGAGTTATGACAGAGGGGCCCAGATTATTCTCCAAAGCACCCGAGGATAGGATAAGAAGTAACAGACAGAATATTATTAAAGAGAGATCCAAACTAACATTTAAGGATACATTGAAGTGATGTCCCGTTGTCTGGAAGCCATACGGATCTGGATGGGAAGGAACAGACTCAGACTCAACCCGTCCAAGACCGAGTGGCTGTGGCTTCCGGCGTCCCGGTACAACCAGTTCACTCCATCACTGGCCATAGGGGGGAACATCTAGCCCCTGTAGATGGGGCACGCAATCTGGGCGTCCTCCTGGATACCCGGCTGTCTATGGAAGATCAAGTGACAGCCGTGGCCAGGGGGGCGTTTTACCAGGTTCGCCTGGTACGCCAGTTGCGTCCCCTATTGGACCGGGATGCCCTTTGCACGGTTACTCATGCCCTTGTGACATCCTGTCTAGACTACTGTAATGCTCTCTACATGGGGCTTCCCTTGAGGTGCACCCGGAGACTACAGCTAGTCCAGAACGCGGCCGCGCGGGCAATTCTGGGTGCCCCTAGGCATTTCCACATAACACCGCTCCTGCATGAGCCGCACTGGCTGCCTGTGGTCTTCCGGATGCGCTTCAAGGTGCTGACTACCATCTTTAAAGCGCTCCATGGCACGGGACCTAGCTATCTGCGAGATCACATCCTACCCCATACATCCCTCCGACCGATCTGCTCCCACAGAGAGGGACTTCTCCAGGTGCCGTCCACTAGGCAATGCCAGCAGGCGACGCCCAGGGGAAGGGCCTTCTCTGTGGCAGGCCCAGCTCTATGGAACGACCTACCCCCCGACCTCAGAACAACCACGGACCTCTGCGCCTTCCGACAAAAGCTCAAGACTTATCTTTTCCAACAGGCCGGCCTGGCCTAACCTACCTTCCAGCCTTTTTAGTCTGAATATCTAAATTGTTTTAATTGGGTTTTTAAGGGGTTTAGTTTTTAGGATTTTAGGTCTTTTAGCGCAGGGATAAATTGTTTAATTTGATTTTATATATATTTATGATGTATCTATGTTTTGTACGTTTTTAATTCCCCTGTGCACCGCTCCGAGTCCCTTCGGGGAGAGGGAGCAGTCTACAAATTAAATTTCTTTCTTTCTTTATTTATTTCCTGACAGTGGGAACAATCAATCAGTGGAAATGTCTTGCCATCAGAGGCTGTGGGTGCTCATCACTAAAGGTTTTCAAGAAGAGATTGGATAACTATTTGGTGGGAATGTTTAAGGTCCCCTGCTCAACTAGACAGAAGACCTCCCTTCCAATTCTATTAGTCTATTACTTTTATCCCTGCAGTTGGTCATAAGGATGAATCCACCCAAATTTTGTTCACATGACAATAGGGCCATAGTTATAATACCTTCAGGAATGAATGATGAGACATTCCTCAACTACATTCTATTTGGATTGCTATAATGCCCTCAATACAGCATTGCTATATGCCTCAGGAATTCTGCATTTACACTATTAAATGGACTGAAGATGCAGAGCCTGTTACTCTCTTGCTATGACCGTTTCTAAGCAAAACTCCAGGCAATTTTCATGGGCTAAAAATCCTGTATGACATGTCTCCAGTCTGCAAGAAATATCATTTTCTCCCAGACATGCTTGCCTGGATCTTGAAACCTTATTATCTGAGATGAGGTGGATATTATTGTCAACCTTAATGTGATTAAGTAGATGATGATGATGATGATGATGATGATGATGATGATGATGATGATGATGATGATAATAATAATAATAATAACAATCTTTATTGTCATTGTAATAAAATTACAATGAAATTGGTTTGAGCGTTGTGCTAACACTTGTATCAGGTGGAATATAGACAGCAGTGATAACTATGACAGAAATCTCTCTACGTAAATGAAATGGCCGACAAATGACAGTTGAGAATTCCACGTCTGCAGAACAGTGTGTGTAAGCAACTCTACTGTTAGTACACCAGTTGTTATGTGTGTAAATAGTCCTCCACCTTTGCTTTTACCAGAGTTGTTGTTTCTGTCCAAGCGGTGTGTGGTGCGGTTAGTTAGCTCCACAGACGCATCCGGTACAAGTGGATGAATCCAGGTCTCTGTGATGATCATCACACAGCAGTCACGAATGAGCTTATTCGCTGCCATCCATAGCTCTAGTTCATCGGTTGGATGCATCATCTGGTGAGGTTAACATCATATGGGTTTTGTTTATATTGATGATGCTACAGATTTAAACTACCAATAAGTTTCCATTATACGTTAGCATATACTGCTGTTTCTCTTTTCCATGCTTCATTGGTGTCTGCCATGTGATCTCAGCTCTCCCCCCGTCTCATGAAATCAGATTGTGTATCTGTCACGTCTTCCTGTATGTTTTATTGCTCAGGATAGAGAATTTTGAGCTTTATCTTAATTAGCATAATCTGGTGTTTTTTGATACTGTAATAGAAACAGTTTGTCCAATCCTTCGCCACTGTGGTTTTCTAAACCTCCTAACCACAGATGGCATTTTGACTGCAATTGTCTTTTCAGGTTTTAATAGTTCTGCTGGGATTTTCTCAACCACTGAAGCCGTGTTTTAGCAATGTTCAGACATTTATTTCCAGAACGGCTGGTTCTATTTTGGTGATCCATGAGTGCACATATTGTTTCTTTGTGCAGTGCTTCAGTACCTTCCTATAAACCCCTGGGGCTCTTGCAGGGGTGGGTTCCTGCCAGTTCTAAGCTCTTCTAGAGAAGAGGTTTCACAAATCTCCAGGGCCGTTGAGAACCGGTTCCAGCTCCCTCCCCCCGCCTGTCTGCCCATCATCCAGAGGAAGAGTGAGGGGAGGAATTCTGGGAGTTGAAGTCCACATGTCTTAAAGCTGTCAAGTTTGGGGGGGGGTTCTAAAGGGTTAGGGGTGTGTCTTGTAACTTGACAGCTTTACGGCTTGGGTGCTTCAAATGCCAGAGTTCCTGAGCCAACATGACTGGAGGAGGAATTCTGGGAGTTGAAGTCCACAAGTCTTAAAGCTGTCAAGTGTGAACACCCCTGGGGGTTTCTTTTCCTAAAGGGTTAGGGGTGCAAGGGTCTTGTCACTTGACGGCTTTAAGACTTGGGTGCTTCAAATGCCAGAGTTCCTGAGCCAACATTTTGGTTGCTAAGCAAGAGCGTTGTTAAGTGAGTTTCACCCCATTTTACAAGTTGGCCACGCCCACCCAGTCACGACTGCCAAGCCACTCCCACCCAATCACATGGCCGGCAAGCCACTCCCACTAAGCAGGCCACACCTACAGAAGAGGTTCTTAAAAAAAATCGAAACCCACCGCTGGGCTCTTTCCAATATAATGCCCAACAATTAATAATAGTAATGCTCTGTAATTACTCACTGTGTGATCTTGATGCTTCTCCATTTCTATTTTTTTACAGTAGTTCTGTGCTGAATTCGGAAGGAGACTTAAAAGTGCACCTGCAGACTTTCTGTGCACCTGCTTCTAACTCAGTATCAGAAGATAGAGGTCCAAGTTCTGACATGATGTGTTATACCTCCTAATCAGGGTCTGTTTATCACTACTCACTAGGTGACTGTTTCTTGCTGAAAGCTTCCATAAAATTAGAAAGCAGAAGGCAAATGAATCATCAGACATTGCACATTTTAATGGGCAACGAACGTATCAGAGCAGAAATAGTTCCAACTAGAGAAGAAGGCAAAAACCATTCATATCAGCTTGTAATGGGGAAAGTGGACATGAATAATACACTACAATACAATAGCAGAGTTGGAAGGGACCTTGGAGGTCTTCTAGTCCAACCCCCTGCCTAGGCAGGAAACCCTATACCATTTCAGACAAATGGCTATCCAACATCTTCTTGAAGACTTGCAGTGTTGGGGCATTCACAACTTCTGGAGGCAACTTCTGTTCCACTGATGAATTGTTCTAACTGTCAGGAAATTCCTCCTCAGTTCTAAGTTGCTTCTCTGCTTGATTAGTTTCCACCCATTGCTTCTTGTTCTACCCTCATGCGCTTTGGAGAATAGCTTGACTCCCTCTTCTTTGGGGCAACCCCTGAGATATTGGAACACTGCTATCATGTCTCCCCTGGTCCTTCTTTTTATTAAACTAGACCTCCCCAGTTCCTGCAACCGTTCTTTGTATGTTTGAGCCTCCAGTCCCCTAATCCTCTTTGTTGCTCTTCTCTGCACTCTTTCTAGAGTCTCAGCATCTTTTGAACTTGCTTCTTATAGCAAGCAGAATTACCAACAGTAAAGTAGCAATCAACTCCTAACATCACACTATGGGTTGCCCATATTAATTATGCACATAGGCATGGATTTCCCCCCTAAAATTTTGCATTCTTAAACTTTAAATATACTTAACCATTTCTTAAAAGGTTATGGCTATAAAAATGCAGTTCTATTAAGATCTTACTTATGTGAGATTTGTTTGAGAAATAATCGCATAGCTTCACCAAACTTACTGAGAAACACGCCTGGAAAAATAAAACCAAAGGTCCTTTTGTTAAAAAAAAGTAATCTTTATTCAATATTCAGAATATAAACATGGTTAATATAGGCAAAGTTCCTAAATTCCTATACTAAATAAAAACTACTTAGGGAACCAATGTTATGAAGGACTGGCTATCTAGTTATGTGTTTGTTTACTGTTCACACCTATTAATATGATGCAAAAATCATTACAGCAGACAAATCTGTATCGGAAATCTATCAACACCTGATAGGATTATCTAAAAACCCTTTTTTTTAAAAAAATTAAGAGGGATTTGTAACAGTAAAGTCAAGGGGTTCATGCCCCATTAACCAATTTTTTTAACACCGTGGCATGATCTTGCCTTTGGCTCTACCCCTGCTCACAGCTGAAGTTGTTAAAAATTGCCTTTAGCTGTTGCAGTTGTGAAGTAGCATTTTCCCTCCTCATTCAGTACAGTTTTTGCTATGGATAGATGCCCATTTCTGCAAATGACTCTGTAGAGTCCAGAAACATATCTTACAATTAAAACCTTTAAAACACTTTAAAACAATAAACAATTATCGTCACTGAAGCATTAAAAACATCAAAACGTCTAATTTGAGAGCATACAACATCTAGCCTGTTAACAATTTAGCCAGGAGGCCAGAGCTGGGGGGAGGGGCAGGGGGGTAGCACCCCAGGCTTAGAAGCATAGCTGCAAACTCTCCATTCCCTCCCCACTCCAGGGGAAGGTTACTGCAAAATCCCCATTCCCTCCTGATCAGCTGGGACTGAGAATAGATGGGGGCGAGGCCAGCCAGAGGTGGTATTTAACTGGTTCTTCAAACTACTCAAACTTTCTACTACTGGTTCTCCAGAAGTGGTCAGAACCTGCTGATTACCCCCTCTAAGCGCCGATCTGCATGGCTACATTCTACACCAATTGAAGTTTCTGGATGGACTTCAAGGGCAGCCCCACGCAGGACGCGTCATAGTAATCTAATCTGGAAGTTAAAAGGCCACGAGTTACTGCAAGCAGGGCCTCCTGATCCAGGTACAGGCACAACTGGAGTACAACCCAATGTGCCACAACTTGCACATTGAGGAGGAGCAGCAAATCCAGGATGCTCCACCGAGAATCAAAAATTGTCCTGCCCGGGGGGGGGGGGTCTACATATCCACAGCCACTGCATCTTAAGGGTTGAGTCAGAGTTGGTTTGGAACCCTTCCAGTCCCAACAGCCCCCAGATGCTGGGAATGGCCATCCATGGCATCACTCAAGTGGCCTGGGGCTATAGAGCGGCTGTGATCCACATACTGACGAAATCTCATCCTAAGTCAAGGGATCACCTCATCCAGCAGCCTCTTGTATGTGTTAAATAGAAAGAGAGAGAGAACAGAGCCCTGAGCCAGCCCAAAAAAGTGGGGGTCACAGGCTAGATCTCCCTCCCTCTATCAATAGCAACTAGAACCGATCCTGTAAGAAGGAAGAGAACCAGCATAGTACAGTGTCACCCACCCCAGAATTAAATCTCTGTTGAAATTTAATATAATTATGCCCAGAACTATCGCATTGACCTAATAAGAATCAAGGTAAAGTTACTAGGAGTTCAGCACCATATAAATTTAATAAATTAGTAGTAGTAGCACCATCCTTAGATGCAGAGGGTTGCATCCTTACATGCCCCCAATTTGTGATTCTGTCTTTTTATCTCAGTAGTTTTCCATTTTAGGTACACTCTATTGCCAGAGGTATTTGCTCCCCCATCCAAATAATCAGAATCAGGGGTTCCAATCCCTTCCATGGCCACAGGTGTGTAAAATGAAGGACCTGGGCATGCAGACTGTTGTGACAAACACTTGTGAAAGAATGGGTCGCTCTCAGGAGCTCAGCATGGAAGTGGGATAGGAGGCCACCTGTGCAACAGATCCAGACGTGAAGTTTCCTCGCTCCTAAATTTTCCACCGTCAACTGTCAGCTGTGTTATAAGAACCTGGAAGTGTTTGGGAACGACAGCAACTCAGCCACGAAGGGGGAGGCCACATAGACGGACGGAGGGGGGTCAGCGGATGCTGAGTCGCCTAGTGCGAAGAGGTCGCCAACCTTCGGCAGAGTCCATCGCTACGGACCTCCAAACGTCATGTGGCCTTCAGAGGAGCTCAAGAACAGAGCGCAGTGGACCGACGTCCTATTGAACCCCATGGATTAGGAATGGGAGGTCACTCTACTGTAAGGTCATATGCGAGTGAAGGCAGGGGAGCGAATACTTTTGGCAATATAGTTCATGTTCCCTCTCCATTTTTCCATATTTTGGATTAGATTACCCTTAATTGTCTCTAGATAGCAATCCTCGCTGTTCAATGTTCATCACACTTCCCTTAGTCTATTATATAAAAAAAAACAAGCGGTAAATCATTATATAAAGATAATTATGAGAACAGCAGGGAATTGTATACATCTCGGCCAAAATTAGGCTGGTGGGGGAAGGTTAAAAGCACAATGACTATATATGTATAATTGGGGGTTGTTTTTTTTTACTAAAAACGAGGAGAAAAAATAAATATGTATATTGAAAAGGAATTACAAATACCATCAACATAAAATGAAGCTCGCTCAGAAGCTGAAATACCCCAAGTAAATGAGATGAAGAGTGGGAAGTAGAAGAGAGAGGGAAGGGAAGAAGAGAGGGATAGGAGAGAGGGCAGGGAGGGGGAAGAGGAGGAGAGGAAGGAGGAGTGGAAAGGGGAGAGAGGAGAAGGAGAGAGGAGGGGAAGTAGAGAAGAGAAGGATGACAGAGAGAAGAAAGGAGGTAGGGAGGAGGAGGAGAGAAAGGAGAAGTGGAAAGGGGAGAGAGGAGAAGGAAAGAGGAAGGCGAAGTAGAGAAGAGAGGGATAGAGAGGGCAAGGGGTAAAAGAGGAGGAGAGGAAGGAGGAGTGGAAAAGGGAGAGAGGAGAAGAAGGGAAAGTAGAGAAGAGAAGGATGATAGAGGGAAGAAAGAAGGTAGGGAAGAGGAGGAGAGGAAGGAGGAGTGGAAAGGGGAGAGAGGAGAAGGAGAGAGGAGGGGAAGTAGAGAAGAGAAGGATGACAGAGGGAAGAAAGGAGGGAGGGAGGGGGAGGAGAGAGGGAGAAGAAAGTGATGGATAAGGTACATATAGGGTGTATGGAGAGTGGAAGAGCCAATAATTGGTTTTGGGGAGTTGTTGATAAGATGAATTGATGTAAACATTTAATAATACACTATGATGTTGGCTATGTAATAGTATACAGTACATGTGATTATATGTTATGAAAATGAAAAAATAAAAAACTTGAATTCAAAGAGATGCAGAGGGTTGGAGGTTTCAAGTTAACAATGGAACTTCTGTTTTGTATAATGTCCTCAGTTATTTTATTTACCATATTTTTTGGAGTATAAGACGCACCTTTTTTCCTCCAAAAACAGGCTGAAAATCTGGGTGCGTCTTATACACCAAATACAGCATTTATTTATTTTTTATTTTTGCCTCCTGAAGCCCCGCCACCTTCACCAAAATGGCCATGGATAGCTTTAGGGAGGCTTTGCAGAGAGCTCCTGGGAGCTGGAGAAGGCAGAAATGTGCAAAAAACGGCAGCACTCTATAATACAATACAATACAATACAATAGCAGAGTTGGAAGGGACCTTGTAGGTCTTCTAGTCCAACCCCCTGCGTGGCAGGAACCTTATACCATTTCAGACAAATGGCTATCTAACATCTTCTTAAATAATTGCAGTGTTGGGGCATTCACAACTTCTGGAGGCAAGCTGTTCCAGAGGTTAATTGTTCTAACTGTCAGGAAATTTCCCCTCAGTTCTAAGTTGCTTCTCTCCTTGATTAGTTTCCACCCATTACTTCTTGTCCTGCCCCCAGGTGCCTTGGGGAATAGTTTGACTCCCTCTTCTTTGTGGCAACCCCTGAGATATCGGAACACTGCTATCATGTCTCCCCTGGTCCTTCTCTTCATCAAACTAGACATACCCAGCTCCTGCAACCGTCCTTCATATGTTTTAGCCTCCAGTCCCCTAATCCTCTTTGTTGCTCTTCTCTGCACTCTTTCCAGAGTCTCCACGTCTTTTCTACATCGAGGCGACCAAAACTGTATGCAGTATTCCAAGTGTGGCCTTACCAAGGCACTATACAGTGGCATTAACACTTCACGTGATCTAGATTCTATCCCTCTGTTTATGCAGCCTAGAACTGTGATGGCTTTTTTGGCAGCTGCTGCACATTGCTGGCTCATATTTAAATGGTTGTCCACTAGGATTCCAAGATCCCTCTCACAGTTGCTACTATATAAGCCTCCATAAGGCTATGCATGCATTTTTCTTTGCAAAAAACAAGCCCAGTTTTTGTGAAAAAGCCGTTTTTTGTTTAAAAACAAGCCGTTTTTTGCTCGTTTTTGCCCCCCCTCCCCCTCCAAAAAAAAAACAGGAATAAAAGTGGTGTGTTCAGGGAGGGATATTTAGAATTTGGAAAGTTGTAGAAATTAAGAGAAGGAAAGAAACAGAAAGATTTATTTTATTTATCAAAATTTATTAAAGTTTGAAACCACCCCACTCCCTCACAGAGGGACTTTGAAGGGTGTGCAAATAAAATATTAAAACCGTATATAAAAATTAAAAAGGCAAGAATAAATTAAAAAATCAATGCTAAAAGTCAATTATATGTAATTCTTTGAGCACCCAAGATGACCTGCACAGCTGCAGCTTCTGGATACTTTTCAAGTATACGGTGTCTTGCAATAGTCCCAACAGAGGATGACCAAGAGGAGTGACCGAATGGACAACCTCCCTATCTAGGAAAGAGCCTAACTGACAGACAATATGATGTTGAGCAAAGGCCCTTGTAGCTACAGCTGCCACCTGCTTTTAGAACAGGAGCTGTGAGTGCAGGGCCATCACCACCACAGATGATCTACCAGGTCTGTCTGGGGTAGTGCAACCCCATCTAAGACCAAAGATGGTAACTCCTGAATACAGAGGGGCCCATCCACAGCAACACTATCTTGCCAGAGTTCAGCTGAAGTCTATTCAGGACCCTACAGCTTCTAGGGACCATCAAAGAATGTCCATAGCATCACTCACTTCATCCTGGAAAGCAGCTGCCAGGGTCTCCATAGGACCATGTAGCAGATGGGCAGGTATTTTCCTCAGCTCCCTTTGAAACCCAGTCAACTCAATAAAAAGTCATGGTGATGTTAATTAGGCTGGACTTTTAGGAGCTTCACAGTGGGGTCCATCAGTTGCTGAGTGTATACCAGACAGATGGGTCCAGCCTCCCTGCAGAAGAGGCTGGCATCAGAGAGCCTCAAAGTCATCAGGGTTTGATCTGACCATGATAGAAGACGCGAGAAAAGCTCCTCTCTCCGGTCACATTGCTACTGCTCTGACAAGAACGCCATGTTTGAAGTAGGGCCACTGTCCCATGTTAGGTTAAGAATGACCTGAGAGCCCATGGCCACCATGGATATAGGCAGGAACCTCTGGGGTACTTTGGGGGTTCTCCCAACAACAGGAAGTTGAAGTCCCCCAAAACTATAAGTTTGAGGGGCACCACAGACAGCTCTGAGATGGTCTTCAGCTGGGACTTTGGGGGTTCTCCCAACAACAGGAAGTTGAAGTCCCCCATTTTTTTCATTTCATTTTCATTTTATTACATTTATATCCCGCCCTTCTCCGCAGAGGACCCAGGGCGGCGCACAGGAGATTTAAAAATATACAAAATGGAAAATAGATAAATAATTTAAAATATATATTAAATAATCCCAATCCTATGCTAAAACCAATTATTAAAAACCCAATTTAAAACTTTTCTAAAAGTCCCCATGGGAGGTTAGGCTAGGCCGGCTTGATGAAAAAAGTATGTCTTTAGACATTGGCGGAAGAGGCGGAGGTCGGTGATGGTCCGGAGTTCAGGGGGAAGGTCGTTCCAAAGGGCAGGGCCCGCCACAGAGAAGGCTCTTCCCCTGGGTGTCGCCAGTCGGCATTGTCCGGCCGACGGCACCCTGAGAAGGCCCTCTCTGTGGGAGCGTATCGGTCTAAGGGATGTATGGGGCAGGAGACGGTCTCGCATATAACTAGGCCCCCAAAACTATAAGTTTGAGGGGCACAACAGACAGCTCTGAGATGGTCTTCAGATGGTCTACCAGGGAGGCTGGTATATAGTAGCAACCATCTCAAGTGCTCCCATTAGCCTATCTTCAAGAACCGGGTCTCGCAACTGGCAAAGTGTGTGCACACACACGCAAAAGAGCAAATATATATTATAATCAATAAGGTTTTGCGGTTATTTTAAATTGAATGGGTCTCTGTGCATTCTGAAGAACAGGTTGTGCCTCAGTGTTTGGTTGAAAGTGACTTGAGTGTGACTGTTTGCCAAGGCTGGGCGTGAAGGACCATAAGCCAAAGCTGAGGGCAGGTGTGTAACACATCTGTCTTCTTTGAGAAGAAGACTGAGAACCAGCTTCAATAGAACATTGAGATTGATCTGCCACGCAGTGTAGTCATCAACCCAACTATTTCAGCAGCTAGTTGAGATTGTTGTCTTAGTAGCTCCGTCTTTCTTCCTTCTTTTTAATCCTATCATCTTCAGGACAAGCTTCTTCTCTAGGGATGGAGAAGTCCTTGCATAAGCGCTGTGAGAATCATAAAACGGTCTTTCAAGATGGAAAAGCCTTGGAAATTCCACCCAAAGATGAGGCTAGAAGGAGGTCAACACACCAACGCGCCTCTCTCTGCTTTTGCATGGAAACCAAATAAGACTAATTTGAGCAGACACAATCACTTCCCACGGAATGTTTGATTGCTTCAAGTAGTCTGTGCAGGACCTTTCCACAGCATGACTTCCATCTTCAGCATTACATGAAGCTTTTTTATATATATATAAATATTTTCTTGAGCTTTTCCTTCAATTCTCCTATTTATTGCAATCACTTTTGAACAGCCTCTTTTTCATTAATCCGGAAGACCCCAAAGAAATTGCCACTGCTTTGGAGGGCCCAGTTACTGTCACCCTCAGTAGCTCCATTTAATGTCCCATAGAGTACATCATTCTTTGATAATCGATAAATCTTGGATATGGAGTCTGTATATTCCTTGAAAGGGTGAGCCAAATGCAGAGTGAGAGTCAAAAGACGATTAGACTCATTGTTACGTTGATTAGACTCTTCTTTATGATGAATGTAGAGGCTAGCATTCATTGTCTTCTCTACATTATCGGTACGACAGGTAACGTTGACCTGGGCATAGATACAGTACAGCCCATCCTTTTTAATCTTTAGCTTCTGAGAGCTGTATTCAAATGATGGCCCAAGGAATGCTCCTTCCACATCACTGTAAAACCAGTCTAATGTCCCTCGAGTAAGGCTAGCTGCAAAGAGAGGAAAGAATCAGATAGAAGCATCAAGTAGTGTCCAATACTGCAGTTTAACTTTCTAGCATATAACAGAATAGCAAAGTTGGAAGGGACCTTGGAGGTCTTCTAGTCCAACCCCAAGCTGAAACAAAGTTTTAGGTGCTACAGGTTGTCAGCGATTTCCTTTTCCAGCACATGGATAAATACACCTGGACGCATCTATCTACCTACCTACTCTCTCTCTCTCCCTACCTACCTACTGTATTTCTCTCTACCTTCCCCCCTCTATCTACCTATAAGCCTACCTACCTACTCTCTCCCCCTAACTAACTACTGTATTTCTCTCTCTCTTCCCCCCCTCTATCTACCTATATGCCTACCTACCTACTCTCCCTCTCCCCTACCTATCTACTGTATTTCTCTCTCTCTATGTCTCTTTATTTCTCTCTCTATCCCTCTCCCTACCTACTCTCTCCCCCTCCCTACTTATTGTATTTCTCTTTCTCTCTTCATTTCTCTCTCTCTATCCCTCTACCTAACTACTCTCTCTCTCCCTACCTACTTATTGTATTTCTCTTTCTCTCTTTATTTCTCTCTCTTTATCCCTCTACCTAACTACTCTTTCTCTCTCTACCGACCTACTGTATTTCTCTCTCTATCTTTCCCTCTCTATCCATTTATCTACCTACCTACCTACTCACTCTCTATACGTACCTACTGTATTTCTCTCTCTATCTTTCCCTCTCTATCCATTTATCTACCTACCTACCTAACTACTCTCTCTCTCTAACAACCTACTGTATTTCTCTCTTTCTCTCCCTCTCTATCCCTCTATCTACCTACCTACTTTTTTTTTTTTAAATTGCCTCTTCAAAACCTGGTTGCGTCTTATACTCTGGTGCATCTTATACTCCGAAAAATACAGTAGTTGTCTGTAGAGTCACATAAAAGTGAGATGAGCGATTATATAAATTGAACGAATCAATCAATATCAATAAATACACTAATAAAGCGAACCCATGACACAAAGCCATTGTTTGTTATAACCATATTTCACGCGAGATACAAATTATTATGCATATAAGGAATTCTCTTCTATATCATCTTACCCATTTGAAAAGCATTTTTACATCAGCATAATCTAACAATATTTTCCAGTGCTCACAACCTTTCATTTCTACCAGGGGTCTCCAACCAGCAATACTGGTTGAGGAATTCTGGGAGCTGAAGTCTTAAAAGTTGCCAAGGTTGATTTATATTTATCTTGTCAGTCCATGAAAGAGATCAACTGCTAAAGTCATACTACAAACAGAAGAAAGAGTGAGACACACTCTTGAAAATATTTAGCTATACGATAGATATAATTCAGGACTTGGAAGAAAAGCATGGTTTTAGCTAATATGTTTTGAAGCAAATAAGCTCTAAGTGGTCTGATAGAGCTCAAATCATACGAATCATACAAATTTAGCATCCAGATTTCTGCCCCTAATGAATGGCCTGGCAGTATCTGTTACTATTTCAGAGCTGAAAGTAAGAAGGTAGTACACATAGTTTCATACAGTTTGTTGGGGTGAAAAGCTAAAAACTTTACATAAGAAATAATAACAAAATAATGCAATGTTCCTTTATACCAGGGGTCTCCAACCTTTGCAACTTTAAGTTGCAAAGGTTGAAGACCCCTGCCCTAGATGACATAGGACCTAGCAAAGCTGGCTGGAGAAGTCTGGGAGCTGAAGTCCTTCAGACTTAAAGTTGCAAAGGTTGAAGACCCCTGCCCTAAATGACATAGGACCTAGCAAAGCTGGCTGGAGAAGTCTGGGAGCTGAAGTCCTTCAGACTTAAAGTTACAAAGGTTGGAGACCCCCTGCTTTATACCAACGACTCTTCTAGAAATGACTATTTTTCTGACTCTTCCACGAAACAAAAAAGTTTATTTTAAGTTTTGAGACACCGGAAAATAGCACACAAAACAAACCACCCATGCTGACTATAAGCATGTGACTGTGTGCACATCTTTTATTTGTTTGTTTATTAATATCTCGCCTTTATTATTTTTATAAATAACTCAAGGCTGTGATCATATATGTGATCAACTTTTTTCTCCTATTTTCCCCACAACAACAACCCTGTAAGAGGAGTTGAGCTGAGAGACAGTGACCCACTCAGCTGGCCTTCATGGCCAAGGCGGGTCTAAAACCCTCAGCCTCCCAGCTTCTACTCTATCTTAATCACTGGACTAAACTGGCCACTGAATTGTTCAGTTCTAGGATTCTTCTTCAACTATCAGTCTAAGATTACCAAGATGGCTCTTCCCTCAAGTACCTTTCCTTATGGGACAGAAGTGACTTTGCCAAGATGTAGAAAAGAGACTCTGGAAAGAGTGCAGAGAAGAGCAACAAAGAGGATTAGGGGACTGGAGGGTAAAACATATGAAGAACGGTTGCAGGAACTGGGTAGGTCTAGTTTAAAGAAAAGAAGGACCAGAGGAGACATGATAGCAGACTTCCAATATCTCAGGGGTTGCCCCAAAGAAGAGGGAGTCAAGCTATTCTCCAAGGGACCTGAGGGCAGAACAAGAAGCAATGGGTGGAAACTAATCAAGGAGAGAAGCAACTTAGAACTGAGGAGAAATTTCCTGACAGTGAGAACAATTAATCAGTGGAACAGAAGTTGCCTCCAGAAGTTGTGAATGCCCCAACACTGCAAGTCTTCAAGAAGATGTTGGCTAGCCATTTGTCTGAAACGGTATAGGGCTTCCTGCCTAGGCAGGGGGTTGGACTAGAAGACCTCCAAGGTCCCTTCCAACTCTGCTATTGTGTTGTATTGTATTGTAAACTAGACATACCCAGTTCCTGCAACCGTTCTTCATATGTTTTAGCCTCCAGTCCCCTAATCCTCTTGGTTGCTCTTCTCTGCACTCTTTCTTGAGTCTCCACATCTTTTCTACATCCTGGCCACCAAAACTGAAGGCAAATATTCCAAGCGTGGCCTTCCCAAGGCCTTATAAAGTGGTATCAACACTTCATGTTATCTTGATTCTCTCCCTCTTTTGATGCAGCCTAGAACTGTGTTGGCTTTTTTGGCAGCTGCTATACACGGCTGCCTCCTATTTCAATGGTTCTCCACTAGGACTCCAAGATCCCTCTCACAGTCGCTCCTATTGAGCAAGGTCCCACCTATGATCACTGCAGAGGAGGCATTCTATGCTCTTCTTGGTGGCAACCGCTGAGATGCTGGAACAAGACCCGACCATACCAAGCAGGTGGGACTACAACCCCCAGTACCTTCCAACTCTGCTATTGTATTGTATTGTATTACCCACCCAAAGACATCTGAAGAATACCAAGTTGGGGAAAGAACCCAACTTGGGGGCCTTCAGAGCTAGTAAACCGGGTATGAAGGGAATCACTTACTGGTTCCTTTCAGGTCAAGGACCAGGTGAGCAGCGGATACCTGCAAAAGAAGAGGAGAGGTGAGCTCGCCCCTTTCAGAATAAAGTTGCTTCTTCCCTTGCATCAGGGAGGGAGGGGGGGGGTCGTGTGGACGCCAGCGAGGGGGCGACCCTCGACCCTCCAAGTCTAAGGCTGGAGCTCCGCCCCCCCCCCACCGCCCTAACCCCCATACAGGTGCCTTGAGCCCTCCTCCTACCTGGCTGGAGGTGTTCGGCTGGGGCGGCAGCGGCGGCGGCGGCGGCGGGGGCTTCGTGAGGCTGAGGACCAGCGCGGTGAGCGAGGCGACGAAGAGGCAGACGTTCCCCAAGGACAGCGCTAAGACGGAGGCGAAGCGCCAGGACCGCCGCCGCCGCGGAGGGTCGTCGACCGGCTCCATCGGACTGCCGCTTTGGGTGCAAGCGGCCCGGCTCTTCACCGCCGGGCTTTAGCTCCAGACTCCGCCCCGCGGGGCTTTCTGGGGCTTTCCTCCGACGCGTCGGGGCTCCGGAGGACGGCCCGCCCGCCCCCTCCGAGCTTCTGCCCCGGGGCCGGTTGCCTCTCCTTTGGCTGCCCTCCAAAGCCGTTCGGGCTCCGGGGCTTTTGCGCCTTCCAAGCGGGCGTCGCTTCCGAGAGGATTCCCCCCTTTGCGCTCGGAGGCTCGGAGGGAGAAAACCCCCCAATCGCAGCGTTTTCCGCCGCTTGCTTTCCTTTGCGCTTCGGTTTCGAGAAGAGCCAGGATCGCGTGGGAGAAAGCAGCGCTTGGTAGAGGCGCGGGCACCTTCTAAGAAAATGAAATCCAAGGCTGACAAGATGTACAGTATGTACCACGATAGAGAAACAGCAGCGGAAAGTGTAAAAGCAAGAAATGCCCATTACCAAACAAGCCACAAGAATTAAAGTCAGGTTCTACATTTAAGGCAAGAAAAACCAAATGCCCAGGTTCATTTCATTTTCATTTCATTTTATTAAATTTGTATACCGCCCCATTCTCCCCAAAAGGACTATATCTTTCAGAGATCCTGGAGCACCGGGGAACTGCCAGAAGACTGGAAAAGAGCTGATGTGGTTCCCATCTTCAAAAAAGGGGGAAAAAATAGATCCAGGAAACTATCGGCCCATCAGCCTCACCGCAATACCAGGAAAGATTCTGGAAAAGATAATTAAGCAACAAATAAGTGAACACCTAGAAGCAAACAAAGTAATAGCCAAAAGCCAACATGGGTTTGTCAAAAACAGATCATGCCAGACTAATCTAATTGCATTCTTTGACAAAGTGACAAAATTAGTGGACCAGAGGAATGCTGTCAATATAATTTACTTGGACTTCAGTAAGGCATTTGATAAAGTAGGCCATAACCTACTATTAGATAAAGTAGAAAAATGTGGGTTAGACAGCATCACCACCAAATGGATTCGCAACTGGCTGACCAACCACACTCAACGTGTAGTCCTCAATGGAACTGCATCTACATGGAAGGAAGTATGCAGTGGAGTACCCCAAGGCTCTGTTTTAGGCCCAGTACTCTTCAACATCTTCATCAATGATTTGGATGAGGGGATAAATGGGGAACTCATCAAATTTGCAGACGACACCAAGCTGGCAGGAATAGCCAACACTCCAGAAGATAGGCTTAAGATACAGAAGGATCTTGACAAACTTGAACATTGGGCACTAAATAACAAAATGAAATTCAATGGCGAAAAGAGTAAGGTTCTACATTTGGGCAAGAAAAACAAAATGCACAAGTACAGTATAGGTGGTTCCTTGCTCAATAGTAGCAACTGTGAGAGGGATCTTGGAATCCTAGTGGACAACCATTTAAATATGAGCCAGCAGTGTGCAGCAGCTGCCAAAAAAGCCAACACAGTTCTAGGCTGCATAAACAGAGGGATAGAATCTAGATCACGTGAAGTGTTAATGCCACTGTATAGTGCCTTGGTAAGGCCACACTTGGAATACTGCATACAGTTTTGGTCGCCACGATGTAGAAAAGACGTGGAGACTCTGGAAAAAGTGCAGAAAAGAGCAACAAAGAGGATTAGGGGACTGGAGACTAAAACATATGAAGAACAGTTGCAGGAGCTGGGTATGTCTAGTTTGATGAAGAGAAGGACCAGGGGAGACATGATAGCAGTGTTCTGATATCTCAGAGGGTGCCATAAAAAAGAGGGAGTCAAACTATTCTCCAAGGCACCTGAGGGCAGGACAAGAAGCAATGGGTGGAAACTAATCAAGGAGAGAAGCAACTTAGAACTAAGGAGAAATTTCCTGACAGTTAGAACAATTAACCTCTGGAACAGCTTGCCTCCAGAAGTTGTGAATGCCCCAACCCTGGAAGTCTTTAAGAAGATGTTAGATAGCCATTTGTCTGAAATGGTATAAGGTTCCTGCCCACGCAGGGGGTTTGACTAGAAGACCTACAAGGTCCCTTCCAACTCTGCTATTGTATTGTATAAAGGGACTCGGGGCGGTGCACAGGAAAATAAAACCACGCATATACATAAAAACCGGTAATAAATATATCATAAATATTAAAAACTTATTAAATTAACCCAACCTGTGCTAAAACCAATTAAAACCCCAAAAATCTAATTCATTTTAAAAACCAGTCGACGTTCTCAGAAGATTAGGCCAGGCCAGCTAAGCGAAAAAAGTGCGTTTCTCATTGTTGACGGAAGAGGCGGAGGTCTGTGATATTCCTATCACAGGTACAGTATAGGTGGGACCTGGCTCAATAGTAGCAACTGTGAGAGGGATCTTGGAGTCCTAGTGGACAATTTAGATATGAGCCAGATATGAGACATTTAGGTATGAGCCAGCCGTGGGCAGCAGCTGCCAAAAAAGCCAACCCAGTTCTAGGCTGCATCAACAGAGGGAGAGAATCAAGAATCTGGATGGGTAGTAACAAACTCAAACTCAACCCGTCCAAGACTGAGTGGCTGTGGTTTCCGGCACCCCGGTTTAGCCAGATAAGTCCAACACTGGCCATTGGGGGCAAACAACTTGCCCCCGTGGAGAGGGCGCGCAACTTGCGCATCCTCCTGGATTCCCGGCTGTCCATGGAGGACCATGTGGCGGCCGTGGCCAAGGGGGTGTTCTATCAGGTTCGCCTGATACGCCAGTTGCGCCCCTTACTAGACCGGGGGGCCCTTCGCACATTCACTCAAGCGCTTGTGACATCCCGGCTGGACTACTGTAACGCTCTCTACATGGGGCTCCCCTTGAGGTGCACTCGAAAACTACAGTTAGTGCAGAATGCGGCTGTGCGGGTGGTTATGGGTGCCTCAAGGCAAGCCCACGTAACACCTCTCCTGCGCGAGCTGCACTGGCTGCCTGTGGCCTTTCGAGTGTGCTTCAAGGTGTTGACTACCATCTTTAAATCGCTCCATGGCTCGGGGCCTAGCTATATACGAGACCACCTCCTGCCCCATACATCCCTTCGTCCAGTCCGCTCCCACAGAGCGGGCCTTCTCCGGGTGCCATCGGCTGGGCAATGCCGGCTGGCGACACCCAAGGGAAGAGCCTTCTCTGTGGCGGGCCCGGCCCTCTGGAACGACCTACCCCCCGACCTTCGTACTACCTCGGACCTCCGCCTCTTCCGCCAATGTCTTAAGACGTACTTATTCCAACAAGCCGGCCTAGGATAGCCCCCCGCTTCTGACTTTTTAAATATAAATTATAATTCGGCAAGGTTTTAAGAATGGATTTTAGCACAGGTGTAATTAATTTAATATATTTAAATTGATGTATTTTGTATTTTATGGTTTTATATAATGCCTGTGCGCCGCCCTGGGTCCTAACAAGGAGAAGGGCGGGGTATAAATTTGATAAAATAAATAAAATAAAATAAATAAGATCACCTGAAGGGTTAATACCACTTTATAAGGCCTTGGGAAGGCCACACTTGGAATATTTGCATTCAGTTTTGGTCGCCACGATGTAGAAAAGATGTGGAGACTCTAGAAAGAGTGCAGAGAAGAGCAACAAAGAGGATGAGGGGACTGGAGGATAAAATTATATGAGGAACGGTTGCAGGAACTGGGGATGTCTAGTTTAATGAAAAGAAGGACTAAGAGAGACATGATAGCAGTGTTCCAATATCTCAGGGGTTGCCACAAAGAAGAGGGAGTCCAGCTATTCTCCAAAGCACTTGAGGGCAGAACAAGAAGCAATGGGTGGAAACTAATCAAGGAGAGAAGCAACTTAGAACTGAGGAGGAATTTCCTGACAGTGAGAGCAATTAATCAGTGGAACAGAAGTTGCCTCCAGAAGTTGTGAATGCCCCAACACTGGAAGTCTTTAAGAGGATGTTGGTTAGCCATTGGTCTGAAACGGTATAGGGCTTCCTGCCTAGGCAGGGGGTTGGACTAGATGACCTTCAAGGTCCCTTCCAACTCTGCCATTGTGTTGTATTGTAAAGGAAAGCCCTCTGGGAATTCTCAAATGAAACTAAAGTGACTCTCTCAGAGCTCCTTGGATGAGCCTGTCTCTGAAGGTATCTGCCCATCCTACTAGATCAGATAGATCGCACGTGCTAGATCCCTTCCTAGAAATATTGCTCTCTAGTGGGACTTCAGAAGTGTTTGCCTTCTCTGCAGCTGTCCCTAACTTGTTTTTATGGTTTTTGTAGTTTTACTATGGGGAGCCAGCCAGGTGGTTGGAAGAAGAGAAACCATACAGATCTTTTAAATGAAATAAATACATTTTGTTAAGCTTGTGAAAGAATGAGATGTGGGAGAAGAAGCATGGGAAGGAACTGAAGGAGATGCACAAGAGTCTGCAGCAATCTTGCCCTAGTCCTGTTAAAGCTGTGCTTCTCAACCTTGGCGACCTTAAGCCCCGTGGACTTCAACTCCCAGAATCCCCCAGCCAGCCATGATTCAGAGCAGCGTTTCTCAACCTTGGCAACTTTAAGTCCTGAGGGCTTCAACTCCCAGAATCCCCCAGCCAGCCATGATTCAGAGCAGCGTTTCTCAACCTTGGCGACTTTAAGTCCTGAGGGCTTCAACTCCCAGAATCCACCAGCCAGCCATGATTCAGGCAGCGTTTCTCAACCTTGGCGACTTTACGTCCTGTGGACTTCAACTCCCAGAATCCCCCAGCCAGCTATGATTCAGAGCAGCGTTTCTCAACCTTAGCCACTTTAAGTCCTGAGGGCTTCAACTCCCAGAATCCCCCAGCCAGCCATGATTCAGAGCAGCGTTTCTCAACCTTAGCCACTTGAAGTCCTGAGGGCTTCAACTCCCAGAATCCACCAGCCAGCTAGGATTCAGAGCAGTGCTTCTCAACCTTAGCCACTTTAAGTCCTGTGGACTTCAACTCCCAGAATCCCCCAGCCAGCCATGATTCAGAGCAGCGTTTCTCAACCTTGGCGACTTTAAGTCCTGAGGGCTTCAACTCCCAGAATCCACCAGCCAGCTAGGATTCAGAGCAGTGCTTCTCAACCTTAGCCACTTTAAGTCCTGTGGACTTCAATTCCCAGAATCCCCCAACCAGCTATGATTCAGAGCAGTGCTTCTCAACCTTAGCCACTTTAAGTCCTGTGGACTTCAACTCCCAGAATCCCCCAGCCAGCTATGATTCAGAGCAGCGTTTCTCAACCTTAGCCACTTTAAGTCCTGTGGACTTCAATTCCCAGAATCCCCCAACCAGCTAGGATTCAGAGCAGTGCTTCTCAACCTTAGCCACTTTAAGTCCTGTGGACTTCAATTCCCAGAATCCCCCAACCAGCTATGATTCAGAGCAGTGCTTCTCAACCTTAGCCACTTTAAGTCCTGTGGACTTCAACTCCCAGAATCCCCCAGCCAGCTATGATTCAGAGCAGCGTTTCTCAACCTTAGCCACTTTAAGTCCTGTGGACTTCAATTCCCAGAATCCCCCAACCAGCTATGATTCAGAGCAGTGCTTCTCAACCTTAGCCACTTTAAGTCCTGTGGACTTCAATTCCCAGAATCCCCCAGCCAGCTAGGATTCAGAGCAGTGCTTCTCAACCTTGGCGACTTTAAGTCCTGTGGACTTCAACTCCCAGAATCCCCCAGCCAGCTAGGATTCAGAGCAGCGTTTCTCAACCTTGGCTACTTTAAGTCCTGTGGACTTCAATTCCCAGAATCCCCCAGCCAGCTATGATTTAGAGCAGCATTTCGCAACCTTGGGGACTTTAAGTCCTGTGGACTTCAACTCCCAGAATCCCTGGGAGTTGAAGTCCACAGGACTTAAAGTTGCCACGGTTGAGAAGCACTGCGTTAAAGCATTCTGCTGGAAATGTAGAGTAGAGTAGAGTTAGAATTAGAATAGAATAGAATTAGAATTTTTTATTGGCCAAGTGTGATTGAACACACAAGGAATTTGACTTGGGTGCAGATGTTCTCAGTGTACATCAAAAGACGAGATAGCACAAGAAAGCAGACCACAGCCTACTTCTTGGTAACATAGAACAATAATAGGGTCCTAGCCTAAATGGGTTGTCAATGGGTTGACTAACCACACTCAGCAGATAGTCTACAACAGACCTACATCCATGTGGAGAGAAGTATGCAGTAAGGTACCTCAAGCTTCTGTCTTGGGCCCAGTGCTCTTCAACATTTTCCTAAATTATCTTGATGAGGGAATAGAAGGGGAACTCATCAAATTTGCAGATGATACTAAGCTGGGGGGTGGGGATTGCTAATTCTTTGGAAGATAGATTCAAAATTCAGAAGGAACTCAACAGACTTGAGCACTTGGCCCTATCCAATAGGATGCAGTTCAGTAGTAAGAAAAGTAAGGTCCTACATTTAGGCAAGAAAAATGATGCATAGACATAGACTAGGAAGAATCTGGCTGAACGGTGGTAACTATAAGTGGGTTCTCGATGTCCTACTGGACCACTGCTTCTGTCAAAAAAAGCCAATACAATCCTAGCCTGCATCAACAAAGGGATCATCATCAAGACATCAAGAGATGATGGAACTGCTTTACATCATGCTGGTGAGACTACACTTGGAATAGTGTGTACAGTTCTGGTCACCGCAATGCAATACATGGAAAGTGAAGAGAACAACGAAGGGTCTGGAGGCTAAATGGTATGACAAACAGTTGATGGATCTAGGTATGTCTAGCCCAGGGGTCTGCAAAGTCGGCTCTTTTAAGACTGGTGGACTTCAACTCCCAGAATTCCCCAGCCAGCTATGCTGGCTGGGGAACTCTGGGAGTTGAAGTCCACCAGTCTTAAAAGAGCCGACTTTGCAGACCCCTGGTCTAGCCTATTGAAGAGAAGGATTGGGGGGACATGATAGCTGCTTCCAATATCAAGAAGCTGTCACTAAGAAGAGGGATTTAACTTAATTTCTAGAGCACCAGAGGGCAGCACAAGAAGTAATTGGTGGAGGCTTATCAGAGAGAGATCCAGCATAAAAGGAAGGAGCATTCTTCTCACAGTGAGAGAGAGCAATTAATCAATGGAAAGGAATTAATCAATGGAATAGTTTGCTTCCTGGGATTGTGGGTGCTGCTCCATCACTTGAGGTGTTCAAAAATGGACTGGACAGCCATTTGCCTGAAATGGTATAAATCCCCTGCCCAGATCGGGGGGGGGGGGCTGAACTAGAAGACCTCCAAGGTCCCTTCCAGCTCTATGATTCTATTATAACTCCCAATCAATGTAGATATGATGGATACTTTGACAGGGGAATAAATGGGCTCTACTCTAACCAAACACACCCAGAAAGGTCTAAATGCTCCAAGATTCTTCTAAACCGTACATATTGCACGTAGATATTTTGCTAGTTGTTTCTCAGATTTTCCTTTCATCACCTTTTGTTCCTCCTTGATGGAGAATGTGCTCTATTGTAAAGCCAAATAGAGAACCACCATCCATGATTAATTCCTTTAATAACTGCTGAACTTGCCTTGTCATCAAAATTATGTTCAAAACCACTTTTGCAATTCAGCAATTGTACCCATTCACTCTTTGCGGTTGATCTGACAGCGTGACTTATTTCCTCTAGAATCTTAGATGAACTGGTAACATGGAAAAAATATATATTTTAAGACAGAAGGAGGTTTGCGTTCCAAAACCCTGACTCTGTATCAATCAATCAACCAACCAATCAATCAATCAATCAAATATTTATTTCATCAGCTTAGTGAAGTTTTATCTAGAGACATTTTTTTTCTATAAATCAAAAGCATCCTCCAAAATGAACCCTCCACTTTTCTTAATATTTTGCCATCAATATAAGTGGGATTCAAGTAACTAATTTAAGTAATTCTATATCAGGAGTGTGTGTGTGTGTGTGTGTGTGTGCTCAATAGATTTTAGTTTAATATTATTTTTCTTCTTCATTGGTATTGTACTAGACTGGGCTTTTGTAATCTCATTTTTCAAAATTTCTCAAGCTTCTTGGGTTGTTTTCCCCTTGAGGATTCTCATCCATGGAATTTTTCTCAAGCTCTCTCTAAGTTTATTGAAATTAGCTCTCTTAAAGTCTAAGACTCTAGTTTTACTTTGTTCTACTACCTGCGTTTGCATAATGTTGAATTCCAATATTGCATGGTCACTTGCCCCCAGGGTTCCTGTGGCTTCAACACCGTCTATCATTTCCTCTCTGTTAGTGAGAATTAAGTCCAATATGGCTGATTCCCTTGTTCCCTTCTCTACTTTTTGGGAAACAAAGTTGTCTGCTAGGTTTGTTAGGAACCTGTTGGATCTTCCACTTGGTGCAGAGTTTGTTTCCTAGTTGATGTCAGGGTAGTTAAAATCCTCCACTACTATAGTAGTGTGCTTCCTACATACCTTGGTTAGCTGACTAGCAAAAAGTTCATCTACTTCCTCTGCTTGATTGAGCGGCCTGCAGTGTGATAGTTACGTTATTATCATTCATTCATTAACTGTATTATTACCGTAAGTAATAATAATAATAATCTTTATTGTCATTGTAATAATATTGTAATAAAATTACAATGAAATTGGTTTATTTCATTACATTACTACATTAGTTTTATTAATATACTGTGTTATACAAACTTTGAGTATGCTAATCCTTTGAGTCCTTCACTGACTAGGTCCTGTTAATAGCTCAGAGTGATTTTGGATAGGGAGATTGGTAGCATATGAATTCAATAATAAATAAAAGACTATAACAATCTTGGAAGATCTGCTTTTTTGATCCTGCATGCACTCTACGCATCAACTTAGTCACTTTCATTTTAATTTTGCTGCAGAAATGCAGAAGTGCTCCATCCCTAACGGTGAAATTTCCCAAGGATGCCATATTTAGTCTTTGGTACAATTTCTTCAAAGCACAAATATTGCTTTAATTTCTCTCATATTCCCTACAACTATGAGAGGTTTCCCCCCCCCCCCAGATAGTCAAAAACAAAAACAGTGTTTTCTATGCGCACGAAGGCATACTGATGTGAGACCTAAATGGTTGTTTGTATCTAGTGGGGTCAGTACCTGCTACATCATCAACTGAAAATCATTTTATCAAAGCTCTTCCACTGAGCTGATCACACATGCATAGTGAGGCTGAGAGGGACCCAGTGATCAGGGGTGGCTTGAACAATTCTGCCTATCTCAGTAGGAGCCTAATCTCTTGGCCCCAGCTGGAACCGATCAGCCCTGTCTGCTGCCATTGGTGACAGACCAGATTTGTCATCAAGATTGGGAAAAAAACTTTTGAAGAGGGACTAGGAAGCTGCACATTTTTTTTCCAGAATTAATCTGTTCCTTAGGTCACCCTAATTGTATATTCAACATCGCATTGATACTACACATTTGGTTGATAAAACCCATATGGGATATTTGAAGTAAATTTAGTAAAGAAATAATTAATAAGGCAAGGACATATGAAGTTTTAGAATCAGGACATATTAAATTGAAAAAGTATGGTAACTGAAATACGTTGGCTTCCTCTAAAGGATTATGAAAATTCACTAAATTTCCAAATGGTCATTGGGCTATATTAATCTCCAAAGAGTCTGAATAGCAGTATCGAGGGAAACTAATAAGATTTGTAATATCTGTCTTGTTGAGAATAATATGTGCAGAAATCCTGTTTGAGGATAGGATAGGATAGGATAGGATAGGATAGGATAGGATAGGAGCTGGAAGGGACCTTGGAGGTCTTCTAGTCCAACCCCCTACTCAAGCAAGAGAACCTATACAATCTCAGAAAAGTGACTGCCCAGTCTCTTCTTAAAAACCTCCAGTGTTGAAGTCCCCATGATTTCTGGAGGCAAGTTGTTCCGCTGGTCAATTGTCCTCACTGTTAGGAAGTTTCTCCTTAATTCCAGGTGTCTTCTCTCTTTGATTAGTTTCCAACAATTATTTCTTGTCCTAGTAGGGTTTTTTTTGGTACTTTGGGCTATAATTTCTTTTGGCATGAAGATTGATGCAAAGAATGAGTTGAGCAGCCCTGCTTTCTCTCTGTTTCCTGGCCATCTTCTCTCTTTAGCGGATCTACTCTTTCCTTGACTTTCTGTAAGAGATTCCAAGTAAAAGCTGGACTTATACACAATCACCTAACTTGTACCAAAAAATATAGAATATTCAGTTTTGAAAAAGTTTTATTGGGTTTTAGAATTTTTTACAAATAGGGTAAGGGTATGGTGTGAGAAAGATATTGTGAGAACTTTCACGTCGAAGCCAAAGACCCCCTCCGAGGCTTCATAACAAAATATAGATAATACATAATTTTCAATTGTACTACAAAATGGAAAGAAATGCAAATATATCATTGTAAAATCTATGCTAACAATCATATATAAACATCCAAACAAAAGTTATACTGTACTGAAATAAAGTCACTTTTGAGTTCTAAGTCTTTTGGCAATTGTATCTTCTTCTCTCTGGCCCCCAGTGGGCGGGGCCGCGGCACCCTCTGCTCCCCCATTTTCATCCTCCAGGATTGAGGAATGTTTTTTAAGAAAGGCTTCCGCCTCTGCAATTGTTTTAATTCTTACTCTTCCTCCCTCCCAGAACACCAACATTCCCTCTGGCATCACCCACTTGAACCACACCCCCTGCTTAAATAATCTTTTAGACAAGAAGGAATACTTCCTTCTTATCTCTCTAATCTTTTTCGGGATCTGCTTCAAGATGGCAATCTCTTTCTGCTGGTAAATTAAAGGACTGACTCTCTGCGCCCTCAGGATCTTTTCCCTTTAATATTCTAAAATATAGAATATTAAACAATGAGACTTGAGCATAGTATTGGAACAGATTAAACAAAAAACTATTCGATTTTCATTGATATTTTCCATTGAAGTAATAGGTTTCTCCTCCTTTCTTTCCTTTCAGTTTTGGTAAATTCCAGTAAATAATCATGTCCTTTTCTTTTTTCCAACTTTAGTTCTCAATATCCAAGCATTCTGCCCTATATTTTTTAAAGAATTAACCTTTCCATCTCCAGCAAAAGAGGCAGCTAGATTGAGCTGTCTTTGTATATCACCCAAAGCTATACTGTAACTCTTTTGAGGATGTAAATTTCATCTCTGAATCTGCAGCTGCCATCCAGCATTGCAAACAACATTCACCACAAGTCTGCAATAGCTCCAAAGGCAGATTTAAATGTAGAAATGCATCAGGGAACAATTTATCAAAATCATATCAATCATATCCATGACGCTTCCCGTTTGGGTTAACCAACATTGTAGAAAATGCAGAAAAAGAGTAAGAAGTAATAAATCAAATGCGAAAGATAAAACAGAAGGAAAGGAAACAGAAGCTAAAAGTAGCTTACACTAATGGCATTCATTAAACCTCTCCGTATCTTTCTATCTTTGCAAAAGTTCTTTGTTTCCAGTCAGTCCATAATCTGTTGCTATTATCTTTGTCCTTTCAACTTTTCACCTCTCTTTTTTCTGAAGTTCTTATCAATAGAAACATAATACTGTATGTTTGGGTGTTTTGTTTTTTAAATGGAATATGCGGGCTTTTTAAAAATTATAACGACACTATACAATACAATACAATAGCAGAGTTGGAAGGGACCTTGGAGGTCTTCTAGTCCAACCCCCTGCGTGGGCAGGAACCTTATACCATTTCAGACAAATGGTTATCTAACATCTTCTTAAAGACTTCCAGGGTTGGGGCATTCACAACTTCTGGAGGCAACTTCTGTTCCACTGATTCATTGTTCTCACTGTCAGGAAATTTCTCCTTAGTTCTAAGTTGCTTCTCTCCTTGATTAGTTTCCACCCATTGCTTCTTGTCCTGCCCCCAGGTGCCTTGGAGAATTTCTCGGCATTTATTTTAAGAAGAATAATTCTTTATTTGATTAGACACACAAGGAATTTGTCTCTGGTGCAGGGTTCATGCAAAGTAACAGGGTAATAATAATCATAATAATACCAATAAGAGGGGGTAGTAAAGAAGAGAAGAAGGATAATAATGATACTACAGTCATACAACATCTATATAAATAAAAATGAGTTTGTTCAAAACTGTTACTCTCCGAAAGTCCTGCACCGATCGCTTCCAAATTTTCACACAACATTCCTTTCAAATACAGCACCAATCTATATATAGATTGTGCAGATGTCACTCCTGTGCCAGGTACACGCAACGGAAATGTAAAAAATTGTAAAAAAGGTAGGTAGATGGATACAGAGAGAGCAGTGGGCCACAGGTGTTATGTCATCCTTTATGACATAAAATACTCTGTCCATAAGATTCAAGGAGAAATACAGTAGATAGGTAGGTAGGTAGGCAGCTATAGAGATAGAGAGAGGGAGGGAGAAATGCAGTAGGTAGGTAGGTAGGTAGAGGGATAGAGAGGGAGAGGGAGAAATACAGTAGGTAGGTAGGTAGGTGGATAGAGAAATACGGTAGATAGGTAGGTAGGTGGATAGAGAAACACAGTAGGTAGGTAGGTAGGTAGGTAGGTAGGTAGGTAGGTAGATAGGTGGATAGAGAGAGGGAGAAATACAGTAGGTAGGTAGGTAGGTAGATACTGTAGGTGGATAGAGAGAGGGAGAAATACAGTAGGTAGGTAAGTAGGTGGATAGAGAAATACGGTAGATAGGTAGGTAGGTGGATAGATAAACACAGTAGGTAGGTAGGTAGGTAGGTAGGTAGATAGGTGGATAGAGAGAGGGAGAAATACAGTAGGTAGGTAGGTAGGTAGATACTGTAGGTGGATAGAGAGAGGGAGAAATACAGTAGGTAGGTAAGTAGGTGGATAGAGAAATACGGTAGATAGGTAGGTAGGTGGATAGAGAAACACAGTAGGTAGGTAGGTAGGTAGGTAGGTAGGTAGGTAGATAGGTGGATAGAGAGAGGGAGAAATACAGTAGGTAGGTAAGTAGGTGGATAGAGAAATACGGTAGATAGGTAGGTAGGTGGATAGAGAAACACAGTAGGTAGGTAGGTAGGTAGGTAGGTAGGTAGGTAGATAGATAGGTGGATAGAGAGAGGGAGAAATACAGTAGGTAGGTAAGTAGGTGGATAGAGAAATACGGTAGATAGGTAGGTAGGTGGATAGAGAAACACAGTAGGTAGGTAGGTAGGTAGGTAGATAGGTGGATAGAGAGAGGGAGAAATACAGTAGGTAGGTAGGTAGGTAGATACTGTAGGTGGATAGAGAGAGGGAGAAATACAGTAGGTAGGTAAGTAGGTGGATAGAGAAATACGGTAGATAGGTAGGTAGGTGGATAGAGAAACACAGTAGGTAGGTAGGTAGGTAGGTAGGTAGGTAGGTAGGTAGGTAGGTAGGTGGATAGGTGGATAGAGAGAGGGAGAAATACAGTAGGTAGTTCCCCTATTTCCCTTCCAGCACCATTGAAGGTAAGGATTTAAGTCTTCCAGGTATAAATGGCTTTGTTTTTTATTTCTTTTGTGGTGAAAGAAGGATATTGCCACCTGCTGCTGTGGCCTAGAGTTGGATCTCTCGTCTCCCAATCAGGAGGTTGTGAGTTCAATCCTAGGTAGAGGCAGATGTAAGATGTCCTGCTTGGGTAAGGGAGTTGGACTAGATGGCCTGCAAGGTCCTTTCCAACTCTTGTTCATCTGTTAATCTAACAGGATGGGAAGTAACGGACTCAGGCTCAACCCGACCAAGACCGAGTGGCTGTGGTTTCCGGCTGCCCGATTCAACCAGCTGACTCCATCGCTGGCCATAGGGGACGAACATCTTGCCCCAGTGGATGGGGCGCGCAATTTGGGTGTCCTCCTGGATGCCCGGCTGTCCATGGAAGATCAAGTGACAGCCGTGGCCAGGAGGGCGTTTTACCAGGTTCACCTGGTTCGCCAATTGCGCCCCCTATTGGATCGGGACGCCCTTCGCACAGTCACTCATGCCCTCGTGACATCCCGACTGGACTATTGCAACTCTCTCTACATGGGGCTCCCCTTGAGGTGCACCCGGAGACTTCAGCTAGTCCAGAATGCAGCCGCGCGAGCAATTATGGGAACCACTAGGTTTACCCATGTAACACCGCTCTTGCGCGAGCTGCACTGGCTACCTGTCGTCTTCCGGGTGCGCTTCAAGGTGTTGATTATCATCTTTAAAGCGCTCCATGGCTCGGGACCTAGCTATCTGCGGGATCGGATCCTGCCTCATACATCCTCACGACCGATTCGCTCCCACAGAGAGGGACTTCTCCGGGTGCCGTCCACTAGACTTTGTCAGCGGGTGACGCCCAGGGGAAGGGCTCTCTCTGTGGCGGGCCCGGCCCTCTGGAACGACCTTCCCCCCGACATTAGGACGACCACGGACCTCCGCTCCTTCCGTCTCAAATTAAAAACTCATTTCTTCTGTCTGGCCGGCCTAGGATAGTCTCTCTGTCTTTGGGGTTTTATTGGGGTTTTATAATATTGCTTAGTTTTAATGGGAATTTTAGCGCAGGTTTAGATTTAATTTATTTTTAATGAAATGTTTATATGTATTTATTGTTTTACTGTGCCTGTGCACCGCCCCGAGTCCCTGTGGGGAGAGGGTGAGGTTTAGAAATATTAAAATTATTATTAATTATTTTATTATTATTAAGTAATTAAGCATGCCCTATTTGAGAGGCTGCCACTACAGTGGTGAAAAATATTTTTACACCCAGGACATGACGCAATCTTTTGCATGACAGGAAGAAACTCCTTTTATTTCTCATTTTATTTTCTCTCACAGATGATTTAGAACTCCGATCTCCACTGGCAAATTTGGAGAAGAAAAAGTCTGATTTCTCAAAATGAGCCTAGTGGACTGTAAAACTTTCTATGACTTTTGGTTGGAAAAGTCACTGGTGAAAAAAGACTAAGTACTTGTTAGGGATGCTTTTCGCACATTAGATCTGTAATACTACCATTCAGTCTTCATTTGATTTATCCTCTGTAGATAGAGATAGAGATCTCTGTAGTGGTCAGGTTCAAAAATTTTTAGAACCTCTTCTGTAGGTATGGCCTGCTTTGTGGGAGTGGCTTGCTGGCCATGTGACCGGGTGGGAGTGGCTTGGCATGGCCAACTTCAAAATGTGGTGAAACTCACTTATCAACGCTCTTGCTTAGCAACCAAAATGTTGGCTCAGAAACTCTGGAATTTGAAGCACGCAAGTCTTAAAGCTGTCAAGTTACAAGACCTTCACACCCCTAACCCTTTAGGAAAAAAGAAACCCCAAGGGTGTTCAAACATGACAGCTTTAAGACTTGTGGACTTCAACTCCCAGAATCCCTCCTCTCGCTCTTCCTCTTGATGATGGGGGGACAGGCGGGGGGAGGGAGCTGGAATCGGTTCTCAACGGCCCTGGAGGTTTGTGGAACCTCTTCTAGAGAAGATGTTAGAACTGGCAGGAACCCACCCCTGTTTGAAGTCCATTAAAAGATGAAAGTGGCCATCTAAAGTAAATGCGGCCTTAAGGGGCTAAGTTGTAAATCCAGCAAAGCAGAAAAATTAGTTCACAAATGAAAAGGATGTGACTCAATCTGCACTCCAGAAAAGAGGAAGCCTCCAGTAGAAATGTGTGTTCATTAAAAGTGCAGGGGAAGAATCCTGATTGACCAAAACAAGTGGAAAAAGGAGAGCATTCTGGATTTTCCAACAAGTCACCACTAAGTTTTGGATTTTCCAACCGTTCGACACCTCTTTCATGCAGTGGATGGGGGTATGCCCATCAGCCCAAGCTCATTAAAATTGTTTGGAAAGGACCTTCACCATTGTAACATCTCTGTGGGAAGAGCCTTTGATCTCTATCTTGTCACTAGATGAAAAAGATAATTGGGAAGTATGGCATGTAGTGTCAGGATGAGTCTGACACCTGAGTAAGAGTTTAAAATGTAATAATGGATATATGAGTAGCAACACACTGAAGCTAAATCCTCATAGGGAACCCTATCACTGACTATAAGAAGAATTAAAATCCAAACAACCTAAAATATTGTGTCATTCAAGGAACAAAAGGCATTTCTATTAAGGAACTCAAGATGAGAAACAAACTTCCATTACACCTGTTTCTGTAGGAGATCAAAACCAGGGGTGAAATCCAGCAGATTCTGAGTTCCTGGAGACCCAGTAGCAGAAATTTTGAGTAGTTCAGAGAACCGGCAAACACCGCCTCTGACTGGCCCCACCCCCATCTTTTCTCTGCCTCCTGAGTCCCAGCTGATTGGGAGGGAATGGGGATTTTACAGTATCCTTCCTCTGCCCCACCCACCAAGCCCCGCCCACAGAACCGGTATTAAAAAAAATGAATTTCACCACTGATCAAACCCTATGGTTTCCATAGGTTAAAGCAGGCTTATTAAGTAGCTGCTTTTTTATTTTGCCTTTATTTCAAAGTATTTATTGTTCCAGATTCTCATAGCATTGCTGTGGCCCAGTCTGGTTAAAGGGCCAGCCAATCTGTGTGTAGATCTACACCTGCACACACAAACACGTACACACAACCACCATATAACCCCCAACCCACCTACCTACTGTATTTCTCCCTCTCTCTCTCTCTATCCCTCTACCTACCTACCTACAGTATTTCTCCCTCTATCCCTCTACCTACCTACCTACCTGCCTGCCTGTCTGCCTACTGTATTTCTCCTTCTCTCTCTCTATCCCTATAGCTGCCTCCCTACCTACTGTATTTCTCCTTGAATCTTATGGACAGAGTATCTTATGTCATAAAGGATGACATAATACCTGTGGCCCACTGCTCTCTCTGTATCCATCTACCTACCTTTTTTACAATTTTTTACATTTCCGTTGCGTGTACCTGGCACAGGTGTGACATCTACACAATCTATATATATCATTGGTGCCGTATTTGAAAGGAACGTTGTGTGAAAATTTGGAAGCGATCGGTGCAGGACTTTCGGAGATTAGCAGTTTTGAACAAACTCTTGTTACATTTCTATTTTTATAGGAGATTTTTAGTAAATTATCCTGGCATCATCTGAGGAAGGGCATATAAAAATATTTAAAATAAATTAAAAAAAAACATTGGAATATTATCCACAGATTACTGTTAGTGTCTAATATTCTCCTAGAGAACTAAGCCACGTTACTGAGCTTCCATGTGTTTTTCATTTCATTTGCCCAGAACTGCAAAAAAATTGAATTTTGGTTCATCAGTGAAATAAATAGTGGTGGTGTTTCTCTAGGATTCCTGCAAGGCAAAGACATGTCTGGCATGGACCACATTGTGGGTGAGAATCAGAGCCCTATTTTTACTGTGTGCAACTTCCCCAGAATAAAAGAATTGCCAGTTGAACCTGAAAAAAAGAATGCCCCATATGATTTAAACCAGGGGTCTCCAACCTTTGCAACTTAAGCTTTGCTGGCTGGAGAAGTCTGGGAGCTGAGGTCCTTCAGACTTAAAGTTGCAAAGGTTGGAGACCCCTGATTTAAACCATTAAAGAAAATTAGACCTGACCTTTGGGCACAGGTATTGATTGTTGATAGAGTTCAAGCTGGGATGAAAAGCAGAGCTTTCCGTGATACCCAGGCTCCTGTCTGGTTCCCCTTTCATCTCAGCCTATAAGCACCTTCTGTTTCTTTTCCAAAGAAGACGGAACAGGAACTGTCATTTAGCGAAATCTCATGGCGAACGAGGGCATGAAGAGCACTGAAAACAGGAACACAGAAATATAAACCAGCCCCAGATGATTTCCCCCTTTCCTGCATTCTCAACCTTACTCCCTGGTGTACTCAAAACAGGCCATTTTCATGCTTTGTACAATAATTATTCTTCTCTTTCCACTTTAGATTACTGCAGGTGATGTGGTGGAATCTCCAACTAGATTCCCGAACCGTTTCCTGAAGGGTTTCTACTTACTCTCTATTCCCGAGAGAATGCAGTTAGTCTGGAGAGATTCTTACAAATAGGAGAACAATATTAAAGACACTACTCTGACCTGTTTCCGGAGTCATTCTGGTTCCTTGACGAATGTACTCTCCATAGGGCTGCCCTATGGAGAGGGGGGGGAGGGGGGGGAGAGGACCACCTGGAAACTCCATCTGGTCCAAAATGAAGCAATGGACATAGGAATGGGGCCCTCTAGATTTGCCCATGTCACATGTTTGCTAGGTGAGTTGCATTGGCTCCCAATTTCATTCCAGATGCAATTCAAGGGCCTGCTCATCATCTTTATCTATATAAATAAAAATGTAACTATGAGTTTGTTCAAAACATGTAATCTCCGAAAGTCCTGCACCGATCGCTTCCACATTTTCACACAAGGTTCCTTCCAAATACAGCACCAATGATATATACATAGATAGATAGATAGATTGTGTAGATGTCACACCTGTGCCAGGTACACGCAATGGAAATGTAACATATGTAGGTAGATGGATAGAGAGAGAGCAGTGAGCCACAGGATGACATAATACAAAATGTCATAATACTCTGTCCATAAGATTCAAGGAGAAATACAGTAGGTAGGTAGGCAGCTATAGGGATAGTGAGAGGGAGGGAGAAATGCGGTAGGTAGGTAGGTAGGTGGATAGAGAGAGGGAGAAATACGGTAGGTAGGTAGGTAGGTAGGCAGGCAGGCAGGCAGGCAGGCAGGCAGGCAGGCAGGCAGGCAGGCAGGCAGCTATAGGGATAGAGAGAGGGAGGGAGAAATGCGGTAGGTAGGTAGGTAGGTAGGTAGGTAGGTAGGTAGGTAGGTAGGTAGGTAGGTAGAGGGAGAAATAAAGTAGGTAGGAAGGTAGGTAGGCAAGCAGGCAGGCAGGCAGGCAGGCAGCTATAGGGATAGAGAGGGAGAGGGAGAAATACAGTAGATAGGTAGGTAGGTAGGTAGGTAGGTAGGTAGATAGGTAGGTAGGCAGCTATAGGGATAGAGAGAGGGAGGGAGAAATGCGGTAGGTAGGTAGGTAGGTAGGTAGGTAGGTAGGTAGGTAGGTAGAGAGAGGGAGAAATACAGTAGGTAGGAAGGTAGGTAGGCAAGCAGGCAGGCAGGCAGGCAGGCAGCTATAGGGATAGAGAGAGAGAGGGAGAAATACGGTAGGTAGGTAGGTAGGTAGATAGGTAGGTAGGCAGCTATAGGGATAGAGAGAGGGAGGGAGAAATGCAGTAGGTAGGTAGGTAGTTAGGTAGGTAGGTAGGTAGGTAGGTAGGTAGGTAGGTATATGTGCCAGAATTAGTAAAAGGCATATGTATCTTTAAGGACTATGTGGAATCTGATTGGCTGTGCTTCCCAGCTCAATCATAAAAGGCAGCTGGAAACACAGTTCCTCCCTTTTCCTTTCCTTTGCTTCCTGATTGCCACTGAGGAAGGAGCTGAACACGGAAGAGAATCATTGTTTTGACTGACTATAAGATAACTGTGTTTTGGTGAAGGACTGTTTATTGTTAGAGGAGTTAGTATCACTGTTTGGAAGAAGTATTTTAATTACATCAAGAGTAAAGACTATTTATTTTTCTGCTATCAGTGTTTGAGAGTTCTTGTGTGGTTTTAAGCAACGTATCTCTTGCTGTTCAGTGTATTTCACTATTCCACCTGTTTTTTCTCAACGGGGATGTTTTACCCCTAACGGACTCTGCAACGGTCATAAATAGGAGTCAATTGCCAAGCATCAGAGTTTTGATCCTGTGACCATGGGGATGCGACAACCGTCATACATGTGAAACTGGATCACAAATCATTGTTTTCAGACCGTTTAATTTTGAATGGACACTAAATAAACTCTTGTAAGTCAAGGATTACCTGTAATATTTTCTCCCGTATCCCAACACTGTTCAAGGGCGCCCTCCAGATGTGTAGAATCTCTCAGGTTTCGATGCCATAACTCAAAGAAGCAGGTAAAGAGAGAATGTGGCAATTGGCAACTGAGGACAAGAAAGGCCATTATGGTTTTCTGCTTCCTCAAGAACAAAAGAGTTGTACCATAATTCCCTAATGGGGAAAGGCCCAATTATCATATTTTTTAAATGTCAACATCAAAGTGAAACCCAGTGGATAATTTAATAGGGAAACCACCAACCCAGTGTGAAATTACCTCATGTAACTTCTGGAGAAGGGAAATTCAACATCAGGCCAAATTTTCTATTTTCACACACTCTCGGATCACTAATTGGAAACGTTGGTTTTGTGTGTAGAAACACAACATTAGGCACAGATGTTATATTTAACTTCTCCTGAAACCTGTCTTTCCACTCATATTTTGAAAGGCTCAAACTTCTACTTACTCCAGGGGTGGGCAAACTTTGCAACTTTAAGTCTGAAGGACTTCAGCTCCCAGAATTCTCCAGCCAGCAAAGCTGGCTGGAGAAGTCTGGGAGCTGAAGTCCTTCAGACTTAAAGTTGCAAAGTTTGCCCACCCCTGACTTACTCTCTAGACCTGTGGCGTTATATAATATTCAATAACGCCATGTGTTATTTACGGAGATGAATGAAACTCCATGACGCCGACATTATTGAGTTGCTTCTTCTACCTAGCAACCTCTATCAGAGTTAAGAACATAAGAATAGCCTTGCTGGAACAGGCCACAGCCCATCCAGTCCAGCCTTCTGTCTCCCACAGTGGCTCCCCATTTGCTTCAGGGTCTTCCCAAGCAGATGTCTTCACCTGCTTGTGATTCCCTGCAAATGGCATTGAGAGATATCCTGCCTAACTCTCCAACCCGGAGGGTGTCCTTAGGCATCCATCGTGATAGCCATTGATACCCTTGTTCTCCATGAACTCCTCCCTCCCTCCCTCCCTCCCTTCCTTCCTTCCTTCCTTTCTTTCTGAACATAAGAACATAAGAATAGCCTTTCCGGAAGAGGCCACAGCCCATCCAGTCCAGCCTTCCGTCTCCCACAATGGCTCCCCATTTGCTTCAGGGTCTTCCCAAGCAGATGTCTTCACCTGCTTATGATTCCCTGCAAATGGCATTGAGAGATATCCTGCCTATCTCTCCAACCCGGAGGGTGTCCTTAGGCATCCATCGTGATAGCCATTGATACCCTTGTTCTCCATGAACTCCTCCCTCCCTCCCTCCCTCCCTTCCTTCCTTCCTTCCTTTCTTTCAGAACATAAGAACATAAGAACAGCCTTGCTGGAAGAGGCCACAGCCCATCCGGTCCAGCCTTCTGTCTCCCACAGTGGCTCCCCATTTGCTTCAGGGTCTTCCCAAGCAGATGTCTTCACCTGCTTGTGATTCCCTGCAAATGGCATTGAGAGATATCCTGCCTAACTCTCCAACCCGGAGGGTGTCCTTAGGCATCCATCATAATAGCCATGGATACCCTTGTTCTCCATGAACTCCTCCCTCCCTCCCTCCCTCCCTCTCTCCCTTCCTTCCTTCCTTCCTTCCTTCCTTCCTTCCTTTCTTTCAGAACATAAGAACATAAGAATAGCCTTGCTGGAAGAGGCCACAGCCCATCCAGTCCAGCCTTCTATCTCCCACAGTGGCTCCCCATTTGCTTCAGGGTCTTCCCAAGCAGATGTCTTCACCTGCTTGTGATTCCCTGCAAATGGCATTGAGAGATATCCTGCCTATCTCTCCAACCCGGAGGGTGTCCTTAGGCATCCATCATGATAGCCATGGATACCCTTGTTCTCCATGAACTCTTCTCATCCTTTCTTAAAGGTGTCGAGGCTGACAGCTGTCACCACTTCTTCTGGCAGGGAGTTCCATAGACCAGTGATCCTCTGGGTGAAAAAGTACTTCCTCTTATTTGTTTGAGGTCTAGCTTCCAAAAGTTTCATGGAGGGCCCCCTAGTTCTAGTAAATTCAGTTCTAGACTGAATTTTTAAAAATGACTTCTCTGTTTTAATCAAAATCCTGTTTGCAAATTTTTGTTGACTAAAGAGCTTTTGTTGACTAAAGCAGGGGTCTCCAACCTTTGCAACTTTAAGTCTGAAGGACTTCAGCTCCCAGACTTTAAGTCCTTCAGACTTAAAGTTGCAAAGGTTGGAGACCCCTGGACTAAAGAGCTTAGAGCTGTATATTCTCAATAAGCACCTTTTTTTATCATGGTTTGGAAAGAAAAAAGAAAAAGAAAACCAATATATATTCTCAACATACATTGAGACACTTATTCGCATTAACCAATTCCTCTGTCATCCAAATAGGCAGGTAGATCATTTCTGGAAAATAGGAACAAAAGACTTTTCCCCTAGTCCTGAAATTCCTTGCTCATCCTCAGAAGATGCATTTTTCTGCTCCATTTCCAGAGGGCTTTCACTTTTTCTCGCGGGGGCGAGAAAAGGGGAAGACAATACATAAACGAACTTCAAAATTTAAAAATTGCATCAGCAATTTACTAAAGATTGAAAGAAAATTAGTAAATCACAGTAGATTGGAATAACTATAAAGACATTTATATCCCAGTTTAACTTTTTTAAAAACGAAGCAAAACTAATCATAAAAACAGTCCAAAATAAAAAGAATTAGCAAGAATTTCTATCTAATTGGAAGTAGACAATTCTTTACAATAGTGTTTGGTCAATCAGACAAAACGTGAAGTTTTAAAATCTTATCTCGAAAAGAAACCTGAACATTGGATATGGTAGAAAGTAGAATTAGTTTCTGAATTAAATAAAGTTAGTATTAGATAAATCTCAGTTGCGGAGAAGGGCGGGATATAAATTTAATTAATTAAACAAACAAATCTGGAATAGCGGACTTTAATTTATAATTGGCTAACCAACAGTGATTTTGGCTACTATGCAGAGGGCAGAATATTTCTTCGAGTAAGCCATTTCTTAGCATAATTTGGAATATCTTTTAAAGATGTTTTTGAGTGATCTAGTAGTACAATTATTACAATTCCTGCCTTGCAAATAAAACTTTGTTCATTTCAAATCCAGGACAATATTTTTGTCTTTTATTTCCTAATACTCCAACTTTTCAACCTCAGCTAAATATAAAATGTGCACTGCTTCAATTTAAAAAGAGACCGAAAAAACTAGACAGCTTAGAGAATAATGATATATTATTTTGCCGGATTGTGAACCAGCACACCTGCTTACAAAGCAAGAGCTATAGCCACTGTGCTGATATTATAGAATACATTAAAAAATCGATCTAATAGACATTAGAAAAAAACAGGATTGTAAGGAACGCATTTTTTTTAAAAAAAATGTCTGTTCTCCATGCATGTATACACATTTCTTGCTTTATCTTTGTATATATAAATTCAGTTCATTTTTGTATACATTCGTGTATTCTTTATCACAATAAATGATCTATACACATTAATAACGTATAAAAGAATATAAAAACAATTAGACATGTTTGATGATAGGTCTTGATTGCTGCCAAGGAAACTTTGCCTAAAATATTCTTGATGTTATCATTAGAATCAGAAAATAGGAACTGTATATGTGAGATCTGGAGCGTTGTTGCAACGTAAGAAAAATACAATACAATACAATAGCAGAGTTGGAAGGGACCTTGTAGGTCTTCTAGTCCAACCCCCTGCATGGGCAGGAACCTTATACCATTTCAGACAAATGGCTATCTAACATCTTCTTAAAGACTTCCAGGGTTGGGGCATTCACAACTGCTGGAGGCAAGCTGTTCCAGAGGTTAATTGTTCTAACTGTCAGGAAATTTCTCCTTAGTTCTAAGTTGCTTCTCTCCTTGGTTAGTTTCCACCCATTGCTTCTTGTCCTGCCCTCAGGTGCCTTGGAGAAAAGTTTGACTCCCTCTTCTTTGTGGCACCCTCTGAGATATCGGAACACTGCTATCATGTCTCCCCTGGTCCTTCTCTTCATCAAACTAGACATACCCAGCTCCTGCAGCCGTTCTTCATATGTCTTAGTCTCCAGTCCTCTAATCATCTTGGTTGCTGTAAATGTGTCCCTTTGATCCAGATAAAAATTACAACACAACAGTTACATGAGTGATGGTTTCAATTTGTCTTAAACTCATTCATCGTACCATCTCGGACCTCCGCTTCTTCCGCCAGTGTCTAAAGACACATCTTTTTCAGCAAGCCGGCCTAGCCTAACCTCCCGCTGGGGCTATTTTAGATAGTTTTAAATTGGGGTTTTAATTTGGTTTTAGCATAGGATGGTTTAATTTAATATGCTTTTAAATTTTGTATATTTTGTTTTATATGTTTTTAAATTCCTGTGCGCCGCCCTGGGTCCCTCGTGGAGAAGGGCGGGATATAAATCGAATTAGATATTAGAACGACCACGGACCTCCGCTCCTTCCACCTGAAATTGAAGACTCATCTTTTCCGCCTGGCCGGCCTAGGGTAGTCTCTCTCTCTATGGGGTTTTTAATTGTTTCTTTATATTTAGTGGGGATTTTTAGTTAATGGGATTTTAGCACAGGAATTAGTTTAATCTGTTTTAAATTGTATGTATTTTATATATTTATTGTTTTTATTCTCCCTGTGCACCGCCCCGAATCCCTGTGGGGAGAGGGAGCGGTTAATAAATTCAACTTTATTATTATTATTATTATTATTATTATTAAATAAATAAATAAATAAATAAATAAATAAATAAATAAATAAATAAATAAATAAATAAATAAATAAATAAATAAATAAATAAATAAATAAATAAATAAATAAATAAATAAATAAATAATATTTGCCGTTCCCCCAAATGTCCTTCTTGGACTTAGAGTGAATGACCCTTTGCAATCCAGTTCTATTGTTGTTCTACCAGTGGTGGGATTCAAAAAAATTTACTATCAGTTCTGTGGGCGTGGCTTGATGGCCGTGGTGGGCAGTAGTAGATTGGCAATTATTTTACTACTGGTTCGGGAGCCTCCCACTGCCGCTACTACTGGTTCGCCCAATCCAAGCCGAAGCAGGAAGCAACCCACCTCTGGTGGCAGGGGAAGGATACTGTAAAATCTACATTCAGCTGGGACTTGGAAAGCAGAGAATAGATGGGGGCAGGGCCAGTCAGAGGTGGTATCTACCAGGTCTGTGAACTAATCAAAATTTCCACTACAGGTTTTCCAGAACTGGTCAGAACCTGCTGGGTACCACCTCTGGACCCTACTGACTTCCCGTCAATGTCCCATATCATTTATCCTCTAAAGGAATAGAGGTCTTGTTGTGGCCCAGCCAGCTCCGGATGAGCTGGTGATGGGCTCTTCTAGTGAAGAGTCCTATGAGTCTGCCCTGAAGGATGAGGGAGACCATTAGGAAGCAGAGAGTCTGGTTGGCCACCAGGAGGCACCTGGGTCATGGAGCAGTGGGGAAGATCAGGGGCGGTTTGTCCCTGATGCTAGATTAGGCAGGGCTGAGAAAAGGAGGCAACAGTTACGTAAGAGGTAAGTTCGTAAGCCCTGATGAGCACCAGCTGGTGGCTGAGTGGCCCCTCCCAAGAGAGCTTATAAGGAAGGCTTTGGGAGGGGTCATTTGCAGGAAACAACAGTTACAACTCATCATTGGAACTTCTGGTCGTTTGAATCTGTAATTCTCTGTCTGTATTTGTTACGTGAGTTAGGGCTAGCAGCCAAGGGGATAGTGGCAAGCAGCCAGGCTTGTGTGTGCCTGTCTGTGGGGCAGAACAGGTCTGATATTATTCTACTTGTATTGTTTTGTAAAGAAGCATTGTAAGAAGGAACTCAGCTGAAAAATCATAGGACATGTATTTGGTCCACTTGAACTACAAGAGGAAAAGCTGGTAGGGAAAGATGCAAATTTAAATCAACGACTAATTATCTGTCAGGCATGAACAACCCAATCCTCATGTGAAGAGTTGTTGACTGTTTTGTTACTCAAGCGCTATAACAGGAATCTTCTCAGACTGATGGTTTGCACCTGGATAAAGTCAGATAAAGTGCAATGACATTCAAGGAGGATCAACTTTGCCCTCTTGTGCCCACCTAATTTTCCGTTTGACTCCTTCCCCTAGCTCACCCAGCCTCTCTCCTACACCATCAGTCTGGGGCAGTACAGCTGGCATGGTGAGCAGGGGGCAGGGCATCAGAGTAAGTGGAGCTAACAATGGCAGGGCATGTGGAGCTCAAGGCTGGCAGAGTGCAGGCTGGCAGAGTGCAGGCTGGCAGAGTGCAGGGTGGCCAAAAGGGTAGAGATGGAGGGAGATAAGATGAGGCCTAGGAGACATTCTCCTATTTTACTGAGACTGAGGGTTGGGGATTGGGGTGTTACTACTTAACAACAGCAATGGGAGACTGCCAGAATTGCTATTGCTAAGTGGTGATATCACACTTTATAACAATATCACTTAGCAATAGAAATTCTGGTCGCTGTAACTCATGGACTATCTAATAATAATAATAATAATAATAGTTGAATTTATTGACCGCTCCCTCTCCCCACAGGGACTCGGGGCGGTGCACAGGGAGAATAAAAGCAATAAATATACAAAATACATACCAATTTAAAACAGATTAAATTAATTCCTGTGCTAAAATCCCATTAACTAAAAATCCCCACTAAATATAAATATACATTTAAAAAACCCATAGACAGAGAGACTACCCTAGGCCGGCCAGGCGGAAAAGATGAGTCTTCAATTTCAGGCGGAAGGAGTGGAGGTCCGTGGTCATTCTAATATCGTGGGGAAGGTCGTTCCAGAGGGCTGGGCCCGCCACAGAGAGAGCCCTTCCCCTGGGCGTCGCCCGCTGACAAAGTCTAGTGGACGGCACCCGGAGAAGTCCCTCTCTGTGGGAGCGAATCGGCCGTGAGGATGTGTGAGGCAGGATCCGATCCCGCAGATAGCTAGGTCCCGAGCCATGGAGCGCTTTAAAGATGATAATTAACACCTTTCATTTATGCTCTTTGGGACATCATATCTACTACATACAAATATTGTTGGTTTTTTAATTCCAATTTTATTTTCAGAATTTTCTGGATGTTTTCATATATTTATTTTCAATATTTTAAGAATATTTTCATCTAACCACCATATATAGTAAAGCATTCCTTCCTTGTGGTATTTCTGACATGTATTGTTATTGGAGGGAGTTACATACCATCTACTATTCGCAGAAAATTTTAAACCAATTTTCTATCAGATTTGCTGCTTGGTAATTTTTTTTAATTGATTTTTTCCCTTATCTTTTCCCATGGATCTGCTACCCTGTTTCCCTGAAAATAAGACCTCCTCGGATAATAAGCCCAATCAGGCTTTTGAGCGCATGCACCAATATAAACCCTCCACTGAAAATAAGCCCTCCCCGAAAATATTGCAACCCAGCAGCAGCCGTGAGGTGACCACATTCGCCGCCTCCTGCACCTCAAAAATAATAAGACTTCCCCAAAAATAAGGCCAAATGCTTATTTCAGGGGTCAAAAGAAAATAAGGCCCTGTCTTATTTTCGGGGAAACAAAGTAGAATTATTTCTTTGAAATGTTGCATCCATTTTATCATACTTTTCATTTCTTTGGTTCCTATTTCATGTTTAAATAACAATTTGTAAATATATCCTAATGAATGATCTTTATTCTGTAGAACTATTGCCATCTTTCTCAGAGCACTCAATAATATTGAAGTGTTTTGTTGCCTATATAAGTATATATGATGATAAGTATAAGTACTTATACCCGGCCCTCTGGAACGACCTACCCCCCGACCTACGTACTATCTCGGACCTCCACCTCTTCCGCCAACGTCTTAAGATTTCTATTCCAACAGGCCGGCCCAGCATAGCCCCCCGTTTCTGACTTTTTAATGTATAAATTGTAATCAGGCAGGGTTTTAAATGGGTTTTTTAGCACGGGTTTAAATAATTTAATATGTTTTAACGATGTATATTGTTTTATTGTGGTTTTAATAATGCCTGTGTACCGCCCTGGGTCCTAACAAGGAGAAGGGCGGGGTATAAATTTGATAAAATAAAATAAATAAATAAAAATAAATAAGTTCAAATCCCAGTAAGGGTCTGGCTAGCTGATGAGAGCTACAAAGCTCAAAATAGATCTATACTAGTCTCCCTGACTTATTTATTGATCAGCTCAAAAACCTAACACACATATAAAAAAATGACACAACGGAACTCATAGCTTTCTGTCTAGATGGTCTCTGGTGATGAGCCGAAAGGCAGAAAAGGAAAGCAGTCTGCTTCCTCCCTTAATTGGGGCTTAACAGGGTGTTGTGACACAAGCATATACTTATATAAGTAAGTATATAGAAATAAGAAATAAGTATCATATGTCTTTTGCCACCCACTGGCAGCAGTTACAACTACATCATTTACTGCCCTCAGTTTGGACATTAGTGTTCTGCATTCGGGGACAAAATTGCTCGCTGCTTCTCTGATGCCACGAAACTCCTAGTCAGGTTCCCCCATGAGAATATGCCTCCATATCAATTATAGTGCTCCTTTGACTTATAAGCACCATTGTAGCAAGCAGAGAAAAGGAATCAGAAGTCGAGAAAATCAAATTCCTGTGAGGCAAAGGAGAACGGCAGGATGTGAGGAGAGATTGACAGAGTCGGAAGGGACCTTGCAGGTCATCTAGTCCAACCCCCTGCCCAAGCAGGAGACCCTACATCTTCCTCTACCTAGGATCAAACTCATCACCTTTAACAGATGAACAGAGTCGGAAGAGACCTTGCAGGTCATCTAGTCCAACCCCCTGCCCAAGCAGGAGACCCTACATCGGCCTCTACCTAGGATTGAACTCATAACCTCCTGATTGGGAGGCGAGAGCTCCACCTCTGGGCCACAGCAGCAGGTTATATAGAGGAGATGCAGCTTTGCCTCTCGATGATCATCTGAGTCTGGTGACTTGGGTTGATCATTATAAAGTTTTGTAGATTTCAAAATACACCCATCTGCAACTACAATTATTACTAAAAGTGCAAAGTCCAAGACTGAGTGGCTGTGGTTTCCGGCTCCCCGGTTCAGCCAGATAAGTCCAACACTGGCCATTGGGGGCGAACAACTAGCCCCCGTGGAGAGGACGCTCAACTTGGGCATCCTTCTGGATTCCTGGCTGTCCATGGAGGACCATGTGGCGGCCGTGGCCAGGAGGGCGTTCTATCAGGTTCGCTTGATACGCCAGTTGCGCCCCTTACTGGACCGGGGGGACCTTCGCACAGTCACTCAAGCGCTTGTGACTTCTCGGCTGGATTACTGTAACGCTCTCTACATGGGGCTCCCCTTGAGGTGCACCCGAAGGTTACAGCTAGTCCAGAATGTGGCCGCGCGGGTGATTATGGGTGCCGCAAGGCAATCCCACATAACACCTCTCCTGCGCGAGCTGCACTGGCTGCCTGTGGCCTTTCGGGTGCGCTTCAAGGTGCTGACTACCATCTTTAAATCGCTCCATGGCTCAGGGCCTAGCTACATACGAGACCGCCTCCTGCCCCATACATCTCTTGGTCCAATCCGCTCCCACAGAGAGGGCCTTCTCAGGGTGCCATCGGCCGGACAATGCCGGTTGGCGACACCCAGGGGAAGGGCCTTCTCTGTGGCGGGCCCGGCCCTCTGGAACGACCTACTCCCCGACCTTCGTACCATCTCGGACCTCCGCCTCTTCCGCCAATGCTTGAAGACGTATCTATTCCAACAAACCGGCCTAGCGTAGCCTCCCGTTTCTGACTATACTTATAAATTTTAAATTTTTAGGGTTTTAAAGGGTTTTAGCATGGGTTTTAGGTTAATTTAATATGCTTTTAAGAGTTTGTATTGTTTTGTAATGGTTTTTAATGATGCCTGTGCGCCGCCCTGGGTCCTAACAAGGAGAAGGGCGGGGTATAAATTTGATAAAATAAATAAAATAAAATAAAAATAAAGTCCAATTTCATTGTAATTTTAGTACAATGACAATAAAGATTATTATTATTATTATTTTAAAAACAGTAAAGACAGTAAAGGTCTTTTCACGGTTATTTCACTGTGGATTCATCTGAAACTCTTTCTCTTTTGCATAGAAGCTATTTTGTCTCCTGAGAACAGTTGACAATTTCTGTTCAACTGGACAAACGCATCTTTCTGAGACACCAGGGTTTTATTTCGGGGTTCCTTTCCATACGCGTCTGGTGCATGACGAAAATGTCACAGAATAGTAGCAATTTCTAAAATAGGTGAGCTGAATGTGTTCCTCAACAGCACTCGTGACTTCACACGCATGGAAATGCAAACACGTGATTTGGGGTTTTTTTTCCCTTTAGCATCATGCGTTCACAAAAAATAGATATTGATTTTCATTTAGTGAACGGAAACAACAGGTGCTGAGTTTCCAGACTTCCAGGAGAAAGCCCATGGAGGGAAATCAAAGAGATATAATCTCTTCCCATCCCTCTACACCAGCGGTAGTCAACCTGGTCCCTACTGCCCCCTAGTGGGCGTTCCAGCTTTCATGGTGGGCGGTAGGCGTTTTGTGCAATACTGAAGCACTTTCCTTTTTTTTAATTTAATTGACTTCCCTGCTTTATCAATCACCCTGACTGTGGAACCGGTGGGCGGTTAGAAAATTTTACTACTAACAGAGATACAAAAGTGGGCGGTAGGTATAAAAAGGTTGACTACCCCTGTTATAGATGATAGGTAGGTAGGTAGGTAGGTAGGCAGGCAGACAGACAGAGATGAGAGATAGAGAGAGAGATAATTATAGATCAGTGGTAGTCAACCTGGTCCCTACCGCCCCCTAGTGGATGTTCCAGCTTTCATGGTGGGCGGTGGGGGTTTTGTCCGATACTGAAGCACTTTCCTTTTTTTTTATTTAATGGACTTTTTAAAAAGATTTCATAGCATTATTTAAAAACATTTTCATTAGGTTTTCATAAAATCACCAAGACTGTGGAACTGGTGGGCGGCTAGAAAATTTTACTACTAACAGAGATACAGAAGGGGGTGGTAGGTATAAAAAGGTTGACTACCCCTATTATAGATGATAGGCAGGCAGGCAGGCAGGCAGGCAGGCAGGCAGGCAGGCAGGCAGGCAGGCAGGCAGAGATAAGAGATAGATAGATAGATAGAGAGATAGAGAGAGAGAGAGAGAGAGAGAGAGAGAGAGAGAGAGAGAGAGAGAGAGAGAGAGATCAGTGGTAGTCAACCTGGTTCCTTCTGCCCCCTAGTGGATGTTCCAGCTTTCATGGTGGGCGGTAGGGGTTTTGTCCGATACTGAAGCACTTTCCTTTTTTTTAATTTAATGGACTTTAAAAAAAGATTTCATAGCATTATTTAAAAACATTTTCACTTTATAAATCACCATGACTGTGGAACCGGTGGGCGGCTAGAAAATTTTACTACTAACAGAGATACAAAAGTGGGCGATAGGTATAAAAAGGTTGACTATCCCTGCTCTACACTCTGCTTTTACACACACACACAACTTTATAAGAAATGTGCACCAACATGTTGCCTAAACTGAGCCTTAGCTCAGTTGATCTTGGGTACTGTCTTACTATGAAAACAGAATGCAAAACTGTGATAAATGAAATAAACAGTTGTTCTAGTTTGGGAGCGCTTCTGGATCCAGCCTTGATCTTGGATGCTCAATAAATTTTAAATTTTTAGCTGCCTCACATTACGAAGAAGTTGAATCTAGATGCCAACACTATAAAAAGAAATTTCACGAGAGGAGGAATCCATGCAAAGTGAAACTAAATAATGCAAGAAGCCTTTCTAATTCACAACTGATGAAATATCAGATGAAATATCAGACGAAATAGCAAACATGTAATCACTTGGAAGACTTCCTAATTATTTTTCCACGAGACTAGAGTATTACATACTAGCTGGAGATTTCTTTGGAATTCAGTAGGATTAATAGATTTTTGCCAAATGTTGCAACTAATCTAAAATCAAATGATATCACTACTGCTATAATGACAATCTAAGGACAAGATTTCCTGACAGTGAGAACAATTAATCAGTGGAACAGAAGTTGCCTCCAGAAGTTGTGAATGCCCCAACACTGGAAGTCTTTAAGAAGATGTTGGGTAGCCATTTGTCTGAAATGGTATAGGGCTCCTGCCTAGGCAGGGGGTTGGACTAGAAGACCTCCAAGGTCCCTTCCAACTCTGCTATTGTATTATTAAAGAGGATTAGGGGACTGGAGACCAAAACATATGAAGAACGGTTGCAGGAACTGGGCGTGTCTAGTTTAATGAAAAGAAGGACTAGGGGAGACATGATAGCAGTCTTCCAGTATCTCAGGGGCTGCCACAAAGAAGAGGGAGTCAATCTATTCTCCAAAGCACCTGAGGGCAGAACAAGAAGCAATGGGTGGAAACTAATCAAGGAGAGAAGCAACTTAGAACTGAGGAGAAATTTCCTGACAGGGAGAACAATTAATCTGTGGAACAGAAGTTGCCTCCAGAAGTTGTGAATGCCCCAACACTGAGATATTGGAAGTCTGCTATCATGTCTCCCCTGGTCCTTCTTTTCATTAAACTAGACACTCCCAGTTCCTGCAACCGTTCTTCATATGTTTTGGTCTCCAGTCCCCTAATCCTCTTTAATAATACAATAGCAGAGTTGGAAGGGACCTTGGAGGCCTTCTAGTCTAACCCCCTGCCTAGGCAGGAACCTTATACCATTTCAGACAAATGGCTACCCAACATCTTCTTAAAGACTTCCAGTGTTGGGGCATTCACAACTTCTGGAGGCAACTTCTGTTCCACTGATGAATTGTTCTCACTGTCAGGAAATTCCTCCTCAGTTCTAAGTTGCTTCTCTCCTTGATTAGTTTCCACCCATTGCTTCTTGTTCTGCCCTCAGGTGCCTTGGAGAATAGCTTGACTCCCTCTTCTTTGATGGAGATAGGAGCGGTATATAAATCGAATAAATAAATAAATAAAATTTGTTGCAACCCCTGAGATATTGGATATTTGTCTTTTTCACTGCTGCTATGTGAATAATGGGGAAAAAATCACTATGAACCCTCATCCTTTTTCCAGCTCAGACCACAACAGCAAAGATGTGATACTAGGTTCACTAACTCAGTTCCTTCCAAATTTTTCTGACCAGAACATTATTTTTGCTAGATTTATCAGTAGGTGGCGCTGTGTAACTTTGAGACGTTAGATGCAAGTAAATTAAAACCTTAAACGCAAGAGATTATTATAATTAAGCATGCTGAAATAAGTGAGATTTAATTATTACATATTATCTATATTAAAATAAATTGCCCTAGACTGCTCTAGGACAGAGTTCACACTTGTTGCTAATTCCTTAATTATGATGTGTTGAATAAATGGTAATTGTCTGAACTCATAGAAGAATGTGTGTGTGTGTGTTGCATTTGTGCTGAACTAAATAAATAAATAAATAAATGGATAAATAAATAAATAAATAAATGAATGAATGAATGAATGAATGAATGAATGAATAAATAAATAAATAAATAAATAAATAAATAAATAAATGAATAAATAAATAAATAAATAAATAAACAAATAAATAAAGGAGACTAGTATAGATCTATTTCAAGCTATTTAGCTCTCATCAGCTAGCCATACCCTTACTGGGATTTGAACCAGGGAAGTATTACAGATTAGGCACAAGTGTTAGCCACTAATCAAATCCCAGCAACACAAATGTAACAAAAGACATCATAAAGAAATAGCTTTCTGCCTGGATGGTCTCCTGTGGTGAGCCGAAAGACACAAAAGGGAAGCAGTTCTGCTCTCTCCCATATTTGGGGTTTACTAGGGTGTTGTGACACAATACATCCATCCATCCATCCATACATCCATCCATACATCCATCCATACATACATATTCCAATTTTGCATAATATAATCTGCATCCCTTACCTTACATTTTTTCCTTGCCTCTACTGTAAGAAGCAAGACTGATATCATGTCACTGGAGCTACACTATAGCATTTAAGACAGTGCTTCACAATCATAGTAACTTTAAGATATGTGGACTACAACTCCCAGAATTCCCCAGCTAGCATATCTTAAAAGTTGCCAAGGTAGAGAAACATTGATTTAGGGGAATCAGCAGATGAGAAGGTGTTTTCTCAACACTCTCCAGCAACAAAATTTATTTCTGGCAAACTGTTATCCTTTGGTCGAGTCTTTAAGTCTAAATGGATTGTCTCCACCAACAGACAAAACTACAATACAAGTATAATACAATGCAATGCAATACAATACAATGCAATACAATAGCAGAGTTGGAAGGGACCTTTGAGGTCTTCTAGTCCAACTCCCTGCCTAGGCAGGAAACCCTATACCGTTTTGGACAAATGGCTATCCAACATCTTCTTAAAGACTTGCAGTGTTGGGGCATTCACAACTTCTGGAGGCAACTTCTGTTCCACTGATTAATCGTTCTAACGGTCAGGAAATTCCTCCTCAGTTCTAAGTTGCTTTTCTCCTTGATTAGTTTCCACCCATTGCTTCTTGTTCTGCCCTCAGGTGCCTTGGAGAATAGCTTGACTCCCTCTTCTTTGTGGCAGCCCCTGAGATATTGGAAGACTGCTATCCTGTCTCCCCAAGTAAAACATGAGTGGAGAACTCAAGAAACCCAATAGTTGCACACTCCATAAAACTGTGGCAGTGTCATTCTCTGCCCACATATTCTCTTTAGAATATAGGAGCTCCGGACCAATGAAAAAAGCAGCAAACTGCACTCAATGTTTGCTGTTGTTCTTAGAATGTAGGTGGAAGTTGGCCAAAAAAATAATAATAAGCTTTTCCATTTTGAGTGTGGTGACAGAATAAAATCCATTCCATGCTAGGTCTTGGCAGTTTTTCCAAGCCATTGAAAGACTACATAACGTCAGCCCTTCTCACAATAGAGGTGGGGATTTCCTCATTTCAGGAAGGGGAGGACTTGAAAAACAAACAAAGGTGTAGAGTCCTCATCCCTCCCCCCCACTTCCAAATCTGAAATTTCCTTCCAATTACAGAGGTGAGAAGGAAATCTGATATATCCTGTGGCAGGAGCAACAGAATCATGCCCTTAAGAAAAACTTCAGGCAGCAGCCAAAACAAAGTTGAAATTCAGCACTAACTGGTTCAAACTGCAACAAACACAGGCTGAACCAGTTGCGTCTCTTGAGTAAATCATTACAGAACAGAGTTGTGGCTGTGTTTAGTTTACTCAGCTATGTGGAAGATAGAGTGGGCCATCCTGCAGTTGCAAGGTGAATGCCTAGCTAATCAACCATGGAGCAGCAGACTGAGGAAATAGCAGCTGTTGTTTCCAGCACCCCGGTTCAGCCAGGTAACTCCAACTCTGGCCATCGGGGGCGAACAACTGGCCCCTGTGGAGAGGGCGCGCAACTTGGGTGTCCTCCTGGATTCCCAGCTTTCCATGGAGGACCATGTGACGGCCGTGGCCAGGGGGACGTTCTATCAGGTACGCCTGATACGCCAGTTGCGCCCCTTACTGGACCGGGTGGCCCTTCGCACAGTCACTCAAGCACTTGTGACTTCCCGGCTGGATTACTGTAACGCTCTCTACATGGGGCTCCCCTTGAGGTGCACCCGAAGGTTACAGCTAGTCCAGAATGTGGCCGCGCGGGTGATTATGGGTGCCTCAAGGCAATCCCACATAACACCTCTCCTGCGCGAGCTGCACTGGCTGCCTGTGGCCTTTCGGGTGCGCTTCAAGGTGCTGACTACCATCTTTAAATCGCTCCATGGCTCAGGGCCTAGCTACATACGAGACCGCCTCCTGCCCCATACATCCCTTCAACCGATCCGCTCCCACAGAGAGGGCCTTCTCCGGGTACCGTCGGCTGGGCAATGCCGGTTGGCGACACCCAGGGGAAGGGCCTTCTCTGTGGCGGGCCCAGCCCTCTGGAACGACCTACCCCCCGATTTACGCACTACCTCGGACCTCCGCCTCTTCCGCCAGCGTCTTAAGGCGTATTTATTCCAGCAAGCTGGCCTAGCATAGCCCCCCGTTTCTGACTTTTATTTTGATAAATTTTAATTCGTAAGGTTTTATAAGGGTTTTTAGCACGGGATATAATTTAATTAGTTTTTAATACTGTATTTTTGTATTTTTTGTATGGTTTTTAAGACTGCCTGTGCGCCGCCCTGGGTCCTTGCCAGGAGAAGGGCGGGGTATAAATTTGAAAATAAATAAATAAATAAATAAAAATAAAGGTGGCGATGTGGAGAGATTAAAGAATTCAGGACCAAAATATTAATTATGATTAATTAAGACATTGTTTTAAAATTTTAAATATGTTCATCTACACACTATAGAAATGTTTGTTGCTTCTTTGCAGATCGTTTTTATTTATTTAGCACATGAATTTTCTACCATTCCTTGCAAGCTCCCCTTTGGATGTATCTAATCCCTGGGCAACATGACAGCTGGAGCACCAATGTGACCAGCATAGCTACCGATGATTTCTTTGCTTGGAAATGCCCCATTCTCGTCCAGGAAAAAGAAAGTTGAAATGGTAGATTAGCATCCTGAGATTGCCCAGGGGACAATTAACACTCTTTATTTTTCACGGTTAATGTGGACAGCTGATATCATATGCTCTCAGAATTGCAAATGTTCGAAGATTGGAGACGCTTGGACTTAAGCTGGGAAAGAGTGCAAAGAAGAGCAACCAAGATGATTAGAGGACTGGAGACTAAGACATATGAAGAACGGCTGCAGGAGCTGGGTATGTCTAGTTTGATGAAGAGAAGGACCAGGGGAGACATGATAACAGCCTTCCGATATCTCAGAGGGTGCCCCAAAGAAGAGGGAGTCAAACTATTCTCCAAGGCACCTGAGGGCAGGACAAGGAGCAATGGGTGGAAACTAATCAAGGAGAGAAGCAACTTAGAACTAAGGAGAAATTTCCTGACAGTTAGAACAATTAACCTCTGGAACAGCTTGCCTCCAGCAGTTGTGAATGCCCCAACCCTGGAAGTCTTTAAAAAGATGTTAGATAGCCATTTGTCTGAAATGGTATAAGGTTCCTGCCCACGCAGGGGGTTGGACTAGAAGACCTACAAGGTCCCTTCCAACTCTGCTATTGTATTGTATTGTATTGTATTGTATTAAGCAAAAAGAGAGAGGAAAACAATCTACAAGAGAAGAAATGTCTTTTTCCTATAGCCAAATGGGTTTCAGACTGACGTCCTTTCCCTCTCTCTATAATCTTTATATATTAAGATTCCCTCTTGCAGATTTGAGGGCAGCTGCACTAATCAAAACATCTTGGTCAGAGAGGTAAAGTCAATTAATCTTTACTTGACAGGAACAAAAAAAGAGGAAAAGGGGAAAAAAGGAGTGTCTGTAAAGTCGTTGAAGTGACAAAACGTATCAGAAATAGGAAATCATTTTTTTTAGTTTTAAATTTTTTATTGGAGTTTTTCCAAAACAAAAATACAAATAAAAAAAAACAGGAAAAGGGAAGAGGAAAGGCGGGAGGAAGGGGGAAAAAACAGTGACTTCCTCCCAAAAAATGATGCCATAAATTATATAGTAAATTTACAATCTCTACTTTTCACTTTTATATAATTACCAAGTACTATAAATCCATTTTCTTGTTAAAACTTGTTAAAGACAACTGGCTCTCCAACCTCTTCTTAAAGACTTCCAGTGTTGGGGCATTCACAACTTCTGGAGGCAACTTCTGTTCCACTGATTAATTGTTCTCACTGTCAGGAAACTTCTCCTCAGTTCTAAGTTGCTTCTCTCCTTGATTAGTTTCCACCCATTGCTTCTTGTCCTGTCCTCAGGTGCACTGGAGAATAGTTTGACTCCCTCTTCTTTGGGGCAACCCCTGAGATATTGGAAGACTGCTATCATGTCTCCCCTGGTCCTTCTTTTCATTAAACTAGACATACCCAGTTCCTGCAACCGTTCTTCATATGTTTTAGCCTCCAGTCCCCTCATCCTCTTGGTTGCTCTTCTCTGCACTCTTTCCAGAGTCTCCACATCTTTTCTACATCGTGGTGACCAAAACTGAATGCAAATATTCCAAGTGTGGCCTTCCCAAGGCCTTATAAAGTGGTATCAACCCTTCACGTGATCTTGATTCTCTCCCTCTGTTGTTTTGAAAAAGTTTTATTGGGTTTTACAAATTTTATAAAAATAGGATAAGGGAATATAAGGAGTTACAAAGACATTTTGAGAACCTCTATGTCGGAAGTGTCGGCCCCCTCCGAGGCTTCATAAAAAAAAATAGATAATACAATAAATTTTTCATTTTTTCTACAAAGTGGAAAGAGATACAAATATTACATTTTAAAATCTATGCAATCAATCATTTGTAAACATCCAAATAAGAGTTGTACTATACAGAAATAAAGTCACTTGTAAGATCTAAGTCTTTTGGCAATTGTATCTTCCTCTCCCTGACCTCCAGTGGGCGGAGCCGTGGCCCCCTCCGTTCCCCCATTTTCGTCCTCCAGGATTGGGGAGTGTTTTTTTAAGAAAGGCTTCCACCTCTGCAATTGTTTTAAATCTTACTCTTCCCCCCTCCCAGAGCACCAACATTCCCTCGGGCACCAACCACCTGAAGCAGACCCCCTTTTTAAATAATCTTTTTGATAAGAAGGAATATTTCCTCCCTATCTCTTTACTCTTTTGATTCTCTCCCTCTGTTTATGTAGCCTAGAACTGTGTTGGCTTTTTTGGCAGCTGCTGCACACAGCTGGCTCCTATTTAAATGATTGTCCATTAGGACTCCAAGACTCACAGTTACTACTATTAAGCAAGGTACTACCTATACTATACCTTGATCTTACATTTAAGAGCTTATATTCAAGAGGACTATCTAGATGGCTCTCTTGGCATAAAAGATATGACAACTGCTTCATCCATAATATTTGGGGTGCTGTCTGGAAGACAAGCAAATGAGGCATGCAGTTGAATAGGAAATGCTTCAGCAAGATGGGTCCTTATTTGCATAGGAGAATCTCCAGGTGGATCTTGTGTCATGTAAAGGAGCATCTGTATATATATACAAGGATTACAACAATTAGTTAAGACAATTAATCAGTGGAACAGAAATTGCCTCCAGAAGTTGTGAATGCCCCAACACTGGAAGTCTTGAAAAAGATGTTGGATAGCCATTTGTCTGAAACAGTATAGGGCTTTCTGACTAGGCAGGGGGTTGGACTGGATGACCTCCAAGGTCCCTTTCAACTCTGCTATTGTATATTGTAAAAGGATCATTGTCTACAGTATAGTTCTTGAGAGAAAAAGGGAAGGAATGACCAATGGTCATGGCCCAGAGAATGTAAATCGCTTCTGTTTCCTGGAGCAGACATCCAGGTTACCTGACACAACTCCAGGCAGGTTAACAGATGAACAAGAGTTGGAAGGGACCTTGCAGGTCATCTAGTCCAACCCCCCTGCCCCAAGTAGGAGATCTTACATCTGCCTCTACCTAGGATTGAGAGATCCACCTCTAGGCCCCAGCAACAGGCGATGGAGCTTAAATTTATTTTCAGGTATAAACCAGTCCCATGCTGTGACCAGACCAAGAAATCAACTCCACAGGAAAGCTAAATCTACTTGTATTAAGATTGGCTATAGTAACTGTAGATACTTGTGTTTTATTTCTATTTTTAATTTTTTGTCAGATGATGGACATGTGTTTATTGAACCTGGTCAGCATCCTTTTCTCCTGCGTCCCTGGAATATAATTTTTATCTTGTTCCTCAGCCCTGAAGAAGGCAAACTTATTAGTGACAAAAACAGGACATAACAGAGATATGCTGATGATCTACCACAATTGTGCAAAAGGACACAGCTGCTCAATCAACACGAACTGTAAGCGCTTTGACTTGATGCATTGTCTCTGATTTTGGACAAGCGTGAAGTAGTGTAACAGTGAAAATGTGGATTCTCTCTCACACACACACACCAATTGTCTCCCTAATACAACCTGGAGGAATCTGGAGAAAGTTACTTTTTTATCATTATAAAGAAGAGAAGAAATATTCTAAATAAAAGTAATGCTTGTAGTGGCACCAGCCAAATTCTGGTGTATTTTTCTGCTGAGTCAAGGAAGGGTGGATATCTCTTTAACTCAGCAGTAGGGGGAGGCCCGTTCTCTTTCAATGGCCCCAGTCTTAAGTATTCATTCCCGAAACCAATTAGATCCTTTGTTTATATTCAATGGGTGCCTGTTTCTTATACTGTAACAGAAGACATACAGTTAGGAAAGCTCAGCTAACTTGGACTCGCTTCTGAAGAAACATGACTATCCCATCCGCACAAAGCAAACTATTATTTCAGGGATAGCCCCAAAACACTTGTCAACAAGTCCTGGTTTTCATGGTCAGAAATGTTGATGCGGGAATGGGAGTTTCACTGAGGGTCACCCGTTCTTTTCTTTTTTTTTAATAACTAGCTGTACCCGGCCACGCGTTGCTGTGGCCCAGTCTGGTTAAATGGCCAACCAATTTGTGTGTAGCTCTACATCTGCACACACAAACACGTACACACAACCACCGTATAACCCCCAACTACCTACCTACTGTATTTTTTCCTCTCTCCCTCTACCTACCTACCTACTGTATTTCTCCCTTTCTCTCTCTCTCCCTCTACCTATCTACCTACCTACTATATTTTTCCTTCTCTCTCTATCTCTCTCTATGGGTCACCTGGGAGTATGCTATCCTCTGCACGTTGTTTTGGGCCTAATAGGCCTCCAAACAGTGTGGAACGTTGGGTGCTTATTTGGTTGCTGAGGAAACGACTGTTGGAAATGTGAGGGGTGTGTGCATGAAGCATCATAAGAAGCAGCCAGGTGGGAGGAGCTACGGGGAGGTGAAAACCTGAGAAGTGCGTATCTTTTACATTTGTGTTAATTGCACATGACACACGTGTGCCAGCCACACAAAATGTATGCATGATTGTTACTCCCTTTCTTAGCAACATTGTGTGAAAATCTGGTGGCGATCGGTGCAGTACTTTCTGAGATTAGCGATTTTGCACAAACTATTTTAAATTTTTATTTATATAGATAATAATAATTTTTATTTTCAAACAAACACAAGCATACAACACATATAACATAAAAGCCTCTTCAATTACATACAGTGTGTTGATTGGTTACAGGGTCTTTCTGCATCCTTTTCATAGTCATCGCTTGAACTTTATCAAAATTCGTATACTGTCCATCAAATATCTTTGTATATATTGTTATTATGCTTCCTTTGTTTGATTATCACTGTTGTTTCTCCATTTTAAACACGGTATTCTAAATATATAACCATTATATTAAAATAAATCATGATATCATCTTCTATACATCCAATCATAAAAAGTTATTGTTATTATTATTATTATTCTGTGGTTAATCTTGGGTGAGATTCACAGCCTTTGGGGCTGGTTGGTAGCTCAACAGCTCAAGTCCTAACCAAGGACCTAGGAACCGTCAAGGTAACGTTGGCCGATATAAGCTGTTCCAAGTAGGGTGGTTTTTTGTAGAGTCAGAATGCTCAAGTCCTGCAAATTTAGAATTTCCAAATAGCGAGGTAGCCCTTTAGGTATTGCTCCAAGGGCTCCAATTACAATCGGGACAACACACAATTTCTTTTTCCACAGTGGCTCAACTTCAGTTTGCAAGTCACGGTATTTTGTGACTTTTTCTTGCTGGTTATTTTCAATTCATGCATCACCAGGTATTACAATTTCAACGAACCATACTTTTTTCTTTCTCTAGTTTTAAAGTCACACTCATCTTCTTTCAGTCTCATTTTCTTCAATATATGTACATTCCATCTAGATCAAGGGTAGTCAACCTGGTCCCTACCGCCCCCTAGTGGGAGTTCCAGCTTTCATGGTGGGCGGTGGGGGTTTTGTCCGATACTGAAGCACTTTCCTTTTTTTAATTTAATTGACTTCCCTACTTTATAAATCACCATGAGTGTGGAACCGGTGGGCGGTTAGAAAATTTTACTACTAACAGAGATGCAAAAGTGGACGATAGGTATAAAAAGGTTGACTACCCCTGTTATAGATGATAGATAGATAGATAGATAGATAGATAGATAGATAGATAGATAGATAGATAGATAGATAGATAGATAGATAGATAGATAGATAGATAGATAGATTGTTATAGATCTGTGGGTGTGGCCTGCTTTGTGGGAGTTGCTTGCTGGTCATGTGACCGGGTGGGAGTGGCTTGCCAGTCATGTGACCGGGTGGGAGTGGCCAAGATGACGTCAGCATTCCCAGTCAAGATAGAGGTATAAATTACACAGAAAAGAAAGAGGCATCCATATACCTGAATTTAACTTCAAAGCAGTGGCAACAACTTAAATTCATTCAATAATAATGTTTGTTAGGGCTATGCACTGTTTTTGAATATATAGGAATGTAAAGCCCACAGCATAAAAAGCCCATTACTTGGAACTTTTTAAAATCCTGCTGCTGTGGCCTAGAGGTGGAGCTCTTGCCTCCCAATCAGGAGGTTGTGAGTTCGATCCTAGGTAGAGGCAGATGGAGGGTCTCCTGCTTGGGTTGGGCTAGATGACCTTGCAAGGTCACTTCCAACTCTGTTCATCTGTTAAAGGTTGTGAGTTGAGTTCAATCCTAGGTAGAGTCAGAGGTAGGGTCTCCTGCTTGGGCAGACTAGATGACCTTGCAAGGGTCCCTTCCAGCTCTGTTAATCTGTTAAAGCAGCAGTACCTTTTTCTTGATTTCATGAAATATCTACTTTAAAGAGTTGTGGGTGGGCTCCCTTCTCTTTGACAGCCACCTGGGTTTTCAATGGGGGTGGGGAAGAAATCCATGCATTTTTCCTCCCTCTGCATGGATTCCCCCCCCCCATTGGAAATGAGGCGGCTGTCAAAGAGAAGGGAGTAGCGTGCGCCACGTGGGCTTGTCCAACAGCCGAAGAAGGAACAGGAGGCGAGGATTTGGCTGTTGGACAAGCCCATGTGGTTCACATTGCTCCTTTCTCTTTCTGGGAATTCTGGGAGCTGAAGTCCTTCAGACTTAAAGTTGCAAAGTTTGCCCACCCCTGCTGTAAGGTGTTGTAGAAGGGAAAAATAAAAAAACAGAAGGGAAAAAAAAGAAAGAAAGGCTGAGTGCCAAAGAATTGAGAATATGGTGCTGGAGAGGATTCCTGCTAATCCCTTGGACTGCAAGGCGATCAAACCGGTCAGTCCTAGAGAAGATCAACCCTGGCCAGATCCTGAAGATGAAACTCAAATACTTTGGCCACCTGATAAGAAAGAAAGATTCATTGAAGAAGAGCCTCATGCTGGGAAAGACTGGAGGCAAAAGAAGAAGGGGACAACAGAGAAGGAGGTGGCTGGATGGAGTCACCAAAGCAGTAGGCATGAGCTTAAATGGACTCCAGGGGATGGTAGAGGACAGGAAGGCCTGGAGGAACATTGTCCATGGCGTCGCAATGACCCGGACATGACTTTGCAACTAACAATAGCTATGATGATACCATTGATAAGTCTGGAATTAAATTGCCCAGAAGTCCTTTTCAGTTATAAAAGAATGCATTTCGAGAGTAAGTTCAATGGACTTTTCCTTTGGTGAATAATTGACCTACAGGTTGGAAACTTTATCGAAATTAACCCATTCTTGGGGATCACAATTTCTCTCATGCTGGGAAGAAAGGAGGGCGGGAGAGGGAGGAGGAGAGAAGGAGAAGAAAGTGATGGACAGGGTACAAATAGGATGTATGGAGAGCAGAAGAACAAATAATCGTTCTTGGGGGTTAATGGTAAGACGAATTGATAATACAAAATGATGTTGGTTATGTAACAGTATACATGCGGTTATTTGTATGAAAATGAAGAAAAAAAACTTTTCAAAAATATTTCCCCCATGCTCTGTTTTATCCCATTTCAGCCCTGAACCTTCGTGGAGAAGGGCGGGATATAAATCGAATTAAAACTAAACTAAACTAAACTGAACCACTTAACTCCAATAAAGGCTCTTTCCTCCCATTTGTTGTAATGATTGTCACTCATCTCTGCATACTATCGCCATTCTTAGTCCCACCTCCGTTTCAAGTCACTGTAGTCATCTAACTTAGGAGTCTCCAACCTTTGCAACTTTAAGTCTGAAGGAATTCAGCTCCCAGACTTCTCCAACCAGCAAAGCTGGAAGTATTGACTATAGCAGGGGTCTCCAACCTTTGCAACTTTAAGTCTGAAGGACTTCAGCTCCCAGACTTCTCCAACCAGCAAAGCTGGAAGTATTGACTATAGCAGGGGTCTCCAACCTTTGCAACTTTAAGTCTGAAGGACTTCAGCTCCCAGACTTCTCCAGCCAGCAAAGCTGGAAGTATTGACTATAGCAGGGGTCTCCAACCTTTGCAACTTTAAGTCTGAAGGAATTCAGCTCCCAGACTTCTCCAACCAGCAAAGCTGGAAGTATTGACTATAGCAGGGGTCTCCAACCTTTGCAACTTTAAGTCTGAAGGAATTCAGCTCCCAGACTTCTCCAGCCAGCAAAGCTGGAAGTATTGACTATAGCAGGGGTCTCCAACCTTTGCAACTTTAAGTCTGAAGGACTTAAAAGCTGGCTGGAGAAGTCTGGGAGCTGAAGTCCTTCAGACTTAAAGTTGCAAAGGTTGGAGACCCCTGATCTAACTTAACTAAGAGATAATAAAACAACCATGAGTAACAGATTTTAAATGCCTTGATGTTGTCAAAACTGAAGAAAATACTATTGAAATGCAAGTACCATAAAGACGACTTGTGAAGCCATGTCACTTATGGGCTGGGAACAAACTAAATCCTGCTGCTGTGGCCTAGAGGTGGCGCTCTCGCCTCCCAATCAGGAGGTTGTGAGTTCGATCCTAGGTAGAGGCAGATGGAGGGGCTCCTGCTTGGGTTAAGCTAGATGACCTTGCAAGGTCCCTTCCAACTCTGTTCATCTGTTAAAGGTTGTGAGTTCGATCCTAGAGAGAGGCCGATGTAGGGTCTCCTGCTTGGGCAGGGGGTTGGACTAGATGACCTTGCAAGGTTCCCTTCCAGCTATGTTCATCTGTTAAAGGTTGTGAGTTTGATCCTAGGTAGAGGCAGATGTAAGGTCTCCTGCTTGGGTTGGGCTAGATGACCTGCAAGGTCCCTTCCAACTCTGTTAAAGGTTGTGAGTTCGATCCTAGGTAGAGGCCGGTGTAGGGTCTCCTGCTTGGGAAAGGGGGTTGGACTAGATGACCTTGCAAGGTCCCTTCCAACTCTGTTCATCTGTTAAAGGTTGTGAGTTCGATCCTAGAGAGAGGCCAATGTAGGGTCTCCTGCTTGGGCAGGGGGGGTTGGACTAGATGACCTGCAAGATTCCCTTCCAGCTCTGTTAATCTGTTAAAGGTTGTGAGTTTGATCCTAGGTAGAGGCAGACGTAGGGTCTCCTGCTTGGGCAGGGAGTTGGACTAGATGATCTCCAAGGTCCCTTCCAACTCTGTTCATCTGTTAAAGGTTGTGAGTTTGATCCTAGGTAGAGGCAGACGTAGGGTCTCCTGCTTGGGCAGGGAGTTGGACTAGATGATCTCCAAGGTCCCTTCCAACTCTGTTCATCTGTTAAAGGTTGTGAGTTCGATCCTAGGTAGAGGCCGGTGTAGGGTCTCCTGCTTGGGAAAGGGGGTTGGACTAGATGACCTGCAAGGTCCCTTCCAACTCGGTTCATCTGTTAAAGCGAACCCCAGAGGATTACTGGAAGGGTGTGTGTGTGTGTGGTTGAATTGCCAGATCAGGATTGTGCTTTGATTGGGTCCAAGTGAGGCAGATCCAAAAAGGTCATTGAACCCTTTAGGGGGTTAACTTCCCATTTCCTTTTCCCTTCAGGTCATTGGATGGGATCCACCTGATCTTTGCTCCGAGGGAACAAAGGTGCCGGGAGAACAGAACGAAAGCCTGGCGGCGCCCACGCCAGCCAACCGGGGAAGGCAGAGTAGGAGCTCTTGAGTAGGGGAAGAAAGAAAGAGTTGAGTAACTCCCAGCGCTGCCAGCTGACCGACCGCGTCTCCTGACCCAGGCGGGCGGGGCGCTTCTGCCGCCAGCGGGGAGTCCCCCTCTCCCATCCCGGGACCCTTTCGGGGGCTCTCGACACGGGGACGCTTCCCCCCCCATGGCCCCAAACGACGCGGGGCGGAGGGCTCGGCCCCGGGACCTCCCGCCTTCCCCCCCGCCTCCCGGGGGATCCGCGCTGGGCGGCCGGTCGACTCGGAAGGAAGGCGCGCAAGTGCCCGGGCGATCCAATTCGAGGGTTCTGTGACGCGCGTTGGATCGCGGCCGCTGGGCGGCTTCCTCTCCCGCTCGGACGCTCCGAGGAGAAGGGAAGGGAAGGGAAGGAGAGCGGAGGGCGCGCCAGGAAGGGAAGGGAAAGGGCAGAAACGGACCAAAGCCTCGCCGAGACCGAGCCGAGCTTCAGCCCGGGAGGAGCCTTCCTCCTCCTCCTCCTCCTCCTCCCTCTTTCCCCCGTCCAAGCTCCGCTCCGCAGCCGCCAGCCCGGAGGCTGGAAGGAGAAAGCCCAGGCGCCAGGTGGGTCCCTTTCCCCGCAGTAGCTGCTTCCCCAGGAGTTGCCCCGCTCCCTCGCCAAGCTCGGGGCTGCCCAGAGGTGGAGCCTCTCGCCTCCCAAGCAGGAGGTGGGGAGTAGACGCCGAGGTAGGGTCTCCTGCTTGGGCAGGGGGGTTGGACTAGATGACCTTGCAAGGTCCCTCCCAACTCGGTTCGTCTGTTAAAGGTGGTGAGTTTGATTGAGTAGAGGCCAAGGTAGGGTCTCCTGCTTGGGCACGGGTGGGGGGTTGGACTAGATGACCTTGCAAGGTCCCTCCCAACTCGGTTCGCCTGCTATCTTGGATTACATCAAAAAGCTCGGTTACTCGGGATCTGCCACCTCGTGGCAGGGGAGCTACCGTAAGGAGAGCCTTGAAAAACACGCGGGGCTCATAACTTGCAGAGAAAAGTTACTGGTTGTAGTTTAACCTCGCCCCAGCCCAGCCCAGCCCAGGTCAGTCCTCCCCACCGCCAGCCCCCTTGGAAGCTCGAACAGAATCGCCCCAGGACTCTTTAAGCAGCCAGCTTTGCGCCTTCCTCCTTTCGCTTCCAAGAGCTCCTGACTGGATCCCGCTCGATCACCTCCCCACCTGGAACCAAAGCTCTGGATTCTGTTTTCCTTGCAGGGGCTAAAGAAACCGGATCCGACTTGATCCTGCGGAAGGCAAGCTGACCTCCCCCCCAGCAGGCCATGCCAAACCATCACCACAATCAGGCCCTGCAGCCTTTACAGTGGCCCGGTGACCGTCAAGAGGTCAGGGTGACCGTCCGGGGCTCGGCAATTCACTCCGCTGGTTTTGCTTCGCCACGACCGTTGCTAAGGAAGACCTTGGTGGCCGTGGATGTTGTGTGTTTGCTTGTGGGTGAGTGAAGGATGGGGTTTATCCCAGGGGTTTATCCCTGCCCATTGCTCCAACCCTTTAAGACAGTACATGAGGATGTTGTGGTCACCCCCAACCATTAAATTGATCTCTCGGTTCCTAAGACCATCGAAAATATGTGTTTTCCTTTTTTTTTTAACTATAATTTTATTGTAAATTAGTAACAGAAAAGAAGAACATAAATAAGACATTGGCAAGACAAAACTACATAGATATAACTGGGAGTAACCCACCCCCTATATGTATACAGTTACCAAGTGACATCCTATACCATCTTACTACATTTCCAAATATTCTAGCTATTTCTATTTGTCTCTATCTTGCATTTATCAATTCCCCATAACTGCCACTGCTCCATACATTCATTTTATTTACTATCTACATATCTACATTGTATATCCTTCCCTATCGCTCCTCCCGTAGTCTCTTGACCTCTATCCAGTCATTCCATCTTTCCCAACTTTGATAAAATATCGCTTCCTGTCTGTCTTTGAGGAAATATATGTTAGTCTGTCGCATTCAGCACACCAGAAGATGTGTTTTCCGATGGTCTTAGGCAACCCCTGGGAAAGGGTCCTTCAACCCCCAAAGGGGTCCCGACCCACAGGTTGAGAACCACTGGTTTATCAAGAGGCATTTTATCACAGACGGATGAGGAATGAGAAGGAATTAAATAGTCAACTTCTCTCTGCAATAGAGGTGAGGGACCAGCTTGGTTTGTGCTCCTCCTACCTCCTGACGCACCTAACTGGGAATTCTTGCATCTATTGTGGTTCTTGTCTGAACCAAGGGGAACTGGGAATCTCCAGCTTTCCAGACTCTGGTATCATTCACCGAGTGAAACCGTATTGTCTAGAGCAGGAGTCTCCAACCTTTGCAACTTTAAGTCTGAAGGACTTCAGCTCCCAGACTTCTGGGAGCTGAAGTCCTCCAGACTTCTGGGAGCTGAAGTCCTTCAGACTCAAAGTTGCAAAGGTTGGAGACCCCTGGTCTTGAGTTCCCACCATACTGCGCTTGGCTAGAAAGAGCTAGAAATGACGAAAGTTGCGGCCCAACATATCTGGTGGCTAATGGAGCATGGAAGGACTTACGCAGTTGCATTGGCCTTTATCTGAACATCTAGAAAACAGAAAGTTGAACCGTTTTATGTTTTCATCTCTGGTGATTTGTACGGGCTTCATTTATGTGGCAGTCCATTTTATTTCGAGTTTGGATAATTGGGAATCTGGTAATACCAAACCAAGCTTGTTATTATCTGGAAGAATCAGAGTAACCAGTACTGGGTGCTCCAAATGGCCATACCCAGCTGTTATGTCTGCATCAGTCCAAGGCTGTCCTGAGTTGAAACATACAGCTGAAACCTCAGATACAATATAATACAATAGCAGAGTTGGAAGGGACTTTGGAGGTCTTCTAGTCCAACTCCCTGCCTAGGCAGGAAGCCCTATACCGTTTCAGACAAATGGCTATCCAACCTCATCTTAAAGACTCCCAGTGTTGGGGCATTCACAACTTCTGGAGGCAACTTCTGTTCCACTGGTTAATTGTTCTCACTGTCAGGAAATCTCTCCTCCGTTCTAAGTTGCTTCTCTCCTGGATTAGTTTCCACCCATTGCTTCTTGTTCTGCCCTCAGGTGCCTTGGAGAATAGCTTGACTCCTTCTTCTTTGGGGCAACCCCTGAGATACTGGAAAATATTAAAAGATATTCATTTAATCCTCCACAGAGGACTTTAATGTAGCCCTTCGCACCTGCTATGGAAAGGATGTCACCCATGAATCAGAGTGGTCCACGGCTGGGATGGAGCCCTGGGCTCTTGAGCGAAGCCAGGTCTTCCGAAATAGCTTTCTGATAGGGTGTTAAGTTTACGACACTCAGTTATCAGGTTCACTTCCACTTTCTTGCTGTGCAAGTGCTCTGCTATTAGAGGTTGCCATTGGGAAAGCAGTAACAGCGGGCGCCACTTCCTACAAGATATGGGGAGACCACGTGGCTCCCCATATCAGGAGAGAGTGCAATGGATGTCGCTTTGCCCTCTCTCCCCTCCAATGTGATAAGCATCCGGTGAGTAGGGGCTTTCTCGCCAACACAGAAACCACCTATAGCCGTGATGGCGAACCTATGGCAGGGGTGGCACATGGAGCCATTTGTCAGGACACGCAAGGCGTTGCCCTGTCAGCTGCGCAGCGCGCACTGGCCGGCCGACTTCAACCTTCTTTTGAGGCCATTTTGTGCCCTCCGGAAGCTTCTAGAAAGCCTCTGGAGCTTGGAGAGGGAGAAATAAAGCATGCTAGAAACAGGGAGCAGCGCTGGTCATGCCTGCATGCATGCCTGGGTCGTGCGCATAGCATTATGGGTGTGGCACGCCCACGAACAGCCCCCCTGTGCTCCCTCTGCTTTTGGCACGTGGACCAACAAAGTTCGCCATCACTGACCTATAGAATGGCTCCCTGAGGAGGTCTGTCAGGGGGCCCAGCTGTATAGACATTGGTACGCCTGGCACTTTTAGGAGTACTAAGAACCCTCAGGCGCCTTTCCCTTTATCCAATGGGAGATGACCATTTGGAAGTCAGAACAACACATACCATATTTTTCAGAGTATAAGACGCACCTTTTTTCCCTCTAAAAAGAGGCTGAAAATCTGGGTGCGTCTTATACATCGAATACAGCATTTTTTTTTTGCCTCCTGAAGCCCCAACCCTTCACCAAAATGGCCACGTGCATACCCTTATGGGGGCATCCAGAGAGCTCCTGGGGGCTGGGGAGGGCAGAAATGAGCCTAAAATGGGACATGTTTTGCCCCCCCCCCAGCCCCCAGCAGCACTCTATAAGCCTCCATAAGGCTAGGCATGCTATTTTTTTGCTCTTTTTGGGGTTTCCCATCCCTCAGGAGCACTCTGCAAGCCTCCCCCCCCCAGGCTATTCATGCCTTTTATTTGAAAAAAACAGGCCCATTTTTGCAAAAAACAGACTGTTTGGGGGAGGTTTGCAGAGTGCAAAAAGAGTCCCCCCCCCCTTTTGGAAAGCTCTGTAACTGATTGATGACAATTACATTGCTCCGGTGCTGTGCCAGCAGGAACAAAGTTAGGTGCTGCAGATTGTTAGTGATTTCCTTCTCCAGCACATGGGTAAATACACCTGGAAACATCTACCTACCTACCTTCTCTCTCCCTCTCTCTCTCTCTTCCTCTCCCTCTCTCTCCCTACCTACCTACTGTATTTCTCTCTTTCTCTCTCTATCCCTCTACCTCTACCTCCCTACCTTCCTACTGTATTTCTCCCTCCCTCCCTCCCTCCCTCCCTCCCTCCCTCCCTCCCTCCCTCCCTCCCTCCCTCCCTCTCTCTCTCTCTCTCTCTCTCTCTATATATATATATATATATATATATATATATATATACATACATACATACATACATACATACATACATACATACATACATATACATATATATATATGTAGATTTTGGTTTATTCGGGTCTTTTCCCATGTAAAATTAAAGGTGTTTTTGCAACGTTTCGATGGGATCACCCCCATCATCATCAGGCCTGGGCCTTTGTTTTTTTGGATATATACAATACAATACAATAGCAAAGTTGGAAGGGACCTTGGAGGTCATCTAGTCCAACTCCCTGCCTAGGATATATATATATCCATCTACCTCTCCCTCCCTCCCTACTGTATTTCTCCCTCTCCCTCTCTCTCTATCCCTGTACCTCTACCTACCTACCTACCTACTTTATTTCTCCCTCTTTCTCTCTATCCCTCTACCTACCTACCTACTGTATTTCTCCCTCTCCCTCTATCTCTCTCTCTCTATATATATATATCCATCTACCTCTCCCTACCTACCTACTGTATTTCTCCCTCTCCCTCTCTCTCTATCCCTCTACCTCTACCTACCTACCATATTTCTCTCTCTCTCCCCCTCTATCTACCTACCTACTTTTTTTTTTTAATTTGCCTCTTCAAAACTTTGGTGTATCTTATACTTCGGTGTGTCTTATACTCCGAAAAATACGGTATTTGTGCACATTTGTGCTGCCTGATTAATGATCTTCTGCTTGCTGGTTAATAATTGTATAGAGATGAGAACAAATTCTTGAGAAGAATGAGCAATCTCAGCAGGCAGAACTTTAATTCTACACTCTACCCACTGATTCGCTTCTCAGTGGCGGGGTGGGGAGTGGGGGACAGAACACCTAGGGAAGAAGTTGCAAAACCTTTCCCCCCAGGTCGCTCTCCACAAACCTATCCACAAACCCAGGTGGATATTAATAACAAACAAGGGTTGGGCCCCTTTTGGTAACATCTGATTCTGCCCCATGGAAGTACATCTGGGGTATAATATATGACAGGATATCTGGAGAGGTTTTGGGGTCAAAGCAAAAGGGCTATTTGAATCCCATCAGAATTAAGGTTAGGCTCTGGGTGGATGAAATTTTTGGAGTCATTATTGCAGGAGGCAGGGCCCTTAAAAAAAAAGGAACTGGGCTTCAATACAATAACACAATAGCAGTGTTGGAAGGGACTTTGGAGGTCTTCTAGTCCAACCCCCTGCCTAGGCAGGAACCTTATACGGTTTAAGACAAATGTCTATCCAACATCTTCTTAAAGACTTCCAGTGCTGGGGCATTCACAACTCCTGGAGGCAACTTCTGTTCCACTGATTAATTGTTCTCACTGTCAGGAAATGTCTCCTCAGTTCTAAGTTGCTTCTCTCCTTGTTTAGTTTCCACCCATTGCTTCTTGTTCGACCCTCAGGTGCTTTGGAGAATAATAGCTTGGCTCCCTCTTCTTTGTAGCAATTCTTGAGACATCGGAAGACTGCTATCATGTCTCCCCTAGTCCTTCTTTTCATTAAACTAGACCTACCCATTTCCTGCAACCATTCCTCATATGTTTTAGTCTCCAGTCCCCTAATCCTCTTTGTTGATCTTCTCTGCTCTCATTCCAGAGTCTCCATGTCTTTTTTAACATCGTGGTGACCAAAACTGAATGCAAATATTCCAAGCGTGGCCTTCCTAAGGCCTTATAAAGTGGTATTAACTCTTCACATGATCCTGATTCTATCCCTCTGTTGATGCAGCCTAGAACTGTGTTGGCTTTTTCGGCAGCTGCTGCCCATGGCTGGCTCCTATTTCAATGGTTGTCCACTAGGATTCTTTTTCATTTTCCTTGAAGATGTTTTGCTTCTCATCCAAGAAGCTTCTGAAGAAAGCTGCCCAAAGACCACCTCCTTTAAAAAAAAAAAAAAAAAGGAGCTGCAGGAGACCAAGTGGCAGTTTTAAGATAACCCACTTTTGTTGATCATGGCAGCCAAGATCAGGTTTGTACTTCTGCTAACCATATGGTACCACTCAAGTCCACTCTCAGTCATATTTCTGCCTTCTGACATTTCCTAACGCTCTACCCCACACACACACGTAAAGTTTATTGTTTCCTCCAACCCAGTGGTGGGTTTCTGCAGGCTCGCACCTACTCGCGAGAGCCGGTTGATGAAATTTCAAGAACCGGTGAGAGGGGGTTCCACCGGCGTACCTGGAAGTAAATCTGGCCCACCGCTGCCAGTGACCCAACGGGAAGGAAAGGAAAGGAAAGGAAAGGGAAGGGAAGGGAAGGGAAGGGAGGGCGGGAGGGAGGGAGGGAGGGAGGGAGGGAGGGAGAGAGAGAGAGAGAGAGAGAGAGAGAGAGAGAGAGAGAGAGAGAGAGAGAGAAGAAAGAAAGAGAATTTATCATCACAATTGAGTCCAAAATTTTGGTTGCTAAGCAAGAGCGTTGTTAAATGAGTTTCACCACATTTTAAAAGGTGGCCACTCCTACCCTGTCACATGACTGCCGAGCCACGCCCACAAAATAGGCCACACCTACAGAGTAGGTTCTAAAAAATTTGAAATTCACCACTGCTCCAACCCCACAGGCTGCTGCTTTTTTAAAATGAATGTGGCCTTTCCCAGGAAGTTAAATTCCATACCTTTGTAGCAGGGTTTTGTGCTCACAAACAGCCTCGATTTGATGCTAGGTGATTTGGAATACTAAGGAAACTTTTCGGACGGAACTGATGAGGAGGGAAAGCTGCTCCGGTTTAAACCCAGCCTATCAGAACGTGTTGGCTTCTTCCTTCTCCAGTCACCTTCTGGCAGAGTTTCAGCAGCGAGAAGGACAAGGGTGTGCTCGACACAAAGGGACAGTACAAAGAGACGGGCTTGGTGCTTGGAGACCGATGCACGGCCATCAGAAAAGGGCATTCATCAGAATGCCACAAGGGGATGATAGAAATAGAGAGGCAGAATCCTAGGGCTGGAGGCCTTCTTGTCCAGTCCCCTGCCTCAGGCAGGAGACCTTATTTGAATTCTTGCGTCCTCATTCCAGGGGGGGATATTCCGTTTTTGCAATCCAATCAGTCACTGTTTATTTCTTTCCGAACTGCATTGTACATTTTTGAAGGCGAAAGAGTTGTGTTTCAAAACGCACAAGGGACTGCCTGATGAGGATGTTGCGTGTATGTCTTTTGTGTGTGTGTGCGTCCTTATGTTACTGAAGTCCTTGAAAACATTCCTTAGAAAGTGACCTGGCTGGTCTCAAAAGAAGCCATTTATTTATTTATTTTAAGTAAAAAGTTCTCATAGGAAAACGTAGCCCAACCAGGATGGTCTGTTGCGTTCCAAGTTACAATACAATACAATAGCAGAGTTGGAAGGGACCTTGTAGGTCTTCTAGTCCAACCCCCTGCGTGGGCAGGAACCTTATACCATTTCAGACAAATGGCTATCTAACATCTTTTTAAAGACTTCCAGGGTTGGGGCATTCACAACTTCTGGAGGCAAGCTGTTCCAGAGGTTAATTGTTCTAACTGTCAGGAAATTTCTCCTTAGTTCTCCTGCTTCTCTCCTTGATTAGTTTCCACCCATTACTTCTTGTCCTGCCCCCAGGTGCCTTGGAGAATAGTTTGACTCCCTCTTCTTTGTGGCACCCTCTGAGATATCGGAACACTGCTATCATGTCTCCCCTGGTCCTTCTCTTCATCAAACTAGACATACCCAGCTCCTGCAACCGTTCTTCATATGTTTTAGTCCTCCAGTCCCCTAATCATCTTGGTTGCTCTTCTCTGCACTCTTTCCAGAGTCTCCACGTCTTTTCTACATCGTGGCGACCAAAACTGTATGCAGTATTCCAAGTGTGGCCTTACCAAGGCACTATACAGTGGCATTAACACTTCACGTGATCTTGAGTCTATCCCTCTGTTTATGCAGCCTAGAACTGTGTTGGCTTTTTTGGCAGCTGCTGCCCACGGCTGGCTCATATTTAAATGGTTGTCCACTGGGACTCCAAGATCCTTCTCACAGTTGCTACTATTGAGCAAGGTACCACCTATCCTGTACCTGTGCATTTTGTTTTTCTTGCCTGACATGAAGTTGACATGAAGCCTGAGAAAGCCAAAGGGGAAAGACAAAAAAAGCAGACTGGGGCAAAGGGAAAGAATTTTTTTCACTGTTTGCTGCTACTATATTGATATCAGTTTTCACTGACTTGAAGGAAGCTTTAACCCAGGGGTTCCCAAACTTGGCAACTTGAAGACTTGTGGACTTCAACTCCCAGAATTCTCCAGCCAGCTCTGCTGGCTGGAGAATTCTGGGAGTTGAAGTCCACAAGTCTTCAAGTTGCCAAGTTTGGGAACCCCTGCCTTAACCCCTTTTTAATAATAACCACAAGAAAGTATAGAACATTGTCCAGATAAGAACAGCTCCTGCGTTCTCCAACCCATGCTAATCATGCTTTAAGTAAGGGAATGATGTTCAGGTTTGTGAGGCTGCTTTGAAGTCTTCAAAGGCCTTCAGATCTTTTATCTTGGAGTTCTTAGAACAATCTTGTTATCCCCATCATGCAGATAAGGCTTTAAGTAAGAGAAGAGATTGCCTGAGGTCATCTAATGAGTTCCTGGCAGATATGAATTTTTAGTGGCTAGTTGTCGATTTGGGAGATCAAAGGTATCACTGCAGTTCACAACTGCAGCAGAACAAGCTACAAAATATGTGGCTACATTTGAAATGTGACTCTAACTTTACAAGTGAAGCAGAAGGAAAAAAAATAGATGCTAGAATAGCATCCCATAGAATTAGCTGTGAACAGGATCAGGTCTCTGAATGAGAGAACTGCATATTATATAGCCTTATTTTTCTATGTAGTTTACTGACTAGGAATTCTATGTGGGAATCCTGGAAGCATTATAACAATATTGCATTGCAGTCTAATGAGATCCATTAGAATACCCTTTCAATAGGTATACAAGAGATCTAAACAAGCTTGTCATTTTGGCCGAAGGACATGCCAAAATGTTGCTCCTAATAAATAACTGGGTTTCTTTTGAAATTTGTCTCACGGTTCATAAATTAATTAGGGCATCTTTTGGGAACTTCACACAACTTCACACACAACTTCACACACATAGAAGAGAATGCCTGCAGAGATGAAATAAAGTAAGGTTAACTGATTCTAGGCATATCTCTAGGGAGATCTGGTTTGAAATAAATAAATGCCTGCAGAGATGAAATAAAGTAAGGTTAACTGATTCTAGGCATATCTCTAGGGAGATCTGATTTGTCCCTAAGCAGAGTAGCTATTGTCTTTGTAACAACTTTGAATTAGAGGTTTGCAGATGAATTTCCTAGAAGACTATATTTGTTCACAAGAGATGGGATCTAGACTTTCTATCCGAGGCACCAAAACATCTTTTATTGCTGTAGAAACTAGTCTTAAGTGTCAATGCTTCTTTAAGAGTCCCCTGTCCCCAGTTTTTTTTTTTCTACTAAAGGTATTCCCCATGCCGGCTCTCCGTGTGTAGGAATTAGGAATGGAACCTTCATAAACATCACCGAGATAGAAAATGATACACTGTCTACCATATGTCAGATGGAAATAGGCACACCAGTTTTAGATTTCATTCAGAAATAGTTCTCATGTGTGATAACGTATCCTGTCAAACTATTAGCAAGTGCAGCCTTTATTTTAAAAAATTGGAAATTGTTCAGCAATGGTCGCTTTTAGATACTGCCCTCCAGTATCTGAAATGCCAAGAAACACGTTGAATAAGGAGAATTCATTTTTAACTACTGCTGCTAACCTCTGTGGTGGATAGTTCTGTCTCTGGGTGTCCATTATCAAATAATAAAGCAGGAATCCTGCATAATTTGAGTTTTGAGTTTTATTTGAGTTTTATTTGATTTATATCCCGCCCTTCTCCAAAAGGACCCAGGGCGGCGCACAGGAATTTAAAATAACACATAAATAATACAAAAATACAAACATTTAAAAACCTATTAAATACCAAGTCCTGCGCTAAAACCAATTAAAAATCCCCAATTAAAACTATCTATGCTAGTCCCCGCGGGGGTTATGTTAGGCCAGCTTGATGAAAGAGATGTGTTTTTAAACACTGGCGGAAGAGGCGGAGGTCAGTGATGGTACGGAGTTCAGGGGGTAGGTCGTTCCACAGGGCGGGGCCCGCCACAGAGAAGGCTCTTCCCCTGGGTGTCGCCAGTCGGCATTGTCCGGCCGATGGCACCCTGAGAAGGCCCTCTCTGTGGGAGCGTATCGGTCTGAGGGATGTATGGGGCAGGAGACGGTCTCGCATATAACTAGGTCCCGAGCCATGGAGCGCTTTGATAATAATGTGCAACCTGTGATATGATATTTGTAGAAATTGGTGCAGAATCTTTTTGATACATTTCATTGGTTCTAGAATTGTAAGATTTGAAAAGAATGCTATAAAATTTCCATCCAGTTTCTTCATCCTTCACAATTTTATAAATGCCTATTATTCCCAGGCAAGCATGTATTTATAGTCAGAGGCAGATAAGATAATGCCTTGGGGACAGATCTGGGTGAAAGGCAGAATTAAACTTTGTCTATAAAGTAGATCAGTTTGAAAGTTTGGGTAATCTTTCCTATAACCTGGAATACTGGGAAATTTTGGGTCTTTTCATCCATCATGTTGTATCAATAATCCTCTTTTGACTCTGTACAATTTTAGCCTAGTATTCGATATATGCTTGAGCCAGGTTTTGGGGAAATATGGCCAGACCCTAAGAAGAAAATTTGCACCAAGTTTGTCTAGGTCAGGGGTGAGCAAACTTTGCAACTTTAAGTCTGAAGGACTTCAGCTCCCAGAATTCTCCAGCCAGCTTTGCTGGAATGGACTCTGGCTTCTTCTCTTAGCCCAGGCTGGAGAAGTCTGGCAGCTGAAGTCCTTCAGACTTAAAGTTGCAAAGGTTGGAGACCCCTGGGCTAAGAGAAGAAGCCAGAGTCCATTCCAGCAAAGCTGGCTGGAGAAGTCTGGCAGCTGAAGTCCTTCAGACTTAAAGTTGCAAAGGTTGGAGACCCCTGGGCTAAGAGAAGAAGCCAGAGTCCATTCCAGCAAAGCTGGCTGGAGAAGTCTGGGAGCTGAAGTCCTTCAGACTTAAAGTTGCAAAGGTTGGAGACCTCTGGGCTAAGAGAAGAAGCCAGAGTCCATTCCAGCAAAGCTGGCTGGAGAAGTCTGGGAGCTGAAGTCCTTCAGACTTAAAGTTGCAAAGTTTGCCCACCCCTGGTTGAGGTAGACTGATGTGGATGGCTCCTAAGGAGCTGACTTTGTTCAAGCCACTACTCCATCTGCAGAATTTGACAGAGATCTGGAAGGAGCAAGGGTTCAGGTTGCAGGCAATTTGGCAGACTGGCAGCGATAACAAGGTTGGTTCAGTGGTGGTGGCCAGGAAGAGGCCTTCAGAAAGTATCTCAGATAAGAATTGGATTGTTCCCTCAGATGCTGACCCAGAAGTACTGGTAGCTAGCAAAGCTCAGGTGAACTTGGGACCAAGGGGGTTCGAGTTGTAGGCAGGCAAAGTCTGTTCCCAGAGAGGAAGATCCTGGGTTTATCCTCAGCTGGAACTCCAGACTGCTTCCCAACTTAGCTGATCCCAACACAGTTTTAGGAGCATCCTCCCGCCTCCCTCTGCTACTCTCAGTTCTTCATGAACCTTCTCCTCCTTCCCTGAACTCGGAAAACATCCCAGGCTGAAACTTGTTTTCTCCTGGGTGTTGCTGTGACAGGGGGCCAGACAGGCTGCTGCCTGTTTTCAGAGACCAGGTGTAACATCCTGCCAAATGATGTCAAAAGAGTGTCACTCGTAGCTAAGAGCAAGTCCCTCTTTGTCAAGCTGTTGAACTGTAGGACAGGGGTCTCCAACCTTTGCAACTTTAAGTCTGAAGGACTTCGGCTCCCAGAATTCTCAAGCCAGCAAAGCTGTCTTCTAGTTGCTTTGCAATTGAAAGCTGGTTTCATGCATTGTGCTAAGACACAAATGGTTTCTTATCATGGTTTGTTGAGGAAGCTAGAATCTGTCTTGCAAAGAAGCAAAACAATATACAAGAGCAGAGTTGGAAGGGACCTTGGAGGTCTTCTAGTCCAACCACCACCACCACCCGCCTAGGCAGGAACCTTATACCATTTCAGGCAAATGGCTACCCAACATCCTCTTAAAGACTTACAATACAATACAATAGCAGAGTTGGAAGGGACCTTGGAGGTCATCTAGTCCAACTCCCTGCCTAGGCAGGAAGCCCTATACCGTTTCAGACAAATGGCTATCCAACATCTTCTTGAAGACTTGCAGTGTTGGGGCATTCACAACTTCTGGAGGCAACTTCTGTTCCACTGATTAGTTGTTCTCACTGTCAGGAAATTCCTCCTCAGTTCTAAGTTGCTTCTCTCCTTGATTAGTTTCTACCCATTGCTTCTTGTCCTGCCCTCAGGTGCCTTGGAGAATAGCTTGACTCCCTCTTCTTTGGTGCAACCCTTGAGATATTAGAAGACTGCTATCCTGTCTCCCCTGGTCCTTCTTTTTATTAAACTAGACCTACCCAGTTCCTGCAACCGTTCTTCCTATGTTTTAGCCTCCAGTCCCCTCATCCTCTTGGTTGCTCTTCTCTGCACTCTTTCTAGAGTCTCCACATCTTTTCTACATTGTGGTGACCAAAACTGAATGCAAATATTCCAAGTGTGGCCTTCCCAAGGCCTTATAAAGTGGTATTAACCCTTCACGTGATCTTGATTCTCTCCCTCTGTTGATGCAGCCTGGAACTGTGTTGGCTTTTTTGGCAGCTGCTGCACACGGCTGGCTCCTATCTAAATGGTTGTCCACTAGGACTCCAAGATCCCTCTCACAGTTACTTCCAGTAGCTTGTTTTGCTTACTTTGTTTCTCTACTTTTCAGCTGCTCTTTTTTTGTACTTCTAGTGAGTCTATTAAAGGAGAGGGAAACCCATAAACAAGCAAACCACATCCCCCATCGGCTTTGTTCTAAGCAAAGAAAATGCAATACATTGTGCCTTATATTCATTTGTGAGTCCAATCAGTTCTTCAGATGGGGATCTTCCACCTGGTGGAACTGCTCGGCCAGTCTCACTCTTTGTTAGGGCTGCACCTGGGCAGTTGGCCAAGAGAGGCAATGGGAATACCTCAGGGCGCCAAGAGAAGCGGATATTAATAGCTCCCTCCAAGTGCCAGGGAAGATCTGCATGCATGGCAGGACTGGGGCACCATATAAGGTGAGCTTGGAGGGAAGCGGGGAGAGAGGATTGCAAGAGGTGTCTATTGTGGAAGCCTGGAAAAGCTGTTGTGAGCTAGCAAACAAGGCCTTCAGAAAATTAGGGAAGGACATAGGAGGAAGAATTGGATACTTGGGAATGTGTAGCTTCTTAGAAATACTCATCAAATCAAATAAAAAGATTGAAAAGACACATATTGTCATTGTTAAGGATATCCCCGTTAGGAGACCAATACATATGCAGCAGAATGTAGCGAGGGATATGTTGCTAAGTATCCACACTAACAGTCACAGACACTGAAGGTAAAACAAGTAGACTTTACTTGCGGTGGAAAATAAAGTAAGAGACACTTCCTCACAAACAAGTGATAAGTAGTCCTGAATCAAATACAGTCTATTACTCAAACAGTTGGCTTACAGTTGCTCAACTCATGATTCTCTTTGCTTTTGCTGATCTAACCGACATACAGAGTCTTCATCCAAGAGATCAGCAACCTAACAGTGATTCTGGCTCCCTCTTGTGGCTGATCGAGGAAGCAGCAGCCAATTACATCTCACTGCAGCATTTAAAGCTACAGATACCATACTTCAATCATGGATTATATATATTGCCAACCCAACACTAGGATTACATTCCTAACAGGCATAACTGAAACATGTGAGACAAGTTTTTGTATGACCTCAAAGGAACTGGGGCTGTTATTAGCGTCACCCCAGATAATCAACATGTCATCCCTGAAACCCTACTGCTAGCTATTCCACTTCAATCAGCAGCTCCCTTACACGAGGCTGGCTCCAGGGAATTGTCAATGCTTCTCTGAGTGAGGGCCGCCTTGAAAGAGGCGGTGGTGAGATCCCTTCTCAAGAAGCCATCTCTGGATCCGGCTCTTCTGGCCAACTATCGTCCTGTCTCCAAGGCCCCTTCTAACTCTGTTAATCTGTTAAAGACCCTGAGGTCTCACAGTTCAATCGTAGGTAGAGGCCGATCTAGGGTCTCCTGCTTGGGCAGGAGGTTGGACTAGATGACCTGCAAGGTCCCTTCCAACTCTGTTCATCTGTTAAAGCATCATCAGTCCTAGTAAGTGAACAGTAAGTGGCCCAACCAAAGAATCCTGCAAGAAAACTCCCACCCTCACTGAGAGGGCAAGCTGCTAGAATTTAAATTGGGGGCAAACTCCACACCTTCCTAGCATTGATGATGTTAGCTAGTTTGGTGTTCTATCTTTGCAGTATTGTTTGTATTTTGCCTTGTGATGTTTATGTGATAGGATTAGAGATTATTAACATTGCATTATTTACTGGCATATAGAGAAAAGAAAGGGAAAATATATCAGTGTTAATTCTCTTTAAGGATTCAGTATTACAAGCATAAACTTATTTGGGGTTTTTTTCCCCATCCAAATGTAAAAATAACTAAAAAGGAACTGCAACCCGTATCAAATTATCAATGGTTTCAGTCTTAAGCTAATTACTTAATATTGAAATCTTCAATGAATTGTTACTCAGTGCTGTGTGTGTGTGTGTTTATATGTTGATGAAAGAAAAAAAAGATAAAACAAATTTAAAATTAAAATCTATATATAAATAAAAATGTAACAAGGGTTTGTTCAAAACCGCTAATCTCCGAAAGTCCTGCACCGATCGCTTCCAAATTTTCACACAACGTTCCTTTCAAATACAGCACCAATGATATATATATAGATTGTGCAGATGTCACACCTGTGCCAGGTACACACAACGGAAATGTAAAAAAGGTAGGTAGGTGGATACAGAGAGAGTAGTGGGCCACAGGAATTATTTTATGACATTTTGTATTATGTCATAGTAGTAGGTAGGTAGGCAGCTATGGGGATAGAGAGAGGGACTGAGAAATGCGGTAGGTAGGTAGGTAGGTAGAGGGATAGAGAGGGAGAGAAATACAGTAGGTAGGTAGGTAGAGGGATAGAGAGGGAGAGAAATACAGTAGGTAGGTAGGTAGGTAGGTAGAGGGATAGAGAGGGAGAGAGAAATACAGTAGGTAGGTAGGCAGCTATAGGGATAGAGAGAGGGAGGGAGAAATGCATTAGGTAGGTAGGCAGGTAGGTAGGTAGGTAGAGGGATAGAGAGAGAGGGAGAAATGCAGTAGGTAGGTAGGTAGGTAGGTAGGTAGGTAGGTAGGTAGGTAGGTAGGTAGGTAGGCAGCTATAGGGATAGAGAGAGGGAGGGAGAAATGTAGTAGGTAGGTAGGTTGGGGGTTATACAGGGGTTGTGTGTTTGTGTGTGCAGGTGTAGATCTACACACAGATTGGTTGGCCATTTAACCAGACTGGGCCACTGCATGGCTGGGAACGGCTAGTACTTGCTAAGTAACGAAGAAAGGAATTTTTTTTTAAAAAAAACCACATTTTCTCCTGTTTCTATAGTCTCCATCCCATTCTTCATCTGCGAATTCGGCCTCGTCTCTCCAGTGCATCGTGGCTTCTTCTGCAATGACAGTAGCATCAGCTACCCCCGGAAGCATCCTGAGACCATCTCCGACACAGTCCTGGTTTCAGCCGGCACCCTCATCTCCTTCCTAGCAGTGAGTCGGGAGGGAGGGGGGGAGGCCAGGGGGAAGGAACGCTGGGCTCACGACTAGGGAATCCCCATGGCCAAATGGCCAAAGAAGGAACTATGTAATTGGGTGCATTTCCTTCACCAAGGTCTAAGCGTAGTGGCATCCAGAGGTTTGGAAGAAAGATTGGGCAGCCGTATGTCTGGAATAGTCTAAGGCCGTGATGGCGAAAACTATGGCACGCGTGCCCAAAATGGCACACAAAGCCATGTTGCCTGGCATGCACAGCATTGCCCGTTCCTCTTCTGGGTTGCTAGCATGCTTGCAGGCCTTTGTGCATGCAGCAATGCCGGAAAACGGAAGAGTTGGTGTTGGGGGATATCTCCGTTGGGAAACAGAAAAGTGCAGCTAGAGAAACATTGGTAGTAAAACACACAAATAGTAACCTGTTGTGGCCCAGCCGGCTCCGGATGAGCTGCTGATGGACTCCTCTAGTGAGGAGTCCTATGAGTCTGCCCTGGAGGAGGAGGGCGACCTTGAGAGAGCAGAGAGCCCGGCTGGTCATCAGGAGGCACCTGGGTCTTGGAGTAGTGGGGAGGATCAAGGCCAGTTTGTCCCTGATGCTAGAGTGAGAAGGGCTGAAAAAAGGAGGCTTCAATTGCATCAGAAGCGAACTCGGAGGACTTGAATTAGTCCCAGCTGCCTAATGACTGGCCCCTCCCAAAAGAGTTGAAAAGGAAGTCTTTGCTAAGGAAGTCCTTGCAGAGAACAACGTTGGATTTCTAGGTTCGTGTTTATTCGTGTTGATTTTCAGGTTCGTGTCTAGTCGAGTTAGGAAGCTTCGTATCTGTTCAGAGTCATTCAGGCAAGCAGCCAAGAGAGTTAGTGGCAGGCAGCCAGTCTTGTGTTAGTCGGAGAAAGGGGGGGTCAGAACAGTAACCCAGACACTGTTAGTAAAAAACAATTAGCTTTACTGGTGTTGTAAAACTAAACTATTGCCTGACAAGCAGTGATAGAATATAGTTAGTAAAACAAAGTCCTTAACAAACTAACAATTGCTTACAGTCAGCAATCCACAATTCTTCCTTCTTCAAACACAGTCAGTCATGGCACACGAGCAGATAGCAAACAGTAGAGATATCAGCAAAGAGAGACGATCCAGCAGAGAGAGCGATTGCGCTCTGCTGACTTCCTCTTATAGTAGAGATAATTACAGTCTCCAATTACAGTCTAATTGCATTCCAACAGTCTTAAAGCCACAATGACCATTTGTCATCATGGTATTATATAGTGACTACCCAACACTGGGAGTATACTCCTAACAGTTGGTCTTCCGTTTTCTGGCGTGAGCATGTGTGCCAGCCAACTGATGGGCACCTGCGCGTGCATGGCAGTAAGTGGAAGACTTGCTGGCTGGCACACATTTGCATTGTGAAAACTAGAAATTCGTTTTCCAACCCCCTGGGCAGCTCCTCTTCCTGGTTGCAGCCCATGCGAGCACACACAGATTGCTCCCTTTTTGGCACCCGGTGCCCCGCCCGCCCTCCCACACTCCCTTTTCGGCACTCGGTACCGAAAAGGTTCGCCATCATAGGTATAGGGCACATGGAGCCATATCTGCTGGCACACAAGCTGTCAGCTCCAGCGTGCATGCACGTGTCAGCCAGCTGATTTTTGACCTTCCGGAGGGCCAAGGGTGGTCATTTGCACCCTCCCCAAGCTTCAGAAATGCCTCTGGAACCCGGGGAGGGTGAAAAATGGGCCCGAACTACAGAGGTTCAGAAATTATCTGTTTCCTGCTTCCGGGGGGCCTTATGGATGTCGGCACGTGTGTGCGCTATCGTGCGTTTGCGCTCGCATTTTTGGCACCCAACAACAAAAAGGGTTGCCATCACTGGTAGAGGGTCTCCTGCTTGAGCAAGAGGTTGGACTAAAAGACGTTCAAGGTCCCTTCCAACCCTATTATTCTATGCTCTCTGATCTAAGGGTCTTTATACCAATGCTCCCTACTTTTTTCATTAAGGATGGGTCCTCCTTGTTAGCAACTCTGGGTTCAGAACCAGGTGTTACAACTCTGGTCCCATAAACAGTTAGGAAATAAATGCGGAATAGCGTAATACACCGGACAGTAAAGAGATACGTTGCTTTAACTACAAACAAACTCTACAAACTCTGATAGTAAGAAAATAAATAGTCTTTACTTTGAAGCAACTAAAATACTTCTTCCGACTAACTTCTCAAACAATAATAACAGTCCTTCACCAAACAGAGTTATCTTACAGTGATGCAAAACAAATCCTCCTCCTTCTTCAATATTCAGCTTCAGCTCCTCAGACAGCAAAGAGTAAGAACAGGAATGGAATCGAAAAGGGAACGGACTGTGATTCTGAGCTTGCTTTAGGGTAGAGCTGAGACTCACAGCCAATCAGAATTCAAACACAGTTCTTAAAGCTACATAACTCCTTAAGAACATAGGCTCGTATATATTGTCAACCCAATATAAGGCTGAATATCCTAACGCCCCTGTTCTCCCTCTCAGTGCATATCCCACAATCCCATTATTTTAAGAAACATTTATCCTATCTCTACTCCCAAATTTCAGGATGGCTTATAGGCCAACCTCTCTCTTCTTTCTTGCAGATCACTGTAGGCGAAATCTTCCACGTGCATCAACTGCCTCACAAAGCACGCTCTACCATCTCCAATCCTTATGTGGCTTCCCTCTATAAAGAAATTGGGGGCTTCCTTTTTGGGGGCTGCGTGGGCCAGTCACTCACTAACATAGCAAAAGTGTCTATAGGTCGCCTCCGTCCACATTTTCTGGCTGTCTGTCAACCGAATTTCACTCACTGCTCGGCTGGATACATGGAAGACTATGTTTGCACTGGGAGCCGGTCTGCGGAGGAAGAAGCCAGGTATGTATTACGGTAGACCCCCAGTGGCATATTGACAATGATTCACAGGAAAGTGATAGTGTGTAGATACACTAGTGTGTAGATTACAACTCTGGTCCCTTAACCAGTGTTAGCAAATAAATGCGGTATAGTGTAATTCACCGGACAGTAAAGAGATACGTTGCTTTAACCACAAACAAACTCTAAAACAGTGATAGTAAGAAAATAAAAGTCTTTACTTTGTAGCAACTAAAATACTCCTTCCGACCAGTGATACTAACTTCTCAAAACAATAACAGTCCTTCACCAAACAGAGTTATCTTACAGTGATGCAAAACAAATACTTCTTCAGTCTTCTTCAATCTTCAGCTTCAGCACAGGAATCAACAGGAATTGAAAAAGGGGAATGGACTGTGATTCTGAACTTGCTTATATGGTAGAGCTGAGAAGCACAGCCAATTAGAATTAAACACAGTTCTTAAAGCTACATAACTCCTTAAGAACATAGGCTCACATATATTGTCTACCCAATATAAGGCTGAATAGCCTAACAATTCCTGTTTCACATGCATCATAGCCGAATTGCTTATGAAAAAGGGCTGAATCTTCGTGTCCTATTTTCCTTCCGATGCTCCATGCAGCAACTTGCCTTGAACTGATGGTTTCCAACCAAGGTAGTTTACAACCCAGGCAGTGGGACACACTCGCCAGAAAAGATAAGTATTGTGTGAGTCTAACTCAAGGGTGTGAAAAGTGAGAGCAACCTGCAGGTCCCAAGTAACTTTGAGTAGGCCCTGGAGCCACCGAAACGTTCCCCAAAAGAAAGAGAAAATACCTATTAATGTGTGCAGTGGTATGAACTACAGCCTCAAAAGCTTCTAAAGCAGGGGTCCCCAACCTTTGCAACTTTAAGCCTGAAGGACTTCAGCTCCCAGACTTCTCCAGCCAGCTTTGCTGGAATGGACTCTGGCTTCTTCTCTTAGCCCAGGGGTCTCCAACCTTTGCAACTTTAAGTCTGAAGGACTTCAGCTCCCAGACTTCTCCAGCCAGTCTGGGAGCTGAAGTCCTTCAGACTTAAAGTTGCAAAGGTTGGAGACCCCTGTTCTAAAGAGCATGACTGTTGGCCACAAAAATGTGCCCATGCTTGATCTGCACGGTGAAGGAGAACGAATAGACTCCAACTTCCAAAGAGAGGTCAAGAAATCATCTAACTGTAGGCTGTGCTGGGTATGAACATGAATTCAACTTATTCGCTTCTGCCACTCAGATTTCAGGTCCATCTCTCAAGTTGGAATAGGTATGGAGAGTCCCGTTAGCTCCCATCATTTTATCACAGACCATAAGAGGGAAATTTTAAAATGGAGGAAGTGAAGCCAATGTATTAGGGTACATCTCTAAACCCAAGAAAGAAAACAATTTTGGTATAATAAATAGGAGGGTTGGTTTAAAAAAAAAAGCTTGCTCACAAGGAACATTAGAAGTGAAATATAAGAGAGGCAGCTGGTTTCAAAAGGTTTTAGAACCTCTTCAGTAGGTGTGGCCTGCTTTGTGGGAGTGGCTTGCCAGCCATGTGACCGGGCAGGAGTGGCTTGTCAGTCATGTGACCGGGCAGGAGTGGCTTGTCAGTCATGTGACCGGGAGGGCATGGCCAACTTGTAAAATGTGGTGAAACTCACTTAACAATGCTCTTGCTTAGCAGCCCAAACGTTGGCTCAGGAACTCTGGCATTTTAAGCACGCAAGTCTTAAAGCTGTCAAGTTACAAGACCCTTCTTGCACCCCTAACCCTTTAGAAAAAAAAAACCAGGGGTGTTCAACCTTGACAGCTTGAAGACATGTGGACTTCAACTCCCAGAATTCCTCTTCTCGCTCTTCCTCTTGATGATGGGCAGACGGGCGGGGGGTGGGAGCTGGAACCGGTTCTCAACGGCCCTGGAGATTTGTGGAACCTCTTCTATGGAAGAGTTTAGAGCTGGCAGGAACCCAGCCCTGAGTCAGAGTAAGGTTGTGTAACGATCAAATTTCATTTGTGGCTGGAGCGAGTATACCAAACTAAGCAGTACATATCATTTTCAGAGAAATATCTTATTTTCTCTTCCAGAAAATCCTTTTACTCTGGCCATGCCTCCTTTGCCATGTATACTACGATGTACTTAGTGGTAAGTTCCCCTCTTCAGGTTGATAGATGTGATGTTTGGGAAGAGGGCAGATCATCACCACACTACATGAAGCACGTGTGTGTGTGTGTGTGTGTGTGTGTGTGTGTGTGTGTGTGTGTGGAATATGCCTGCAGCAGCAGCCCTATGTGGTGGACGCTGCTTCAGCATAACCCAGTGGAAGAATAGCCTTGGGACACAGCTGCAAGGTGCTCTCTTCAAAATTATTACTTAAAACGAACACCCTCAAGGTTTTACTGGTGTGCAAAATACAATTGGAAGATATATCTGCACTCTAGAAAGAGTGCAGAGAAGAGCAAGAAAGAGGATTAGGGGACTGGGGACTAAAACACATGAAGAACGGTTGCAGGAACTGGGTATGTCTAGTTTGATGAAGAGAAGGACCAGGGGAGACATGATTGCAGTGTTCCAATATCTCAGAGGGTGCCACAAAGAAGAGGGAGTCAAACTATTCTCCAAGGCACCTGAGGGTAGAACAAGAAGCAATGGGTGGAAACTAATCAAGGAGAGAAGCAACTTAGAACTGAGGAGAAGTTTCCTGACAGTGAGAACAATTAATCAGTGGAACAGAAATTGCCTCACATGCTCTCCATGTATGAAAGAACAACTAATTTTCTTTCTTTTTTTAACGTTCTTTTTTAAGTTGTAGTCAAACACAAACAGAAAGAAAAGAATCTTCCATTGTTACATCTTGCAGAAAGCATGTCAATGGGTTACAGATAATTGTTGTGCATTCATACACGGTCATTATTTATAGTTCACATGAAATTAAATCAAAGATCTTTCTATATGCCATCACTTTAACACAATTCTCAATTGACTGCAATTATTTAAATGTCCTTTTGCCTAAAATAATTCATATTTAAAGACATAGCCACATCTTGGCATTCATTGGTCATTCCAAATATCTTCCAATAACATTACTTCTTTATGATTATATTCTAAATAATAGTTGATTAATACAATTTAATCTTTTTTCAGTCATTATTTAAAGTTTATATCTAAATTTATTTTAATAAAAAAGGTACATATATCTATCACTAAACAATATCCATTATCCTTTCATTATTTTTGTTGTGGTTGTTTATTAACGATAAATTTACTTTTTATATCCTACTTTCACTCTTCAAACCCAAGAGCAAACAGCTTTATAACAAGTTCTAAATAAGAAAGGTTTCTAGGTCTTTTTCCCAAATCATTGTTTACAATTTATATCCAAGTTTCTTTTACTGAGCCATATATATATATATATATATATGAGAGAATATTATCACAGCTCCTGTTCAAGGGTCCCTTTAAGGGGAGGAGACTTAACGTCATCCCTCTCTGCCCTTCGACTCAACCTAGAGATCATCCAGACAGAGAACCAATTAGATTACTGCTGTGTGACATTTTTTAGATATGTGTTAGATTTTTAAGGGCTGAAAATAAAGAGACCAGGATGGATCCATTTCAGGTTTATTAGCCTTCTTCAGCTGGCCATACTCCTTCTACTGGGATTTGAACCGGTGCCCTTCAGCATATGAGGCAAGCCTCTCTTTGCCTTGAGCTATCCGGTATCCCTGATACATCAGCCAATTTACAGGACTCTTAAATGAGAGAATATTATCACAGCTCCTGTTCAAGGGTCTCTTTAAGGGGAGGAGACTTAACGTCATCCCTCTCTACCCTTCGACTCAACCTAGAGATCATCCAGACAGAGAACCAATTAGATTACTGCTGTGTGACATTTTTTAGATATGTGTTAGATTTTTAAGGGCTGAAAATAAAGAGACCAGGATGGATCCATTTCAGGCTTATTAGCCTTCTTCAGCTGGCCATACTCCTTCTACTGGGATTTGAACCGGTGCCCTCCAGCATATGAGGCAAGCCTCTCTTTGCCTTGAGCTATCCGGTATCCCTGATACATCAGCCAATTTACAGGACTCTTAAATGAGAGAAATATTGGTAAATAATGGTAAAATTATTTTAATTGGTAAAACAATTAATTAGAATAATAATAATGAAAGAATAAAGGTTATACTTTATATATATATATATATACACATATATATATATATATATATATATATATATATATATATATATATATATATATATTCATACATACATACATACATACATACATACATACATACATACATACATATATACAATTCTTTTCACAACTTCATGTTAGGGCCCTATTAAGGGAGGAGACATACTGTTTCCCCCTCTGCCTTTCGGCTCATCACCAGAGACCATCTAGACAGAGAACCATGAATTACGTTGTGTAAATTTTTTTAGATATGTGTGTTAGTTTGATCAGCTCATAAAACGAACATATATATATATATATATATATATAATTTGTTTTCGTAGATTTTCACGGGTGTAGGTATGCTGGTATTGCCATCCTCGGGTGTTTTCCCGTGTATATAGCATGGAATTGTTATTGCAACGTTTCGGCAAGATCTCACTTGCCATCCTCAGGCTTCGGTCTGTTGCTACGAAGCTGCTGCCCTTCCTTCAGGCTTCGGTTCAAAGCCTTAAGATGGCAAGTGAGATCTTGACGAAATGTTGCAAAAACAATTTCAATCTTACACGGGAAAACACCAGAATACAAGACCAGCATACCTACACCAATGAAAATCTACGAATATATATAAGAAAAAAACATTTACCAATTATTATCCAACTTCCTCTCATCAAGCCAATACATCTTTATATCTTGTCACCACTATCAATTATTTATTTAACATTACATTCTAAAACAATCTAACCCTTACTAGTTTACTACTAAACTAATTTTTTTATTACCAATTTTCATTAACAACCTGTATCTTTTCAATAGCAGTACCGCTAATTTTCAAGGCAATATGAAACCTGGAAAATTTTTCAATTCTGAACAAATTGCCATGTTGCCATTCATCGTTTTTACAGCTGGAAAATGTAGACGTGAAAAGAGTTAAAGGTGTTGCTCTCATCCCTGCTTTCCTTTCTCATAATTGAAAGATTTTGAATTGCCAGCATAAGGTATCAATTGCGCTAAGCCAGGAGTGGGCAAACTTTGCAACTTTAAGTCTGAAGGACTTCAGCTCCCAGACTGGCTGGAGAAGTCTGGGAGCTGAAGTCCTTCAGACTTAAAGTTGCAAAGGTTGGAGACCCCTGTGCTAAGCAAAAAGCTCCATTTATTTGCGTTTCCATGCTGAACCTATCCAGACCCTTCCTTTAATTCTCCAATTTCTCTGGAGCATTGCTCTGAGGTTCCTGGATCATTGTCATGGCTTCTGCCAGAGTACAGATTTCAACAGATTGAGGTGGGGAGACAACTTTGTGTGAGCTACTGTTTGCCTTATACTCTGTTTCCACTGCTTGTCCCCCAGTTGTACCTGCAGGCCCGATTCACCTGGCAAGGCGCTCGACTGCTACGGCCACTGGTCCAATTTGTGTTACTGATGCTAGCCCTGTACACAGGACTGACTCGCGTTTCAGACTATCGGCACCATCCCTCTGATGTGGTTGTGGGACTGTTGCAAGGAACCCTTGTAGCCTTTTGGGTGGTAAGTTACAACCTGTGTTTGTCCGTCTGCCTGACCTTCTTTTGCCTCTCTGCCTGCCTTTCAGGAATTAGTTCATCAATAGCTGACATTAGTACCTGGGGAAAAATCCTAGAAAGTACCATCAAGCAGCAGATTTGCAAGCGCCTAGAAACTAGCAAAGCTGTTACTTAGAGGCCAACAGGAGTGTCTTAAAACAGATTATACCAGAAAAAACGTATTGCCCTCTTTGACAAAGTGATTAAATTAGTGGATCGGGGAAATAATGTGAACACAGTTTACCTAGATTTCATGAAGGCATATGGCAAAGCAGACCATAACTTACTCCTTGGTAAGGTACAAAAATACAATAATACAATAATACAATAGCAGAGTTGGAAGGGACCTTGTAGGTCTTCTAGTCCAACCCCCTGCGTGGGCAGGAACCTTATACCATTTCAGACAAATGGCTGTCTAACATCTTTTTAAAGACTTCCAGGGTTGGGGCATTCACAACTTCTGGAGGCAAGCTGTTCCAGAGGTTAATTGTTCTTACTGTCAGGAAATTTCTCCTTAGTTCTAAGTTGCTTCTCTCCTTGATTAGTTTCCACCCATTGCTTCTTGTCCTGCCCCCAGGTGCCTTGGAGAATAGTTTGACTCCCTCTTCTTTGTGGCACCCTCTGAGATATCGGAACACTGCTAGCCTGTCTCCCCTGGTCCTTCTCTTCATCAAACTAGACATACCCAGCTCCTGCAACCGTTCTTCATATGTTTTAGTCCTCCAGTCCCCTAATCATCTTGGTTGCTCTTCTCTGCACTCTTTCCAGAGTCTCCAGGTCTTTTCTACATCGTGGCGACCAAAACTGTATGCAGTATTCCAAGTGTGGCCTTACCAAGGCACCATACAGTGGCATTAACACTTCACGTGATCTAGATTCTATCCCTCTGTTTATGCAGCCTAGAACTGTGATGGGGAATAGACACTGTCACCACCAGATGGATTTGCAAATGGTTGACTGAGGCTCAACTGTGTGATGAACAGTTGCAGGAGTTAAGTATGTCTAGTCCAGAGGTTCCCAAACTTGGCAATTTTAAGACTTGTGGAGTTGCCCAGAATTCTCCAGCCAGCAGAGCTGGGAGTTGAAGTCCACAAGTCTTAAAGTTGCCAAGTTTGGGAACCTCTGGTCTAGTCCAATTAAAGAAGGATTAGAAGTAACATGATAGCAGTCTTCCAATATTTGAGGGGCTGTCATAGAGAGGAGAGGGATAACCTATTCTCCAAACACCTCAGGGACAGGGCAGGAAGTAATAGGTGGAAGTTTATTTAATAATAATAATAATAATAATAATAATAATAATAATAATAATAATAATAATAATAATAATAATAACAACAACAACAACAATAATAACAATAACAATAATTATAACAATAATAATAATAATAACAACAACAACAACAACAACAACAACAACAACAATAATAATTATTATTATTATTATTATTATTATTATTATTATTATTATTATTATTATTATTATTATTATTTAGAGAATGAGAAAGTCAAGATCTTGTGGGACTTCAGAATTCAGACTGACAGGCACTTGTCCTACAACACACCTGATATAACAATCGTTGAAAAGAAAAAAGTATGGTTCATTGACATTGCAATACCTGGTGATGCACGAATTGAAAATAAGCAGCAAGAAAAAATCACAAAATACCGGCACTTGCAAATTGAAGTTGAGCGACTGTGGAAGAGAAAGTCGTGTGTTGTCCCGATTGTGATTGGAGCCCTTGGAGCAAGACCTAGGGGGCTTCCTCGCTATGTGGAGGTTCTAGGTTTGCCGGACTTGAGCATTCTGACTCTACAAAGGGCCACCCTGCTTGGAACAGCTTCTATCCTCCGACGTTACCATGACAGTTCCTAGGTCCTTGGTTAGGACTCGAGCACTTGAGCTACCATCCAGCCCCAAAGGCTGTGAATCTCTCCAAAGATTAACCACAGAATAATAATAATAATAATTGTCATTGTACTAAAATTACAATGAAATTGGCTTTAAGAAAGATCCAACCTAAAACTAAGAAGAAATTTCCTGACAGTCAGAACAATCACTCAGAGAAAGGAATTGCCCCCAGAGGTTGTCGGTGGTTCTTCATTGGAGGTTTTCCAAAAGATGTTTGACAACCATTTGTCCAGAATGATATATAGCCATGATGACAAACCTGTAGCACGCTGAGTCATATCTGCTGGCACATGAGCTGTCAGCTCCAGCACTCATGTGCGCATCAGCCAACTGATTTTTGGCCACCTGGAGGGCCGGGGGGGGCATTTTCACCCTCCCCAGGCTTCAGGAAAGCCTCCAGAGCATTGGGAGGGCAAAAAACAGTCCCAGCAGGCCAACCGGAAGTTCATAAACGATCCGTTTCCAGCTTCCAGAGGGCCTCCAGGGGCCCGGGGGAGGCTGTTTTCACCCTCCCCATGCTTCAGGAAAGCCTCTGTAGCCTGGGGAGGGTGAAAACTCTCCCCCCCTGCATGGGGTGGGGTCATGCGTGTATGTGTGTGGGGTCAAACACGCATGCGCAGGTGGGTGGTGCACAGTGGTGGGATTCAGCCAGTCCGCACCTATTCGGGAGAACCGGTTGTTAACTTTCTAAGCAGTTGGGAGAACCGGTTGTTAGAAGAAATGTCCTTTTGTTTTTTCCCCACTTTATAGAGTTAATCTTGTAAGGCAAGGGTCTCCAACCTTTGCAACTTGAAGTCCGAAGGACTTCAGCTCCCAAAATTCTCCAGCCAGCAAAGCTGGCTGGAGAAGTCTGGGAGCTGAAGTCCTTCAGACTTAAAGTTGCAAAGGTTGGAGACCCCTGCTGTAAGGAAGGCAGGAAGGAAACATTCTGGTGTTGTTTCTAGCCCAGGGGTTCCCAAACCTGGCAACTTGAAGACTTGTGGACTTCAACTCCCAGAATTCTCCAGCCAGCAGAGCAGAGCTGGCTGGAGAATTCTGGGAGTTGAAGTCCACAAGTCTTCAAGTTGCCAAGTTTGGGAACCCTTGTTCTAGCCTAATCTTTATTGCCTTCTTACAGAAACTGCCTCTCCAGTTAACCCTTATTACATTGTCACAGCTAAGGCGAAGCGCCCATCAACATGAGTGACATTGAGTTGGCCATGGTCACCTGACCACTGAGCCCTGCCTACCTCGATGGTTATTAGGGCAGAGAACCGGTTGTTGAATTATTTGAATCCCATCACTGGTGGTGCACATTACATTGTGGGTGTGGGCATGCATGCGCCCGCTATCTCGCGCACAAACACAATTTTGGCACGCATTTACAAAAAGGTTTTGCCATCATTGGTATAAAATCTCTTGCTCAAGTGGAAGGTTGGGCTAGAAGACCTCCACGGCCCTTTTCCAACCTTGTTGTTCTACGTTCTTGCTGACATGCAGGAGGAGAGTGATCTAGAATGAACTGAAGTGAACAGGTCTGTAGAAAGTCCTGTTTACTATTTATTTTTATTTATTTTATTAAATTTATACCCCGCCCTTCTCCAAAAGGACCCAGGGTGGCGCACAGGAATTTAAAATACAATACAAAATCAAGTAAAAAATTTAAAAAACTTATTTGATACCATCCTGCGCTAAAAAACAGATTAAAATCCCCAAATTTAAAACTGTCTAAATAGTCATTTGTGGAGGTTACGCTAGGCCGGCTAAATGGAACAAATGTGTCTTTAAACACTGGCGGAAGAGGCGGAGGTCGGAGATGGTGCGAAGTTCAGGGGGGCGGTCGTTCCAAAGGGCAGGGCCCGCCACAGAGAAGGCTCTTCCCCTGGGTGTCGCCAGTCGGCATTGTCAGGTCGATGGCACCCTGAGAAGGCCCTCTCTGTGGGAGCGTATCGGTCTAAGGGATGTATGGGGCAGGAGGCAGTCTCGCATATAACTAGGTCGCGAGCCATGGAGCGCTTTAAAGATGGTCGTCAAAACCTTGAAGTGCACCTGAAAGACCACAGGAAGCCAGTGTAGCTCGCGCAGGATTGGTGTTATATGGGAGTGTCTAGGCGCTCCCGTAATCACCCGCACGGCTGCATTCTGGACTAACTGTAGCTTTCGAGTGCACCTCAAGGGAAGCCCCATGTAGAGAGCATTACAGTAGTCGAGTCTACTCTTTTTTCCTCTTGTGGTCCTCAGACTTCACCATTGAAGCATTCGTCTTTGGGGAGTCGAATTTCATTAGTGTGATGGACAGCAATCCAACTCCAAAAGGCTGGTTTACCTATTCCTCCCTTAACGTAAACTCTGAGCTTCTTTGCCCAACATGTCTAGAGGCGGTGGGGGCTGCAGAGAAGCATGCCCTGCGCACAGCTAGGCCTAATCAGCATTTCAATTTAAGAGATTTAAGTGTTTAAGCATTTTTTAGGTCTTATGTCAGCATTGATATCCAGACTGAGGGCTGCTGAGGGCCCTCTGGTCTGGCTGTGGAAACAAATTGTAAAATAGTCCCCCATCCCAAAGGGGACTTCTGTAGGAATGGTGTATTATATTTCACACACGAACCAAAGCTTGAGTTAAAACAATGTTCACAGTCAAAAGGTAAGGAGCGACACAGTGGTGGGTTTCTGCAGGCTCGCACCTACTCGCGAGAGCCGGTTGGTGAAATTTAGAGAACCGGTGAGAGGGGGTTCCACCGGCGTACCTGGAAGTAAATCTGGCCCGCCGCTGCCAGTGACCCAACGGGAAGGAAAGGAAAGGAAAGGAAGGAAGGAAGAAAGGAAAGAAAGAAAGAAAGAAAGAAAGAAAGAAAGAAAGAAAGAAAGAAAGAAAGAAAGAAAGAAAGAAAGAAAGAAAGAAAGAAAGAAAGAAAGAAAGAAAGAAGGAATTTATCATCACAATTGAGTCCAAAATTTGGGTTGCTAAGCAAGAGCGTTGTTAAATGAGTTTCACCACATTTTAAAAGGTGGCCACTCCCACCCTGTCACATGACTGCCAAGCCACGCCCACAAAATAGGCCACACCTACAGAGTAGGTTCTAAAAAATTTAGAACCTACTCGAGAGGGTGGATCAGGACAAGCAACCAGCAAATAAGAGGCTATGATGGTTTTGGTATAATGGAAGGTATAGCCAGTGGCGGATTAAGGCTCACTTAGGTATCCTAAGCACTGACAAATCTTGGTGCCTCTGCCTTGTGCATATTGTACAAATCTTCATTGGTTTTTTTCTTCTTCTTTCTCAACTTTGTGGGGCCCTATTTATTTATTTATTTATTTATTTATTTATTTATTTATTTATTTATTTATTTACTTATTTACTTATTTATTTATTTATTTATTTATTTATTTATTTATTTATTTATTTATTTATTTATTCGATTTATATACCGCCCTATTTCACCTAAAAGGGACTCAGGGCGGTGCACAGAACATCATAATAATAATAATAATAATAATAATAATAATAATAATAATAATAATAATAATAATAATAATAATAATAATAATAATAATAATAATAATAATAATAATAATAATAATAATAATAATAATAATAATAATAACAACAACAACAACAACAACAACAACAACAACAACAATAATAATAATAATAATAATAAATAAATAAATAAATAAATTTAATTTATAGACCGCTCCCTCTCCCCAAAGGGACTCGGGGCGGTGCACAGGGGAATTAAAAAACATACAAACATAAATACATCATAAATATATAAAAATCAAATTAAACAAGTTATCCCTGCGCTAAAAACCCAAAATACTAAAAACTAAACCCCTTAAAAACCAATTAAGACAATAAACAGATGACTAACCTAGGCCGGCCAAGCAGAAAAAGTGCGTTTTTAATTTTTGACGGAAGGCGCGGAGGTCCGTAGTTGTTCTAATGTCGGGGGGAAGGTCGTTCCAGAGGGCTGGGCCCGCCACAGAGAAGGCCCTTCCCCTGGGCGTCGCCCGCTGACAAAGTCTAGTGGACGGCACCCGGAGAAGTCCCTCTCTGTGGGAGCGAATCGGCCACAGGGATGTATGGGGCAGGACAATATACAAAGTATAAAAAATAATTTTATAAATAAACCCAACAATATACAAAGTATAAAAAATAATTAAATTAATTAAATCTGTACTAAAATTTGGATAAATAGAATTAAAACCAATAAATATCAAATTTAAAATTATTCCCTTAGTCTATGTCAGGCCGGCTAGATGGAAGAAATGTGCTTTTAACATCCGACAGAAGAGTCGTAGGTCCGTGATGGTACGGATATCGGGGGGCAGGTCATTCCAGAGTGTCGGACCCGCCACAAAGAAGGCTCTTCCCCTGGGAGTCGCCAGCCGGCATTGACTGGCTGACGGCACCCTGAGGAGGCCCGCTCTGTCCCTATATGCAAAGACTGGCCTTTTAATTCTATACTAAATTCTATACTGTTCTTATTCTATTCAATCCAAACTAAAATGACATTTTTGGCAGATTGTGCAAGTTAAGTTCGGTGTTATAATTTCCTTTTTATTTTGCACGTTCTATTTTTCTAGAGATTCCAAGTGTTCTAGGATATTAGACTAAGAACAGAAAACCAGCATTAACTCTCTCTCTCTGCCTATGAAGCTATCTGGAAGAATTGGGGCCGATCCTTTCCCCCCCCCCCCCCATCCGAATTCATCTTCCAGTGTTCTTGGAGTGATGCATTTGGTGGAAAGAAAGACAGATAAGGAAAACTTATCGGTAGTCAAGGGCGTGCATCCACGATAAAATGAAGGAGAACAGCATAGTAGTGATAATAAAAAGCAATATTGAAAATAGAGAGCCGATGTATTTATCTTTCTTTATTATTATTTTTATTATCTGACTTACCCTCTAGAAACAAATACTAGGGGAGAGGGAAACATCCCTGGTGTGTGTGTGTGTGTGCATGTGTCTTTGTGTGTGTGTGCATAACTCTTTGTGTGTGCATAACTTTGTGTGCCCATTGTAGACAGGGCAGTAAAGAGGAGCGCATGGTAGGAAGAAGGGAAGGGAATGGAATACTGCATACAGTTTTGGTCGCCACGATGTAGAAAAGACGTGGAGACTCTGGAAAGAGTGCAGAGAAGAGCAACCAAGAGGATTAAGAGACTGGAGGCTAAAACATATGAAGAACAGTTGCAGGAGCTGGGTAGGTCTAGTTTGATGAAGAGAAGGACCAGGGGAGACATGATAGCCGTGTTCCGATATCTCAGAGGGTGCCACAAAGAAGAGGGAGTCAAACTATTCTCCAAGGCACCTGGGGGCAGGACAAGAAGCAATGGGTGGAAACTAATCAAGGAGAGAAGCAACTTAGAACTAAGGAGAAATTTCCTGACAGTTAGAACAATTAACCTCTGGAACAGCTTGCCTCCAGAAGTTGTGAATGCCCCAACCCTGGAAGTCTTTAAGAAGATGTTAGATAGCCATTTGTCTGAAATGGTATAAGGTTCCTGCCCACGCAGGGGGTTGGACTAGAAGACCTACAAGGTCCCTTCCAACTCTGCTATTGTATTGTATTGTAAGGGGGAGAAAGGCCTCTCTCCATGGCTCCCTCTCAGACCAACGCTTTGGGGCAGAGTGCCAGGATCATACATGGGGCGGGAAAGAGAAGCACATGGCAGGGGGAAGGGAGAGGGCAGGGATGATGGGCATGGGAGTAGGGGGTGAGGAAGGCCCCTCTCAATGGGTCCCTGTCAGACAAACGCTTCAACGTCTATAAACACCTGGGGAAAACACCCATAAATATGTTATTGATATTATTTATCAATATAAATAATATTATATAATAATAATAATCTATATAAATAAAAATGTAACAAGAGGTTGTTCAAAACCGCTAATCTCTGAAAGTCCTGCACCGATCGCTTCCAAATTTTCACACAACGTTCCTTTCAAGTACCGCACCAATGATATGTAGAGATTGTGTAGATGTGACACCTGTGTCAGGTACATGCAACGGAAATGTAAAAAATTGTTTAAAAGGTAGGTAGGGGGATACAGAGAGAGCAGTGGGCCACAGGTATTATGTCATCCTTTATGACATAAAATACTCTCTCCATAAGATTCAAGGAGAAATACAGTAGGTAGATAGGTAGGTAGGCAGCTATAGGGATAGAAAGGGAGGGAGAAATGCAGTAGGTAGGTAGGTAGGTAGGTAGGTAGAAGGAGAGAGGGATAGAGAGGGAGAGGAAGAAATATAGTAGATAGGCAGGTAGGTAGGTGGATAGAGAGAGAGAGGGAGAAATGCAGTAGGTAGGTAGGTTGGGGGTTATACGGTGGTTGCGTGTATGTGTTTGTGTGTGCAGGTGTAGATCTACTCACAGATTGGTTGGCCATTTAACCATATTGGGCCACAGCAACGCATGGCCGGGAACGGCTAGTATTATATAAATAAATGGTGCAACCACACCTAGCCTATGTGGGAAGTCCAGAGGAGGGCACCTAAAATGATGAAGGGGGTGGACCAGCTTCCCTACGAGCAAAGGCTGCAAGTATTTGTGGCTATGTAATCCAGGAAGGAAGCAAAAGTTTAAAAGAGAGTGCGTGGTTTGCAAAAGAGGGCAAGAGGTTTCCCCATACTAGAATGAGATGTCGCCCAATTAAACTGAATCCTGAAATAATAATAATAATAATTTTATTTATATACCGCATCCTCTCCCCAAGGGGACTCGGAGCGGTGCACAGGGAAAATTAAAATAACTATAAAATACATAAATAGAATAGATAAAAACAAATTAAACTGAAATTATCCCTGCACTAAAATCCCCAATTATAAATTACTAAAATCCCCTAAAATCCTAATAGACGGAGACTAACCCAGGCCGGCCAGACAGAAAAAGTGTGTTTTCAGTTTTTGACGGAAGGAGCGGAGGTCCGTGGTTGTTCTAATTTCGGGGGGAAGGTCGTTCCAGAGGGCTGGGCCCGCCACAGAGAAGGCCCTTCCCCTGGGCGTCGCCCGCTGGCACAGCCTGGTGGACGGCACCCGGAGAAGTCCCTCTCTGTGGGAGCGAATCGGCCGCAGGGATGTATGGGGCAGGATCCGATCCCGCAGATAGCTAGGTCCCGTGCCATGAAGCGCTTTAAAGATGATGACCAACACCTTGAAGCGCACCCGAAAGACGACAGGCAGCCAATGCAGCTCGCGCAAGAGCGGTGTTATATGGGTAAACCTGAAGGTTCCCATTATTGCTCGCGCGGCTGCATTCTGGACCAGCTGAAGTCTTCGGGTGCACCTCAAGGGGAGCCCCATGTAGAGAGAATTACAGTAGTCCAGTCGGGATATCACGAGGGCATGAGTGACCGTGCAAAGGGCATCCCGATCCAATAGGGGGCGCAACTGGCGTACCAGGCGAACCTGGTAAAACGCCCTCCTGGCCACGGCTGTCACTTGATCTTCCATGGACAGCCGGGTATCCAGGAGGACACCCAAGTTGCGCGCCCCATCCACAGGGGTAAGAAGTTCGTCCCCTATGGCCAGTGATGGAGTCAACTGGTTGAATCGGGCGGCCGGAAACCACAGCCACTCGGTCTTGGACAGGTTGAGTCTGATTCGTGGCAGGCAAGTGCAGGAATTGCATTACATGTATTTAAACTTTGATATTCACTACTACAAGATGTGGTGCTGACTACCATTTTGGCTAGCTTCAAAAAAAGGGTTGGACCAGTTAATGGGGATCATGGGCTATTAGGCTCCAAAGCTGTGGGGTTGCCTCTGAAGGCCATCCCCTGGGAGACCTGGGGCTTCTTTCTGCAGGTGGTTGGCTGCTGTGAGAAAATGCTGCTCCAACAGCACCCTGCTTACACTCTTACGTACACAAATCTATCTGATCAAGCAAGCTTGAAATTGTTTCAGGTAAGGCTGTTGGTATTCTGGATGACCACAAAACTACAGCATAGATTCTCAAGAGAAGTCTAAGCTTTTCCTACCATCTTAATAGTTGCTGGATGTTTGCAGCCCAGATATGGCAACTCCTAATTTGCTGTTGAACTGATTCTTCAACCAATTGCTGTTCAAGTAATACAATAATACAATAGCAGAGTTGGAAGGGACCTTGGAGGTCTTCTAGTCCAACCCCCTGCCTAGGCAGGAAACCTACACCATTTCATCCAGCATCTTCTTAAAGACTTCCAGTGTTGGGGCATTCACAACTTCTGGAGGCAAACTTCTCTTCCACTGATTAATTGTTCTAACCATTGGAAAGCCCACAGGCATGCCTCTGGTTTGCAGGGTTGTGCAACAGATAGTCCTTATTTTTGAACCAGCTAATAGATACTTTTACGCACTAACTACACAATTGCATGCTGATTAGGCAATTATAGAGTACAGCAAAGGCTCATCCGGTTTTGTATCCTGTTTCAAAGGTCAGACATCTGTCTGGTGTTTCTAGACACTCACAAGCTCAGCTCAAAGGCCACTGCCCTATGTTCCCATTTGTCTACCACTGGGTTCTCAGTGTGTAGGGTTCATTTGGCTATAGTATTATAGAAAATTGCTACCGTGTTTCTCCAAAAATAAGACAGGGTCTTATTTTCTTGTGACCCCTGAAATAAGTGCTTGGTCTTATTTTCAGGGAGGTCTTATTATTGTTGAGTTGCAGGAGGCAGCGAGCGTGGTAACCTCATGGCTGCAGATGTGTTGCAATATTTTCAGGGAGGGCTTATTTTCGGGGAGGGCTTATTTTAGCGCATGTGCTCAAAAGCTGAATTGGGCTTATTATCCAGGGGGGTCTTATTTTCGGGGAAACAGGGTATTGATGGACTTCCTACCGTCTTTTCTCACTTTTTAGGCTGTCAGTATTAGTGGACATTATGACAGTGAATCTTTATCTATTAAATATAAGCGAAAGCAAGGTTCTTCTGCCCGTCCTATTTGTAGTACCAATAACATTATTTGAATATAATTTGCACAAGGTCTGCTCTGAGAGAGGGATTGAATGTTTAATCTATAGCAGATAGATAATCCTTTCATAAAATTCAATCAAGCTCCTTTTATTATCCATTTTTCCCTCCGCCTCAAATATCCCCCAATGCCTTCACTGTCCCTGGTAAGAGTGGTCCTCCGATTCTTTAATTCTTTCACTTGTCCTTAAGGGTTGCTGTGAAGTGGAGGAAATTGATGAGGGTCAGCTCAGTTAGGAGGAACTGGCTTGGAACAAGCTGCCAGGAAACACCCACCCTTGTAAAGTATTGTCTGTAGACAGCCTGGAGGAACTCATTCCATTTCCTAGGCAGGTTGTGGGATTCCAGCCCCTCCCATCTGCCTCCAGCACAACATAAGGCTGAGATGTGCTGAAATCAGAAAATCGTGTGTGTTTTAGGAAGACACAAACTGAAAGCAAATTTATGGGAATTTGAAATTCATAACATTTGGATCAGTGTCTTCTATTCCTGATATTAATAGTCTAGCCAGTAAATCAGAAAATGGATATATTTAATAGCTGTATCTGAAAGTTGGAAGGGACCAAAGATTTAAGCCAGTGGCCATCAACCTGGTCCCTACCGCCCCCTAGTGGGCGTTCCAGCTTTCATGGTGGGTGGTAGGACTTTGTTCGCTACTGAAGCACTTTCCTTTTTTTAATTTCATTGACTTCCCTACTTTATAAATCACCCTGACTGTGGAACCGGTGGGCGGTTAGAACATTTTACTACTAACAGAGAGACAAAAGTGGGCGGTAGGTATAAAAAGGTTGATTACCCCTGGGATGGATGGATGGATGGATGGATGGATGGATATAGATAGACAGACAGACAGACAGAGGTGAGAGATAGAGAGATAGATAGTTATAGATCAGTGGTAGTCAACCTGGTCCCTACCGCCCCCTAGTGGGCGTTCCAGCTTTCATGGTGGGCGGTAGGGGTTTTGTCCGATACTGAAGCACTTTCCTTTTTTTAATTTCATTGACTTCCCTACTTTATAAATCACCCTGACTGTGGAACCGGTGGGCGATTAGAAAATTTTACTACTAACAGAGAGACAAAAGTGGGAGGTAGGTATAAAAAGGTTGACTACCCCTGGGATGAATGGATGGACGGACAGACGGACGGACGGACAGACAGACAGACAGACACAGACAGACACAGACAGACAGACAGACGAGAGATAGAGAGATAGATAGTTATAGATCAGTGATAGTCAACCTGGTCCCTACCGCCCCCTAGTGGGCGTTCCAGCTTTCATGGTGGGCTGTGGGGGTTTTGTCCGATACTGAAGCACTTTCCTTTTTTTAATTTAATTGACTTCCCTACTTTATAAATCACCATGACTGTGGAACCGGTGGGTGGTTAGAACATTTTACTACTAACAGAGAGTCAAAAATGGGAGGTAGGTATAAAAAGGTTGACTACCCCTGGTCTAGCCAGTAAATCAGAAAATGGATATATTTAATAGCTGTATCCGAACGTTGGAACGGGCCATTTTAGCCAAAGGTTTAAACTCAGTGCATAACAGTGGAGTTGGATGTTGTCTCTTAACTGGGCTGACCTTCTTAGTAGTTCCTGTTCAAAGTGATTGGCTCTCATGCCATTTTTCTCATTTCCTCCTTTGCAGGCTTTCTATATTTCCAGAATGTTCCATTGCAAGCAGCAGCCTCATCCTGTGCCCTCCAGCATCTTGGACAGCCCCAGCTCAGACCACCAGACGGATTGCTAGTAAAGACTGGTCAAAGATCGGCAGAGACTACTTCTGTTTTGTTAGCTGCAGGACCTCAACCAACTGAGCCACTGGCTGGACATTCACTGCTAAACAAACTGCATTGGCACGGTGGCACAGTCACAGCCAGCATGGGGCTCCTTGGAAGCATTGGGTCCCTGTTGTATCAACAGCCACTGCCACATCAATTGCTGGAAGCACAGGAAGAACAGCAAGTGGTGCACTGAATATCTCTCCTTCTTCTGAGTGATGTAGGGCAGCCTTGTTTTCATTGGGATGGGAAAACATTACATCAATCCATGCTTCTTCTTGAGCCTCTCTCCTACTGGAAAACACCAGGCCCCCATCACTGTTCCTGTTGGGTTTTCTCCTTCAGAACACAAAAATCCACATTTACAAACCGGAATTATTCAGGAAGACTCGCCCTTCCTCTTCACTGATATTGGGATGATCTCATCCCTGAAGTATTATGCAGTCAGATGCTGTCGCTCGGAGAAGGAATGACAACTCTGGAATATTTAGTATCTGTTGTTTGAGTGGGGCATTTCTACTGCTTTGAAAGTCAACTTGAGTGTCTTGCAGAAATGTACTACTAGAGGGAAGGAATTAATCGCAATTTTGAAAGTATTGGATGGGAAGAAACCTAGCCATTCTAGGCATCTTCCAGTTATGTTGGGATACCATCTTCCAATTGTGTGGCCAGATTTTAAAAATCCGAGGCGTTACAGATCTAATCTATCTCATGATTGCAGAAAACTGGTATAGAAAATACCATGAGACCCCAGATGAGACCTTCCTCTCTTCCACTCCTCATAATGTGAAAGGTGTTTTTGTAATAAATGGTACTGACAATCACATAATTTAATGGTTGCACCTGGGTAAAAGTTAGTTTATAAACCTGAAATAACCTTTTCCGGATTTCAAAATATTCCTGTTAGCCAAGTGTGTGGAGTGTTGAAATAGAGCAAATCTCATTTTGTTTAGTATTGATATATGTAGGATTTTGGTATCTTGACACAGGATACGTTTCTAACATACCGTATTTTTCAGAGTATAAGATGCACCTTTTTGCCTCAAAAAGAGGCTGAAAATCTGGGTACATGTTATACACTGAATACAGCATTTTTTGCCTCCCAAAGTCCTGCCCCTTCACCAAAATGATATCCATTTTTATATCCATTAAATTCTTATTCTGGGTGCCTGTAGTTTGGTTTTGAACTACACTTAAAACTGGGAGATAGTTATAACCTACCAAGGTATGTTTACAAAATACCTCTTTAATGGCACTACAGAACCTTACTTGAAAGTAAGTATTTTTAGATGCACTGAATGCAGTCCAGGTGTGACTGCCTTGCTTCGGCTCATAGGCATCACAAAAGGGAAATTGCATCACCAAAAACACTCAAAAAAAAAATCCACAGATTTATTATTTATTTATTTGATTAGATTTCTAGACCGGCCCCTCTCCCCGAGGAGACTCGGGGCGGTGTACAGGTAAAAATTAAAAACTACTAAAACCGTGACAATACATAAAAAGTTAAAATCAAATTAAATAATCTGCTGTACAAATTTATAAAAGTTAAAACTAAACCCATAAAACCGAATAAAATAATTTAAATTACAGACTGGGGCGAGAAGCATGAATTAGGCCAGGGGTCTGCAAAGTCGGCTCTTTTAAGACTGGTGGACTTCAACTCCCAGAGTTCCCCAGCCAGCATAGCTGGCTGGGGAATTCTGGGAGTTGAAGTCCACCAGTCTTAAAAGAGCCGACTTTGCAGACCCCTCCCTGAGTTAGGCCAAGCCGGCTTGATGGAACAGGTGAGTTTTGAGTTTCTGGCAGAAGGAGCGGAGGTCCGTGGTAGTTCTGATATCAGGGAGTAGGTCGTTCCAGAGGGCCGGGCCCGCCACAGAGAAGGCCCTTCCCCTGGGCATCGCCCGCTGGCATTGCCTAGTGGACGGCACCCGGAGAAGTCCCTCTCTGTGGGAGCGAATCGGCCGAAGGGATGTATGGGGCAGGATACGATCCCGCAAATAGCTAGGTCCTGTGCCATGGAGCGCTTTAAAGATGATGACCAACACCTTGAAACGCACCCAAAAGGCATTTCTTTAACAGGCACCCAATTTTTGAGGCCGGAGGAGAGACAGTGCACAAAAGCCATGTTTTCTTTCATTAAAACAAATACCCCAAACAACGGTTGGAAAATCTCGGATCCCCAATATTTATCGGACCAAACCCCACCACTCTTGTTGCTTGTCTGCTTCTATTTTTCCTAACCTGCTACACACCGTATGTCTACTCACAAACAAGCACCATTGATTCCAGTGGGTTACTCTGGTAAGCCCTGTACAATATTGCCTTAAGCATGACTCCAAGCAGGCAAAATATGATTGGAACCACAAATTGTGGAGGGCAGCACAGAGTAGTACAACCTTTTTTAGTGACTCTTCAAAGTTATGGTGGCACTGAACGAAGTGACTAGGGACTGTCTTCACACGTGGCAAATGTCACAGCTGATGACAATCCAGGTGCTTGGCAAGTAGTTCATATGTACAGCAGCTGCAGCATCCTGCAGTCACACAATCACTGTTTGTGACTGTTCTGACACCCCCCCCCCTCTTTCTCTGACTAACACAAGACTGGCTGCTTGCCACTGACTCTCTTGGCTGCTTGCCTGAATGACTCTGAACAGATAGGAAGCTTCCTAACTCGACTAGACACGAACCTGAAAATCAACACGAATAAACACGAACCTAGAAATCCAACGTTGTTCTCTGCAAGGACTTCCTTAGCAAAGACTTCCTTTTCAACCCTCTTGGGAGGGGCCAGTCATTAGGCAGCTGGGACTAATTCAAATCCTCCGAGTTCGCTTCTGATGCACTTGAAGCCTCCTTTTTTCAGCCCTTTTCACTCTAGCATCAGGGACAAACTGGCCTTGATCCTCCCCACTACTCCAAGACTCAGGTGCCTCCTGATGACCAGCCAGGCTCTCTGCTTCCTCAAGGTCGCCCTCCTCCTCCAGAGCAGACTCATAGGACTCCTCACTAGAGGAATCCATCAGCAGCTCATCCGGATCTCACTAGAGGAGTCCATCAGCAGCTCATCCGAATTAGTCCCAGCTGCCTAATGACTGGCCCCTCCCCAGAGGGTTTAAAAGGAAGTCTTTGCTAAGGAAGTCCTTGCAGAGAACAATGTTGGATTTCTAGGTTCGTGTTTATTCCTGTTGATTTTCAGGTTCGTGTTTAGTCGAGTTGGTAAGCTTCTGGGCCACAACAGTGACTGTCCAAGGCAGCTTCCAAAAAGCAAACTCAATTGAGAAGCTGGCAGGGAAGGTCGCAAACAGAAACCCTCTGTTAATCTCTTAACAGCAAAACAGATCGTATAATCAGGTGCAGTTCCGTGATTCCTTGTTTAATGATTGAACCACTGAACAATTTTCCCAGTCCCATTTGTTGTCGCAAGCCGAGGACTCCCTGTAATTCTTCCCTACGCAAGCCTTGACCTGGTGGGTAACGACTGGACGCTGGAGAACCCCATATTGAAAAAGGGGTGTTTTTGCCTACATGACAAAAAGAGCTAGGAGAAGCTACTGTGGAACTGCTGAATGATAGGACCTTGAGTTAGCCTTGCATTTCTGTGTACTTAGCTTAATTAGTAATCAAGCCCTCAGTGGAAGTGAGCTCCGGAACAGAGTAGGAAAGGCGAAGCAATTCAAGTGGGGATGCAGGAAATACGAAATGGAATAACACTTTGCAATGGGGACCCATTAAAATAAATGCAACCCAGCCGAGGGTCAATTGGATTGCATGTCTATTTCCTACTTAATAAACCAGCCCAAAGGAAAAGGAGGCACCTAGCCCTGGGAGATTGTGGTCTGTAACAGATGGACTGCAAGTTTTGCTGAGTTGGAGACCACAGGCTGTTGGGAAAAGGATTCCGGTGTTCTACGTAGCCAACATATCACAAGATGCGCTGCAAGGGAACTTTGAAAAACATACAGTGAGGGCGATCTGGCTGCGACATCTGTCACCCCATTGGTCGCCAGGGTTGATTCGGCTGATCTGGCTGGCTAGGCGGGTGTCCCCTTCCTCCCTCCCTCACCGCTCCATGTGCGTCCCTCCCGAAGCTGCGCGCTCGGTGGAAGAGGACGGCCATCCCAGATAGAAGGAGAGTACCGATCTTCGGTCAAGGGTATACGATAGCTGCGCTCCCCTGCTAGAACCTCCAAACAAGCTCAAGGTCCATTTGTAGGAGAACGTAGGGTAGTTACAGTGCTTATTTTGTCACTGATGTGCTTAGTTGGTTATAGACCTTCTTCATGCTAATCTTCTGGACAAAAATTGAATGGTAAACATGCTGAGATGAAAGGAGTTTCAGCTTGGACATAAGCTACACTATATTTATTTATTTATTTAAATTTATATCCCGCCCTTCTCCACGAAGGACCCAGGGCGGCGCACAGGAAAATTTAAAAACATACAAAATACAATAAATATAATTTAAAAAACTATTAAATAACCTATCCTGCGCTAAAACCAAATTTTAAAAACCCAATTTAAAACTACCTAAAAGTCCCCATGGGAGGTTAGGCTAGGCCGGCTTGTTGAAACAAATATGTCTTAAGACATTGGCGGAAGAGGCGGAGGTCGGTGATGGTACGTAATTCAGGGGGTAGGTCATTCCAAAGGGCTGGGCCCGCCACAGAGAAGGCTCTTCCCCTGGGTGTCGCCAGTCGGCATTGTCCGGCCGACGGCACCCTGAGAAGGCCCTCTCTGTGGGAGCGTATCGGTCTAAGGGATGTATGGGGCAGGAGGCGGTCTCGCATATAACTAGGCCCCGAGCCATGGAGCGCTTTAAAGATAGTTGTCAGAACCTTGAAGCGCACTCGAAAAACCACAGGAAGCCAATGCAGCTCGCGCAGGATCGGTGTTATGTGGGAGCATCTAGTGGCTCCCATAATCACCCGCGCGGCTGCGTTTTGGACTAGCTGTAGCTTTCGAGTGCACCTCAAGGGAAGTCCCATGTAGAGAGCATTACAGTAGTCGAGTCGGGACGTCACGAGAGCTTGAGTGACTGTGCGAAGGGCAGCCCGGTCCAGTAAGGGGCGCAATTGGCGCATCAGGCGTACCTGATGAAACGCCCCCCTGGCCACGGCCGCCACATGGTCCTCCATGGACAGCCGGGAATCCAGGAGGACACCCAAATTGCGCGCCCTCTCCACGGGGGCCAGTGTTTCGCCCCCAATGGCCAGAGTTGGTGTAATCTGGCTGAACCGGGGTGCCGGAAACCACAGCCACTCAGTCTTGGCAGGGTTGAGCTTGAGTTTGTTACCACCCATCCAGATCCGTACGGCCTCCAAACACCGGGACAGCACTTCGGCGGCATCGTTGGGGTGGTTTGGGGTGGATATGTACAGCTGGGTGTCATCAGCGTACAGATGGTACTCCACCCCAAAACCACGGATGATCTCACCCAGCGGCTTCATATATGTGTTGAAAAGGAGGGGCGAGAGGACCGACCCCTGAGGAACCCCACATAAGAGAGGCCTCGAGGTCGACCTCTGCCCTCCCGTCAACACATATTGAGACCGACCAGAGAGGTAGGATGAGAACCACCGCAAAACGGTGCCTCCCAACCCCAACCCCCCCAGTCGGTGCAATAGGATACCATGGTCGATGGTATCAAAAGCCGCCGAGAGGTCTAATAGGACTAGGATAGAGGAATAACCTCTATCCCGCGCCCTCCAGAGATCATCAACCAACGCGACCAATGCCGTCTCGGTGCTGTGACCGGGTCGGAAGCCGGACTGGCGCGGGTCTAGATAATCAACTTCCTCCAGGTGTCGCGGAAACTGTTGGGCTACCACACTCTCGACAACCTTCACCAAAAAGTGAAGGTTGGAGACCGGACGATAGTTCTCTAATAAAGCTGGGTCCAGGGACGGCTTCTTGAGGAGGGGCCTCACTACCGCCTCTTTCAAGACGGCAGGCAAGGACCCCTCACTCAAAGATGCGTTGACAATGCCCTGGAGCCAGCCTCGTGTCGTCTCCCAGGATGCCAGTACAAGCCAGGAGGGACACGGGTCCAATAAACATGTGGTCGCCCTAAGTTTCCTTGACAACCTGTCCATATCCTCGGTGGTAACAAAGTCAAACTCCTCCCAAGAAGGAACCTCAAGACTAGTCTCGGACAGTCCCACAGGACCACTGTCGATGGAGGGTAGCTCATTTCGAATCCGAGTGATTTTCTCCTGCAGATAAATCCCAAATTCCTCTGCTCGCCCTTGCAGAGGGGCTTCCCGCGGCCTCTGATGAAGGAGGGAGCGGGTCACCCCAAACAGGGCGGCAGGGCGGTTATCTGCGGATGCAATAAGGGTGGCACAATACTCACGTTTGGCCACCCTTATCGCCACTAAGTAAGCCCTAATATGGGTTCTCACTAGTGTTCGGTCGGCTTCGGAGCGAGAGGATCTCCATCTGCTCTCTAGGCATCTCTTGTGGCGTTTCATCCCCCGAAGCTCCTCGGTAAACCAAGGAGCCTGGGTGATTCGCCGCCGCAAGAGAGGCCGCAAGGGCGCGACTCGGTCCAAGGCCCCCGCGGCCGCACTTAACCATGCGGCCACTAGGTCCTCAGTCGAGTCGCGGGGCAGGGTCACAGGAATTGGCCCAAGCTCCCTCTGGAACCTTTCCGGGTCCATTAGAAGCCTGGGGCGGAACCATATAGGAATATCCGGTTCCGCCTCCCCGCGGTGAGGTGTAGCGATTGGAAAGTCCAGCCGAAGGAGAGCGTGATCTGTCCATGTCCATATTGCCAAAGGTATTTGCTCCTTTCATCAGTATAATCAGAATCAGGGGTTCCAATCCCTTCCATAGCCACAGGTGTGTAAAATCAAGGACCTGGGCATGCAGACTGTTGTGACAAACACTCGTGAAAGAATGGGTCGCTCTCAGGAGCTCAGCGTAGAACTGGGATAGGAGGCCACCTGTGCAACAGATCCAGGCGTGAAGTTTCCTCGCTCCTAAATATCCCACCGTCAACTGTCAGCTGTGTTATAAGAACGTGGAAGTGTTTGGGAACGACAGCAACTCAGCCACGAAGGGGGAGGCCACGTCAACGGACGGAGGGGGGTCAGCAGATGCTGAGGCGCCTAGTGCGAAGAGGTCACCAACGTCCTGCAGAGTCCATCGCTAGAGACCTCCAAACTTCATGGGGCCTTCAGAGGAGCTCAAGAACAGGGCGCAGTGGACCGACGTCCTATTGAACCCCATGGATTAGGAATGGGAGGTCACTCTACTGTAAGGTCATATGCGAGTGAAGGCAGGGGAGCGAATACTTTTGGCAATAGAGTGTATTTACTCCAGCGTTATGAATTCTGTTTTTTTTGTCTTCCCCAACCATCAAGGGCTATTTTGGCTAGAAATGTTGAGGTCTGTAATTCAGTGCTTCAGGCTGGGAGCAGCAATTCTGCTCTGAAATCAGATGTTTCAAAATATACTCAAAGTGTTTTCAAGCCTCAGGCCTTGATTTATGATCTTATCCTAACCTAAAGGGGAATTGGCTAGTGCAGTGGTAGTCAACCTGATCCCTACCGCCCCTAGTGGGTGTTCCAGCTTTCATGGTGGGCGGTGGGGGTTTTGTCCGATACTGAAGCACTTTCCTTTTTTTTAAATTTAATAGACTTCTCTACTTTATAAATCACCATGACTGTGGAACCGGTGGGCGGTGTTAGCAACTCTGGGTTCAGAACCAGTGTCACAACTCTGGTCCCTTAACTAGTGTTAGCAAATAAATGCGGAATAGTGTAATTCACCGGACAGTAAAGAGATACGTTGCTTTAATCACAAACAAACTCTAAAACAGTGATAGTAAGAAAATAAATAGTCTTTACTTTGTAGCAACTAAAATGCTTCTTCCAACTAACTTCTCAAACAATAATAACAGTCCTTCACCAAACAGAGTTATCTTACAGTGATGCAAAACACTCCTTCTTCTTCTTCAGCAGCAATCAGGAAAACCAGGAATCACAAGGAATTGAACAGGGAATGAGCTTGTGATTCTGAGCTTCCTTTATAGTAGAGCTGTATAATTACAGCCAATCAGATTATGTCAGTTCTTACACAATTCCTTAAGAACTTTCCTTTTTTTTATTTAATTGACTTCCCTACTTTATAAATCCCCATGACTGTGGAACCGGTTGGCGGTTAGAAAATTTTACTACTAACAGAGATACAAAAGTGGGCGGTAGGTATAAAAAGGTTGACTACCCCTGTTATAGATAAATAGATAGATAGATAGATAGATAGATAGATAGATAGATAGATAGATAGATAGATAGATAGATAGATAGATAGATAGATAGATAGATAGATAGATAGATATCAGTGGTCGTCAACCTGGTCCCTATCACCCCCTAGTGGGCGTTCCAGCTTTCATGGTGGGCAGTGGGGTTTTTGTCCGATACTGAAGCACTTTCCTTTTTTTAATTTAATAGGCTTCCCTACTTTATAAATCACCATGACTGTGGAACCGGTAGAAAATTTTACTACTAACAGAGATAGAAAAGTGGGCGGTAGGTATAAAAAGGTTGACTACCCCTGTTTAGATAGATAGATAGATAGATAGATAGATAGATAGATAGATAGATAGATAGATAGATAGATAGATAGATAGATAGATAGATATAGATAGATAGATAGATAGATAGATAGATAGATAGATAGATAGATAGATAGATAGATATCAGTGGTCGTCAACCTGGTCCCTATCACCCCCTAGTGGGCGTTCCAGCTTTCATGGTGGGCAGTGGGGTTTTTGTCCGATACTGAAGCACTTTCCTTTTTTTAATTTAATAGGCTTCCCTACTTTATAAATCACCATGACTGTGGAACCGGTAGAAAATTTTACTACTAACAGAGATAGAAAAGTGGGCGGTAGGTATAAAAAGGTTGACTACCCCTGTTTAGATAGATAGATAGATAGATAGATAGATAGATAGATAGATAGATAGATAGATAGATAGATAGATAGATAGATAGATGATAGATAGATAGATAGATAGATGATAGATAGATAGATAGATAGATAGATAGATAGATAGATAGATAGATAGATAGATAGATAGATAGATAGATAGATAGATAGATAGATAGATAGATAGATAGATAGATAGATAGATAGATAGATATAGATCAGTGGTAGTCAACCAGGTCCCTACCGCCCCCTAGTGGGCGTTCCAGCTTTCATGGAGGGCGGTGGGGGTTTTGTCCGATACTGAAGCACTTTCCTTTTTTTTAATTTCATTGACTTCCCTACTTTATAAATCACCCTGACTGTGGAACAGGTTCTGTGGAACCAGACATCTTCAAGTGGACAAGGTTGAGAAACACTGACCTATGGGCTACCCATGTTTCTGCTCATGTGATGTTTGACCTCATCCTGCCTCCGACTCACTTTTATCTGTCTCTTCTTTCCACGGGGTTTCAGCATCCTGTTTCCAAAGCTTGCACCCCTCCTCCCCCAATCAAACCAACCCAGCAATAGGCAACCCTGATCCCAGTAAATGGGGAAGGCACCCTGGTTGCCCGTTCACCACAAATCACAGGAGCTTTAAAAAGCAACAAAACCTTTTAGAAGTGTTTTTGTTCCCTTTTTTACTGTAACTGACCTTCCCCCAGATCACTTGCTACCACAAAAGGTTGTCAGCTTTTTTGCAAACCTCAAGAAAGTGCATGTGACCAGTTTGCTTCCTTTTTATGAGACCGGGATGAGGATTTCTGTTGCTCTGTGTGGCTCAGGGGAATCAGCTTGAAAAATGATTCCCACCGATGACATCAGCTCTTCCGGAGTCATGAAATTTAACTTGGTGAAGGAAGACTTTGTATCGTCATAAAAAGAAATCAGCATTTAAACTCTTAACAACGCTTAAATTATTTTCCTTCTCATTCCAAGAGAAAGAGAGGCTGTCTCAAAAAACTTTTCTAATTAACATGTTCCCATCACATTTCTTGCAACACCAAAACCCACAGGTACACAGGTACAGTATAGGTGGTACCTTGCTCAATAGTAGTAACTGTGAAAGGGATCTTGGAGTCCTAGTAGACAACCATTTAGATAGGAGCCAGCTGTGGGCAGCAGCTGCCAAAAAAGCCAACACAGTTCTAGGCTGCATCAACAGAGGGAGAGAATCAAGATCACGTGAAGGGTTAATGCTACTTTATAAGGCCTTGGGAAGGCCACACTTGGAATACGGCATTCAGTTTTGGTCATCACGATGTAGAAAAGATGTGGAGACTCTAGAAAGAGTGCAGAGAAGAACAACAAAGAGGATGAGGGGACTGGAGACTAAAACATATGAAGAACGGTTGCAGGAACTGGGGATGTCTAGTGTAATGAAAAGAAGGACCGGGGAGACAGGATAGCAGTCTTCCAATATCTCAGGGGCTGCCACAAAGAATAGGGAGTCAAGCTATTCTCCAGGGCACCTGAGGACAGAACAAGAAGCAATGGGTGGAAACTAATCAAGGAGAGAAGCAACTTAGAACTGAGGAGACATTTCCTGACAGTGAGAACAATGAATCATTGGAACAGAAATTGCCTCACATCTGTGTTGCTCTCCATGTATGAAAGAACAACTAATTTCTTTCTTTTTTTAAGGTTCTTTAAAGCAACTTAGAACTGAGGAGAAACTTCCTGACAGTGAGAACAATTCATCAGTGGAATAGAAGTTCCCTTCAGACAAACAGCTATTCACATCTTCTTAAAGACTTCCAGGGTTGGGGCATTCACAACTTCTGGAGGCAACCTCTGTTCCACTGTTTAATTGTTCTCACTGTCAGGAAAGTTCTCCTCAATTCTAAGTTGCTTCTCTCCTGGATTAGTTTCCACCCATTGCTTCTTGTTCTGCCCTCAGGTGCCTTGGAAAATAGCTTGACTCCCTCTTCTTTGGGGCAACCCCTGAGATACTGGAAGACTGCTATCCTGTCTCCCCATGTCCTTCTTTTCATTAAACTAGACCTACCCAGTTCCTGCAACCGTTCTTCATATGTTTTAGTCTCCAGTCCCCTAATCACCTTAATTTTACCACCCTTCCCCAGCCAAATGTCCTACAAATAGGTTGGACCAAGTCAATAACCCTTTAGCCAGCCTGCTGGAGCATTAAGAGAGTTATCCAGTTATACTCAGGAATCTTAATCTTCTCCTTCTGCAATATACAAGTGTGGAAAACAACAATCAGCTGTTGTTTTTCCACCCTTGTATAATTCAGGCAAAGTGCCACTTCCATGACCTCTGTATATATCAGCCATTCAGATAATACACACAGCCAGTCTTGGCAGAGCACAAGCCAGCCTGTGCCTCCCTCACAAGGGAATTGAATAGCATAGCCAAGATGCCTGCCTTGGGCGGCCCGACTCTCTCTCTCAACCCCCAATTTGTCATTCTTCATCGTAATATTCTCTTCTGGGAGAACTTCGCCCTCCATTTAAGATCATGCTGAATGGTTCCTTTATCTACAGATTGAGGCTGTTGGGGGGAAGGAGAGGCCTGGGATCTTTGGGGCAGAGATGTGAGTAGAAATAGATCCAAGCTGGCACTGCCAAGTCCATCTGAGTGTTGAGCACAGCTACTAGGAACAAACACGGATCTTTGCTTTTGTTATAGTCATTTACAGAGGCCTTTTCGTAGGCAAAGCACAAAGTCCAGATAAGAACCACCAGAAAGAAGAGAGCTGCCGGGATTTGCAAGAAAGCTTTCTCATCTTTCATACAATACAATACAATAGCAGAGTTGGAAGGACCTTGGAGGTCATCTAGTCCAACCCCCTGCCTAGGCAGGAAACCCTATACCATTTCAGACAAATGGCTATCCAACATCTTCTTGAAGACTTCCAGTGTTGGGGCATTCACAACTTCTGGAGGCAACTTTTGTTCCACTGGTTAATTGTTCTAACTGTCAGGAAATTTCTCCTCAGTTCTAAGTTGCTTCTCTCCTTGATTAGTTTCCACCCATTGCTTCTTGTCCTGTCCCCAGGTGCCTTGGAGAATAGCTTGACTCCCTCTTCTTTGGGGCAACCCCTGAGATATTGAAACACTGCTATCATGTCTCCCCTAGTCCTTTTTATTAAACTAGACATACCCAGTTCCTGCAACCGTTCTTCATATGTTTTAGTCTCCAGCCCCTCATCCTCTTTGTTGCTTTTCTCTGCACTCTTTCTAGAGTCTCCACGTCTTTTCTACATCGTGGCGACCAAAACTGGATGCAAATATTCCAAGTGTGGCCTTACCAAGGCCTTATAAAGTGGTATTAACCCTTCACGTGATCTTGATTCTATCCCTCTGTTTATGCAGCCTAGAACTGGGTTGGCTTTTTTCATCTTAACAGGTAGTATTGACTTTTTGGTTTTTTGCCCTCTTGAAAAAGCTAAGAAACTTCTGGAATCCTGGGTGGCAGCAAGGAAGAGTTCTGTGGGACTCCTTGCCTCCTTCATACAATGCATTCCCCAGTTTCTAAAATAAGGGACCCCGAGGTCTTGCCCTCTCCACTTCATTCCCCTTCTAAGGAAAGCAGGTTTTCTCGAAATCCACCCCCCCTCCATCCCAGTGTCTTGATAATGTAGGGTTTTGATGTCACATCAGCTAGCCTCATAGTCAACCTATCAGTCTAATGCTCTTCCAATATTGTAAACTGAAAAGTAAGCCTGCAATGGAAACTATGAGGGGAGAAAAGAATTGGCTATAAAATCCAGAAGCTGCCTCAGGAAGTAAATTGGGAGTAGCTTCAGGATGAGCACTGAAGCACACAATAGGCGAAGTGGAAGAGGAAATATACAACGGATGAGGCACTATTTGTTCCTGGAACTGGCAACATGAAAAGCAACGACTCACAATTTTCAGGCACGCCGGAGCAGCCTGTAAAACCTACACTGCCATAGCTCTCGTTTTGGTTTCTCTGCCGTAAATACAATACAATACAATAGCAGAGTTGGAAGGGACCTTGTAGGTCTTCTAGTCCAACCCCCTGCCTAGGCAGGAAGCCCTATACCGTTTCAGACAAATGGCCATCCAACATCTTCTTAAAGACTTCCAGTGTTGGGGCATTCACAACTTCTGGAGGCAACTTCTGTCCCACTGATTAATTCTTCTAACTGTCAGGAAATTTCTCCTCAGTTCTAAGTTGCTTCTCTCCTTGATTAGTTTCCACCCATTGCTTCTTATTCTACTCACTGGTGCCTTGGAGAATAGCTTGACTCCCTCTTCTTTGGGGCAACCCCTGAGATATTGGAAGGCTGATATCATGTCTCCCCTAGTCCTTCTTCTCATTAAACTAGACATACCCAATTCCTGCAACGGTTCTTCATATGTTTTAGTCTCCAGTCCCCTAATCCTCTTTGTTGCTCTTCTCTGCACTCTGGAAAGAGTGCAGAGAAGTCTCCACATTTTTTCTACAATGTGGCAACCAAAACTGAATGCAGTAGGGCCTGCTGTCTGAAGGGCAACAGAGGTCCTCTGTAGAGTCCAGCAATGGCGAACCTTTTTTGGCTCGCGTGCCATAAGCGGGGTGAGCGCAGGGGGTTTGTGTGTTGGCGTGCCACACCCATAATGCAATCTGCGACCCTTCAGTGCGCATGCACGCATGACAGGCACTTCCCCAATTTTTTGGCATGCTTTTTTCGCCCTCCCTGGGCTCCAGAGGCTTTATAGGAGCCTGGGCAAGGCAAAAACAGCCTCCCCGTCCCCCTGGAGGCCCTCCAGAGGCTTCAGGAGCTTCCTTGAAGCCTCCGGAGTGGAAAAAACCAGCCCTATGGCAAACCGGAAGTTCGGGAACGGACTTCTGGTTTTCTTGTAGGGTGGGTTTAAGCATGCGGTAGTTTCACCATCCCGGGCATTGTCTGTTGATAGCTACAGAGACCCAATCAATGGCAGGGAAAGAAGCCAATCTGTTAGGAGTAGACTCCTTGAGTTGGGTAGGCAATATATATAATCCCATGATGACAAATGGTCATTGTGGCTTTAAGGATGTTGGAAGGTTAGAGAATGTAATTAGAGAATGTAATTATCTCCACTATAAGAGGAAGCCAGCAGAACGCATGCTCTCTCTCTCTGCCGGATTTGCTGATACCTCTGTTCGAAGATCTGTCTACGGATAACTGACTGCTCGTGTGCTGTGACTGACTGTGTTTAAAGAAGGAAGAAGTGTGGTTTACTGACTGTAAGCAAACTGCTATTTGTTAAGACTTGGTTTGACTCACTTAACCATCACTGCTTATGAAGCAGTAGTTTAGTTTTGCAACACCAGTAAAGCTATTTAATTGCTTTTACTAGACACTACTATTTGTGTGTTTACTAGCAATGTTTTCTCTAGCTGCACAACTTTCTGTCTCCCAACGGAGATATCCCCTAACGCAGGGATGTCCAAACTTGGGAACTTTAAGACTTGTGGACTTCAACTCCCAGAATTCCCCAGCCAGCTATGCTGGCTGGGGAATTCTGGGAGTTGAAGTCCACAAGTCTTAAAGTTCCCAAGTTTGGACATCCCTGCCCTAACGCAATCCTTCAGATGAAGGGCCTTTCCTGTCTAGGGAGTTAAAATGTCCTCCAGCCCTCCTTGAGTGGGCAGAAAACACCTGTCAGTGTTGCCTCTCTTTCAAGTCATTGCAGCCCCTGCCTTCCCTTCAACATAACATCTGACAACAGATTTTACAGGCTTCCATTTAAGTCCTTCCTCAGTGACAAAAGCTTAGGGGGGTGACTCTCTTCAGAGCATGGTTACAGTGGGGAGAAATGGTAGAGGTATCACCTTGAGCTTCTGGAGGGAAGGTGGGATAAAATCTCACAAATAGCAACAACAAAGAGGTGTTGCCTTTGGGGAGGGGCTGTTCTGGACCTCCAGCTCATTTTCTCCACACGGGCACTGGCAAGGTTTGGAAATTCCTCCAAAGTTGGCTGGTTTGGGCTGGTTCCAAGATGGGCTTCAGCAGAGAAGGGCAGTGGAACCCATAACAATTCCTGGCTTCTTGGAGAAAAGTTAATCACTATTGGTCAGGGAGGTTCGGGTGTTTGTATCACATGCTAAACCCATTTTTGTGCAAATGTAGGTGATATGTTTTTGCTGGCGACCTTTCTCTTGCATATACTGTGGTCTCATTTCCCTGAGCAGAGACCCTATTTGACAATTGGTGCAGTTGACTTGCATTTCAAAACTACTTATGCCTCCGTGTTCTGTCCGCGGCCTCAGAATAAACAAGAACCCAAACTTGGCTGTTGGCTGCTGTTAATAAGCAAGATAATCAGTCCCTTGGCTGAGAGCCCAGAAACTCACGGCACAGGCTTGGCTTCGCAGCGAACTTTCACACAAGCCTTCAAACTCACAGGAAACTGAACGGGCACGGGCTTCAACTCACACAGACATCCATGACTCCTTCACTGAACGGTTGTTTCCTGCAAATGTCCCCTCCCATCGCCTCCCCTATAAGCTCTCTAGGAGGAGCCAATCAACAACCACCTGGTGCCTAATCACCTTCTGTGAGTCTGCCTCCAGAGTTGCTGCCTCCGCCTCCCAGCTCTTCGCATTCTAGCGTCAGGAACAAACTGACTCTGGTCTTCCCTACTGCTCCATGCCTCAGGCGCCACCTGGTGGCCAACCAGCCTCTCTGCTCCCTGCTCTGACTCTGAACACCGCCCAGGGTCTCCCTCATCTTCCAGGGCAGACTCATATGGTTCCTCACTTTCAGAGTCCATCAACAGCTCAGCCAGTCCCTGCTGGGCCACAACACTTATGCTGCATTTTGGAGCTGTAGATACAGGAGCCCATTTCACCCTTCCCGTCAATTCAATGAGGCTATGTGAAAAAAAGAAAGTTCTCGGGGAAATGTTTTTAAAAGGATTGTTCTGGCAGTCTGGGCTATTTCTTTGTTCACCCTCCCAATCTGTACTGGTGGTTCCATCCTGGCTTCACGAGGCAGGTTTCAAATGATCCTGCAAGAACAACTAATCTTTTGTATTCCTGCTGAATCCTGAATGCCTCCCTCACAATTCCCCCAGCTAAGAAGGCAGAAGGAAGGGCCTTCCTAATCAGCCCCTGGAGATTTGCTGAGCTTGTCAAAGCAGTCCAAAACAAAAAAAAAATGTGACAAAGAAAAGGCTCATCTTCCTAATCTTCCTAACCGTCTGATTTCCCGGTTTCTCTCTTCACAAAGCAGTAGGGCAACGTGCAATTAACCAATGGAACTCATTGCCAGTGGCTAGTGTAGAAGAGGCAAAGGTACCAGTAAACTTAGGAAGGCTTCTGGGAAATAAATATTTCCAATTACAGATGATTGCTGGAATCTTCAGTTATGAATACCATTTGCCTTAAGCAAATAACACAGTCAAGTATTAAGGAGATACAAAATTTATACTATACCACAAGAGGTTCTGGAAACAAAGCAAACAGCATGTGTGAAAAAGGGGTTGGATTCAGAGGTAGGTTGCTCTCGGATTGGCCCAGATCGGGCAAACCAGTAATTTATTTATTTTATTTTTTATTTTATTAAATTTATACCCCACCCTTCTCCTAAAAAAGGACCCAGGGCGGCGCACAGGCATCATTAAAATCATACAAAAATAAAAAAATACAAAATTGTTAAAAACTAATTAAATAGTCCCTGTGCTAAAATTAATAAGACTCTAAAATTTAAAAATTATCCCTATAAAAGTCAGAAACGGGGGTTATGCTAGGCCGGCTTGTTGAAATAAATAGGTTTTAAGATGTTGGCGGAAAAGGCGGAGGTCCATGATGGTGCGTAGATCGGGGGGAAGGTCGTTCCAGAGGGCAGGGCCCGCCACAGAGAAGGCTCTTCCCTTGGGCACCGCCAACCGGCATTGCCCGGCCGACGGTACCCTGAGAAGGCCCTCTCTGTGGGAGCGGATCGGTCGAAGGGATGTATGGGGCAGGATGGTGGTGGGAGGCTCCGCCCACCCACATAGATACTTCTGCGCATGAGCAAACTGGTAGTCACAGGCTGTATTCTATGGTGTGAGGTGGGAAATTTGGTGGAATGGATATAACACAACTGAGCTGCAAGAAATCCAGATAATGGCTAGATAGTTTTCCTGCCATCTAACAGTAACTATTGCAGCCAGATACACCAGGTCAAAAGCAGGTTTAAAATAAAGCCTTCTTCTAAATAATATTTATGTCAAATCATAGACCGGTATTTCTTAAACCTTTGGCTCTCAAAATGACTCCCAACTTTTAGAAATGATGGAAGAACCTCAAAATGGTTTTGTTAGTGCGAGTTATATCTACTGTTGTTTGGATGTTGTTCAGTCACTAAGTCATGTCTGATTCTTCATGACCCCATGGAGCTGTGACCTAGAGGTGGAGCTCTCACCTTCCAGTCAGGAGGTTGTGAGTTCAATCCTAGGTAGAGGCAGATGTAGGGTCTCCTGCTTGGACAGGGGGTGGGACTAGATCAGTGGTGGGTTTCTGCAGGCTCGCACATACTCGCGAGAGCCGGTTGGTGAAATTTAGAGAACGGGTGAGAGGGGGTTCCACCGGCGTACCTGGAAGTAAATCTGGCCTGCCGCTGCCAGTGACTCAACGGGAAGGAACGGAAGGAAGGAAGGAAGGAAGGAAGGAAGGAAGGAAGGAAAGAAAGAAAGAAAGAAAGAAAGAAAGAAAGAAAGAAAGAAAGAAAGAAAGAAAGAAAGAAAGAAAGAAAGAAAGAAAGAATTTATCATCACAATTGAGTTCAAAATTTTGGTTGCTAAGCAAGAGCGTTGTTAAATGAGTTTCACCACATTTTAAAAGGTGGCCACTCCCACCCTGTCACATGACTGCCAAGCCACACCCACAAAATAGGCCACACCTACAGAATAGGTTCTAAAAAAATTTGAAACCCACCACTGGACTAGATGACCTGCAAGATCCCTTCCAACTCGGTTAATCTGTCTATTTAAACAATATTGTCCATTAGATGTTAACATATTTTTTATTTATTTATTTATTTATTTATTTATTTATTTGTTTATTTGTTTATTTGTTTATTCAAATTTGTACCCCGCCCTTCTCCTTGTTAGGACCCAGGGCGGCGCACAGGCATTATTAAAACCACAGTAAAATAAATACTTTCCATGATAAAAACTTTCCATGATAAAAACCTATATTTTAAGAACAAATAAAAATAATGAGAAGAGTGTCATTGTTTTAAATGTTTGCAAATATCTTCTAGTAAAAAAAAAAAAGATTTTCCAGACTGGGAAGGGTCTTGGACAACTCATGGGGGGTCTTCAGACCACACTTTAAAAAACACAATTGTAGACAATCTCCTGGTTTATTTCTGATGATTATACAGCCATAGTTGCATAACTACATTTCTACCTGAGATCTTGATGGAAGGGAGGAAAAAACCCCAATAGGTATTGAATAGAGATAGACAAATATTTAATTACATGGCCGAGCAGCCTAAACCAGGGGTCCCCAACCTTTGCAACTTTAAGTCTGAAGGACTTCAGCTCCCAGACTTCTCCAGCCAGCCAGTTTTGAACGTGGAAATACTTAAACCATTTCTATTGGCTACCTTGAGGAACAAGCCTTTTTAAGGCAGGGGTTCTCCAACCTTTGCAACTTTAAGTCTGAAGGACTTTGCTGGCTGGAGAAGCTTTGCTGGCTGGAGAAGTCTGGGAGCTGAAGTCCTTCAGACTTAAAGTTGCAAAGGTTGGAGACCCTTGCTATAGTCAATACTTCCCTCTTTGCTGGCTGGAGAAGTCTGGGAGCTGAAGTCCTTCAGACTTAAAGTTGCAAAGGTTGGAGACCCCTGGCCTAAACAAAAGAGCTTTACAGACTTGGGGCTTACCATGCAGGGAGACTTTTCAGATGTGTGGATCTGCAACTGTCACAATTCCCAGGCATTAAGAAGCTTGGGAGGTTGAAGAAGGCTAGTGTAGGAATTAGGCTAGTGAAGGCTAGTGTAGGAGTAATGGGGAACCTTTTTCGGCTCATGTGCCAGAAGTGGGGGGGAGCGAAGGGGGGGGAAGCGCAGGCATGTTGCACCCATAATGCAATGTGCAACCCCCCTCCAGCATGCATGCGTGCATAACAGGCACAACCCCCCTTTTTTTGCATGCTTTTTTCGCCCTCCCCAGGCTCCATGGGCTTTCTATCAGCCTGGGGCATGTGATAACATCCTCCCCTGCCCCCCTGGAGACCCTCTGGAGCCTTCAGGGACCTTCAGGAGGCTTCCCTGAAGGCTCCCGAGGACTAAACTTACTTTAATTACTTTACTTTAATTCGACTTATTAACCGCCCCCTCTCCCCGAAGGGACTCAGGGCGGTGCACAGGAAATATAAAAACACAATACATCACAATAAATGCATAAATATTTAAAACTATATTAAACTAACACCCTGTGCTAAGATCTCCCCGTTAAAATTACCGTAAAACCCAATATAAAAATGTCTCTACTAACTAAGGCTAAGTACAGTAGGTTAGGCCAGGCCGGCCTGTTGGAAAAGGTAAGTTTTTAATTGCTGGCGGAAGGAGCGGAGGCCCGTGATGGATCTAAGTTCGGGGGGTAGGTCGTTCCAGAGGGTAGGGCCCGCCACAGAGAAGGCCCTTCCCCTGGGCGTCACCTGCTGGCATTGCCTAGCGGAGGGCACCCGGAGAAGTCCCTCTCTGTGGGAGCGAATCGGCCGAAGGGATGTATGGGGTAAAAACAGCCCTATGAGCAAACCGGAAGTCCGTTCCCCAACTTCCAGTTTGCCTGTAGGGCTGGTTTTTTGCACTCTGGAGGGGGGGGGCTGGGAGGCTGTTTTCACCCTCCCCAGGCTCCTATAAAGCCTCTGGAGCCTGGGGAGGGTGAAAAATGGCTTTAAAAAAGGCCGAACCCAGCTGGCCAACGTGTGCATGCGCATTGCCAGCTGACAGGACAATGTATGCCATAGGTTCGCCATCCCAGGCCTAGGCAACATGTGATTCCCAGAAATCATGGGGCCGTGTTGATGACAGGGGTTGAACAGCAGGGTGGGGAAGATACCATGTAGCCCATCATTTGGGATTTTACTGAAATGCCCCTGTTCCTAACTCAAGGAATCCATGGCTGTGCCCATTTTAACCGCATCACGACCAATCCACAGTAGATCCTGGATTCTTTCACAGTGTTTCTTTCAAATTGCTGCCTCTGGTTCTTACTACCTGCAGTTAAATTGTGCCATAATTGGCTGCTTAAAGACTTGATGAGAGTTGATGTTATAGCTGCATAATTAACAGGGAGACCGCAGCTACTACTTGTCAACTCACAAGACTTGTTCGAGTCAACATTTTGTTTTATTGTGCAAGATTCTTTTAAGTGCTTCTAGGCTGATGTAAGCAGAAAGGTGAAGTATTTATTTTATTATTCTGTGGTTAATCTTGGGTGAGATTCACAGCCTTTGGGGCTGGTTGGTAGCTCAACAGCTCGAGTCCTAACCAAGGACCTAGGAACCGTCAAGGTAACGTGGGAGGATAGAAGCTGTTCCAAGTAGGGTGGTTTTTTGTAGACTCAGAATGTTCAAGTCCAGTAAATTTAGAATTTCTACATAGCGAGGGAGCCTTTTAGGGATTGCTCTGGCAATTTTAATTTTTCCCTAGATTGATGTGCTATTCTTATTTATAGTATACAAGGGGAACTGTACTGGATGCACAGAACATAGACTGATGGATAAACCCTCCCTCGTTTCTCCTTCCCTCCCTCCCTTCCATCTGTCAAGAGCCAATGAGAAAACATCTGTTAGTTACTTATCAGTTAAAGAGTTTTCCAAAAGAAAAAAAAAGTTTTTGCACTCTGCAAACCTCTAAAAAACAGCCCATTTTTTGCAAAAATGAGCCTGTTTTTTTTTCAAATAAAAGTCATGAATAGCCTTGGGGGGGCTTGCAGAGGAGTCCTGGGGGGCGGGGGGGAAAGAGCAAAAAACAGCCTGTTTTTCGTGAAAATGGGCCTCTTTTGCCCAAAAAATTGCATGCATAGCCTTATGGAGGCTTATAGAGCGCTGCTGGGGGCTTGGTGGGGGGGTTAATGACCCATTTTTTGCTCATTTCTGCCCTCCCCAGCCCCCAGGAGCTCTCTGGAAGCCTCCATAAAGCTATGCATGGCCATTTTGGTGAAGGGGGTGGGGCTTCGGGAGGCAAAAAAATTGCTGTATTTGATATATAAGACGCACCCAGGTTTTCAGTATTAACAGGCCCTATATACTCTTTTTAGAGGAAAAAAGGTGCGTCTTATACTCTGAAAAATATGGTACTATCCTGAAGGTTGGAGCTGGGGAAGAGGCACATTTTGACAGATGCCAAGTCTAGCAGGCTTAGTCACTTGATAAAACCCATTCTAATGTAATGTAACCCAAAGAACGTTTTGTCATCATTAAATAGCAGCTGTTAAATGCTGTGAGATCAGTGTTTATTAAGAGCTAAGATTGTATCCAAGTCTAAGCATATCCAACGGAAACCTCTGTCTTCAAAGTAGTGCATTTCAATCCATGTTTCTTTGGGTACAGATCTATCTTCAAGAAGAGTATATAGGGCTTGTTAATATTGTCCCACCAACTCATTCATCATTGTTTATTAATAATCAAGAACACACCAAAGTAAGCAATTAATTGTTTATTTTATACGTACAGTAAACAATTTAAGGGAACATAGCAGAGCAAAATGACATAAAAGTAAAAGATCAAGAGGCAAAGTAGCACACACATATACATATACTCAGAAATCTGTCTTCTGAGAATTTCCTTCCTATCATTGATTCTTCTGTACCTTAATTAGGGCAGCCAAATATACTCAGTGCGGAGGAGAAATGATCTAAATCATCACACAAGTCCTGGAATTCTTCATTCTGGCATTCATCTTCATTTGGCCATCTCTCAATCCAGGTGCTCTTTGTAATGAAGTAGGAAATTCTGGAAAGAGGAAGCAAGTTTTATTTTAAAAGTCAGCCCTGCAAAGAAATTCTTTGAACTGTCTCCTGTTGGAACAATGTGCTGAGCTTGGTCTGAATGCAATATAGTTTTTAATCATGCCGTCCCTATGAATATGACATTTCAATTTCGATTTGGCTTTTTAGGGGGAAAGAAGAAACTTTTCTTTTTCCTTCAAATCCGGATCCCAAAAACAACTGAATTCTAGAAAGTTCAAATGGCGGCTGATTGCTACAATAATGAACGAATTCAATGATAAATCAGTTTTGCCTCATCGATTTCTTATCGCCAGTTCCAGACTTTAAGCATTTCAGTTGAGATGTAGAGTGGAAAATTGGATCTGAATGCTACAGATATATACTATCAACAGATCGTAGGTCAGATCCCTAACGATCCCTGCCATTCAATTGGGAGGAGTGGGGGGGCCTTGGAGCCAATTTACTAGCAGTACCTGTAACAACTGTGATTTGCAGCTGGCTGCCTGTCGCTGGAAGGCTGGAGATCTCAACATCTCTGGAGGAATGTTTATAATAGCCATGTGGGACATCTTACTTTAATGTCTAACCAGAGACAGCCATGGGAATGTATGCTTATTCGACTCTCAAGGCAGAAGAGTCAAGAAAACATTTCCACACTTGTGTATTGACCAGAATCTGCCTTCTGACAAAGATCATTATCCGTTTAATCCCACTTGCATTGCCTAAAGGGATTCAGATGTTGCTTCGCCTCTAATGGTTACCATCCTGCTTAATTAAAGGTTCGTTTTGAAATAATCCATTTCAAGAGTCTTTACTTTCTTAAGTTAGGAGAGGAGCCATTACATCATAGTAAGTATATTTGTGGGACCCAAATGGAATGAAAAACCCCTTGGCCTGCAGCTAGAACTTCTCAAAGGCAAAGAGATGCCTCAGGCTTATGGTAGTTAAGACAATCATAAATTCAGGAAGATTTTAAGAAGTATTAGATAAAGATGAGAAAATCCTTGTTGTTTTGGAAAGTTAAACCACTGAAACAGTATTTTGATCTTCTCCAGGTAAATGAGTATCAACCTTAATGTTTCCAAAAATACCTAAAAGAAAAGTTGCATGTTCCTAATCACAGGGTGATTAATTTACTCATGTTGAGTATATATTTGACTATAAAGAGGAACAACTAGATGCAACCCTTCCCCTATTGAGCTGTCGGTACTATAAAAACAATTTGTACAAACAAAAACAATTCAGCGCAAAATGAAAGGATTGGATTAATTGGTCTGAGCTGCAAAAATTTAGGCAACCACTAGGGAGTACCAAAGAAATACAGACAATTTTCACTTTCTGTTGCCATCATGTGCAAATCCTTACAGGCCAGATCTGGAGGCACTGGGAAATTTGTGGTTGTGATAGAAAGGACCCCTCCAGGCAAGCACAGCTCTTCAGTAGGTCATAGAGCATAAGGACTGTGTGGCTTCTGTGCAAAGCATCTGGGCCAAAGCGTTAGATGTTCCCAGAGAGATTTAGTTGGGCAGATGGTGCTATCCATACATGAAGGAATCTAAAAATCCTCGTTAAGGGTATTCCACAAGTCTTCCCCACAATGTCACATCTAACCAGTGATGTGCAGGGAGATTTATGGCTGGTGAGGCAGTGACATAGTGGTGGGTTTCAATTTTTTTTAGACTGGTGCACTTCAACTCCCAGAATTCCACAGCCAGGCATGCTCAGTTCTGATTTAAAGTGACAGCATTTGTTTTTTTCGTTTGCGAAAGAAGTTTCCTTCTTTCTTTCTTTTTTCTTCTCCCTTCCCCTCCTTCCTCCCTCTCTCCCTGTCACCCCCTCTCTCTCTCAAAAAAACAACAACACACACACACACAGAAGTTGGATTGGACTATCTCTCCTACCCCCTTCCCTCTCTCACTCACTCACTTTCTCTCAAACACACACACACACACACACACACACACACGTTGGATTGGATATATGTTCCAATGGCTTGAAAGCAGCTCCTCTGCCATCCCCCCACCCCCATTCCCCAAATACCCCCAATTGCAACGGGAGCCTGCTGTTCTGGGTGGGAAATGCCTGAAACACAATAGAGCCCACCCACTGCTTCAGAGAGGACTTCAACTCTGCTCTTGCCTCAGATCCTCTGAAGAAGCCCCGCCCAAACGAACCGCCCTCTACTCTGAGGCAGGAGAACTGCGTGCCTCACCTTACATCAGGAATTTCTAGGCTTTTAACCCTCGCTTAACTCTGCTCGAGCGACCATGAAACACACAAAGTCAGGCAGTTCTCCAGCCTCATAGCAGAAGGCACATTGTTACAGGCTTTTTAAAACAGTTAAGCAGAGTCATCCATGGTGAGGCAGCAACTAGCTCAGCCTGACTTCAGCTCTCGCCTTTTTCCTTTCACATTTTTCCCCGCTTTTCGTGATTAGAGCGGGTGAGGCTGTGCCTCCCCTGCGTCATCTGACCGCCCGTCACTGCATCCAACCTATAGAATTCTTCCATGGCATCCAATAAAACTGAGGGACAGGCTTTGCTTAATGTCAGGCTTTGCTTAATGTCCTTCCATAACCGAGAAAGAAAACTGCCAACTCCACTTTTGTAGAGGTAACGATACTTGTACTGGTTATGAAAAGAAAGGAAAGCAAGATCTGAGCCAAAAAGGCTGGAACGTGTACATATCGAACGTTTGCCCAGCACCTTCCTCTCAATCACCCCAACCCAATGACCAATCTGCAGCTCCCAAAGGTGTCGTATGGGGTGCATCTTCAAACAGCCTCATTGAGTTGGTATGCAGAGAGGGTTGACCTTGACCAAGTCCAAACACAGGCCGTCAGTGATGGGGAGAACTAAACTCCCTCCTGATAAATCCTCCAGCACCAGAAATTCCCCACCCCAAATACCTCGAGCCCCCTCCCTCCCCGTTTCTATGGCAGCCGATAGCAAGCAAGCAAAGTGGAGGCTGACGCTGAGGAAGAATGAATATTTTGATATTAAAAGATTCAGATTAGGGTTGCTTTCAGAGTTGCAACACAACATTCTATGGCGCTGTAGTTATATTTAGGGGTTCTGTGGATTTGATAGCTGTTAGGGGTAAAAAAAACACCCCCGTTGGAAAAATAAACAGGCGGAATAGTGCAATACACCGGACAGCAAGAGATACGTTGCTTTAACCACACACAAACTCTAAAACACGGATAGTAGAAAAAATAAATAGTCTTTACTTTCGTAGTAACTAAAATACTTCTTCCAAACAGACTAACTCCTCTAACAATAAACAGTCCTTCACCAAAACCACAGTTATCTTACAGTAATTCAAACAATGATACTTCTTCCGTCCTCAGTGGCAATCAGGAAGCAAAGGAAAGCAAAAGGAGATGAACTGTGTTTCCAGCTGCCTTTTATGATTGAGCTGGGAAGCACAGCCAATCAGATTCCACATAGTTCTTAAAGTTACATATACTCTTTAAGAATCCTGGCTTATATATATTGTCAACCCAACTTCAGGATAATTATCCTAACAATAGCAGAAAAGCAAAGTCTCTAAAATCTTAGAAATTTTTTTTAAAAAGTGAAATACGTACTTGTCTTCCATTTGCCACAGGTCACTGCTGAGACCCCAGATCAGGTAATAATCGTTCACCTTCAGATTCAGAGCCTCCTGGCACTTCCTTGGACTTATATACTGGCGGGCCGCTGCTCGTGGATTTCGGTCAGTGCCTGCAGACATTAGATAGAGTCTGAATAAACATTTCAATGGGGACATGGTGTTACATTGGTTGAATACAAATACTGGATGTATTACATAACCAATGGCAAGCAAAGAAGAAGAAGAAGCTGTATTTAGTGGGTGAATTGATTCTTTCTCCAACTGCTATTGGTCCATATTTATCGCCCTGGGATAAACAAATTTATCTTCTCAGTTCTACATTTTTCCTTGGAGAGGTCCATTGTATGCAACATGGATACTGATAAACCAGGTCCCTACCTCAAATCTGGAGCTGTGGGTGATCCAGAGAAGATTCCTCTGAACAATACTGAAAGGGGGGGGGGCATTTCTGCAGAGGGGAGGGAGGCTATTGGCAGCCCTCCTACAAAAGATCCCACTCAATACAATGCAATACAATAGCAGAGTTGGAAGGGACCTTGGAGGTCTTCTAGTCCAACCCCCTGCCTAGGCAGGAAGCCCTATACCATTTCAGACAAATGGCTATCCAACAACTTCTTGAAGACTTGCAGTGTTGGGGCATTCACAACTTCTGAAGGCAACTTCTGTTCCACTGATTAATTGTTTTGACTGTCAGGAAATTTCTCCTCGGTTTTAAGTTGCTTCTCTCCTTGATTAGTTTCCACCCATTGCTTCTTGTCCTGCCCTCAGGTGCCTTGGAGAATAGCTTGACTCCCTCTTCTTTGGGGCAATCCCTGAGATATTGGAAGACTGCTATCCTGTCTCCCCTGGTTCTTCTTTTCATTAAACGAGACATTCCCAGTTCCTGCAACCGTTCCTCATATGTTTTAGCCTCCAGTACCCTCATCCTCCTTGTTGCTCTTCTCTGCATTCTTTCTAGAGTCTCCACATCTTTTCTACATCGTGGCAACCAAAACTGGATGCCGTATTCCAACTGTGGCCTTCCCAAGGCATTGCAAAGTGGTATTAATCCTTCACGTGATCTTGATTCTCTCCCTCTGTTGATGCAGCCTAGAACTGGGTTGGCTTTTTTGGCAGCTGTTGGTTGTTTAGAGGATATTCTGACTCATCCAGATTGATCAGGACACAGAAAATTGGTAGAATGATAAAAACGTCCCCTCCCCTTTCTTCTCATGGTACTTGTCCTAGTTCCTCATTCCCTCAGACAAAATTCTGAACATTTATTTAAAGCAGAAACTTTCTCTTTTGAAACTCTATTGTGAGTTTGAATAACAGTAATAATAAACTTTCTTTTGAGGCAATTGACACTCAAGGAAAATTCTCGGAAACACTGAAGTTCTGATCACACAGATGAAAATTCAGTCGGTAAGGAAAGTTCTTCCTGGTATCTGGGTGACCCCCAGCCTGTTGGCCTTCTAGAAAGCCTTCAAGGCCTGGCTTCAAGACCTTGGGTTAGAGCAGGGGTCTCCAACCTTGGCCACTTCAAGACTTGTGGCCTTCAACTCCCAGAATTCCTCAGCCAGCAAAGCAAAGCTCTTGCTTATGGTTGAGGGGTTCTGGGAGTTGAAGTCCACAAGTCTTGAAGTGGCCAAGGTTGGACACTCCTGGATTAGAGTGATTGGGGTTCCCATCAGTTACATTTGGACTTGTTGATGTTATCAGTTGGATTCAGCTGGTGTTCCTGTTCTTTATTCATTTGTCCTATCCCATTAAAAATTTCAATATATTGCATTTTCAATTTTGTTTGATTTTATTGTACATTGCCCAGAGTTGCTTTGGTGGGGGTGGGGAGACAATTAAAATGAATATATTAAATCAAGTTAAATACAACAATGTGAACTTTTGACGGGGGTTCAAATAAACTTTCGGATTTTGTGAAAATATTTCCACTATTTAATACGTGATATAATTTAGGGGAAACATTCTTACCACTTTTAATAACTCCTAAAATGTCCATGACATAGATATTATTGCCATCTTTTTCTTCTATTCGAAGCAGCCTGGCTTTGTAGACTTTGAAGGAGAAAGAGAGAAACAAGACTCATTAAGACAAATTATTGTTCACCCTGAGTGGTATAATCAGAGAGGCACAGATGCCGCTAATTGTCCATGGAGATTCCCAACCATCCAGGTCATGGTTGTCCCAAAGATGCTTTTCCAGAAGGCACCTGGATTTCCTGTCTTTCCAAGAAAGTCCAGCTGCCTTTTGGAAAAGCACCTTTGGGACAGGTACTGCTAACAATACAATAATACAATAGCAGAGTTGGAAGAGACCTTGGAGGTCTTCTAGTCCAACCTCCTACCTAGGCAGGAAACCTTATACCGTTTCAGACAAATGGCTCTCCAACATCCTCTTAAAGACTTGCAGTGTTGGGGCATTCACAACTTCTGGAGGCAACTTCTATTCCACTAATGGATTGTTCACACTGTCAGGAAATTCCTCCTCAGTTCTAAGTTGCTTCTCTCCTTCATTAACCTTCCCACCTAGACTATGGGCACTTCCAGGTGGATCTTTGTGGCAGTCTAGAATCCTCCCGGTGAGGCTGCTGAGTATTAGCTCCACTGTGGGGTTCATGGGCGCAAATGGTGCGTTTTCTCTTGAGTGTGATGCTATTATCAGTCATGTGAGGTAATCCACACAGGAAACATGGCCAGATGGACTACAATTACTTTATTGTAAGGTGGCATTAACAGAATCTTGCAAATCTGAAAGTACATTTCTCCCCTGTCGCCTTTACAGCCCAAGAAACGAGAGACGGTTTTTGGCGAGACATTTGCCCCACTTTTGTGTAGGCTAAGCTGCCCCTTGTCCAGCCACTCCCTGGCTGTAGCTCTTTCCTCTGTCTCCCAAGGTCATTCTCAGACACCATTACAGGTTGGTTGGAATGATCTTAAGAGACAAGAGGAAGACCTGCAGCCTAGGCAATGATCTCACGAGAGGCACACAATCTGTGGGTGTGGGGAAAGCATGAGAAATATTTCAACCTTCCCTAGTTTTCCAGAGACTAGAAAGAGAGGAAGGGAGAAATAGTTTCAACCTTCAAGAAAGGGTTTAATGTTGTACTTATGATAAATACTGTGATGTGCCTGGTTGTTCTTCTTGTCTGAACCACTTTGAAGGGCTAACTGTAAGCTTCCAAATAGTCCTTTCCACCATTTGTGAAAAGGTCCATCTCTTTAGTTATCATCTTTAAAGCGCTCCATGGCTCGGGACCTAGCTATCTGCGGGATCGGATCCTGCCTCATACATCCTCACGGCCGATTCGCTCCCACAGAGAGGGGCTTCCCCGGGTGCCGTCCACTAGACTTTGTCAGCGGGCGACGCCCAGGGGAAGGGCTCTCTCTGTGGCGGGCCCTGCCCTCTGGAACGATCTCCCCCCCGACATTAGAACGACCACGGACCTCCGCTCCTTCCGTCTGAAACTAAAAACACATCTTTTCTGCTTGGCCGGCCTAGGGTAGTCTCTCTCTATGGGGTTTTTATTTAATTATTGGGTATTTTAGTGTTTAATGGGATTTTAGCACAGGTATTAGATTTAATTCGTTTTTATGCTATGTTTGTATATTTATTGTTTTATTTTTTCCCTGTGCACCGCCCGGAGTCCCTGTGGGGAAAGGGAGCGGTTTTACAAATTAAATATATTATTATTATTATTATTTAACAGATGAACAGAGTTGGAAGGGGCCTTGCAGGTCATCTAGTCCAACCCCCTGCCCAAGCAGGGGACCCTACCTCTGCCTCTCCCTAGGATTGAACTTACCACCTTTAACAGATTAACAAGAGTTGGAAGGGGCCTTGCAGGTCATCTAGTCCAACCCCCTGCCCAGCAGGAGACCCTACCTCTGCCTCTCCCTAGGATCGAATTCACAACCTTTAACAGATGAACAGAGTTGGAAGGGGCCTTGCAGGTCATCTAGTCCAACCCCCTTGCCCAAGCAGGAAACCCTACCTGTGCCTCTCCCTAGGATCGAACTCACAACCTCCTGCTTGTAAGGCAAGAGCTCCACCTCTAGGCCACAGCAGCTCACCCCACTTCACACAGCAAGGTAGCGTTTAACTTTTGGGTTTTGAGATGAGGGCCATGCAGATGATTGCAATTTGGCTTTATGCTACTTTTTGAAGGACTGAAAATGAAAACAGTGAGTTTTCATTTCATTTGCAGTATGGAATTCTTTTCTGACTCTCGGTGTTTTGGCTCTGCTGACTCATTGATCCAGATCTATTTCTAGGAGCCCTTGATTGTTAGGTTACACGGGAGGGTCAATAACACCCCAACAAACAGCACCGTGTTAATTAGAAAAATATCCCTGCAGAATGAAGGTGTGTACCAGCAGCTAAGCATCCTGGGGGTAAAAGAAAATCCATGAATATTATGAATAAATTCAGAATGGTTGCTTCAAATCATGTCTTCTTGACAGTTAGAAATATACTATTAACAATGAAAGACCCCACTACCTTATTAAAAAGATTCTACAATATAAATACCATAATCCACACTTCGATCGCAGGCTTTTTGAATTCGTAACGAAAGATCAATCTTTTCCTGCTGTTTGAGCAAGGAGCAGTTTTCTTCAAGGGGAGAAAAGAGAAGAGAGAATGTTGAATCGATTGTTGAGGATACATGTTCTGATTTAGAAGGCATTGCTAGGGCAAAAGGTAGCCATCACAAAGCAGGTAACATCTCATTTGGAGAAGACATCTGTGTTCGATCATCAGAAACAGGCAACACTAATTTAAATGTGACACTGTATATCTAGGGATAATATACAAACATAGTTATTTGATAATGTGATATTGCAAATAACAGAATAACAGATTGTAAGGAACCTTGGAGATCCAGTCCAACCCTCTGTTCAGGCAGGAAATTCTGTACCATTTCAGACAAATGGCTGTCCAGTCTCCTCTTAAAAACTTCCCTTGTTGGAGCACCCACAAGTTCTGGAGGCATGTTGTTCCACTGGTTAATTGTTCTCCTTAGATATTGGAGCATTGTTATTATGTCACTCCTAGGCCCCCTTTTCATTAAATTAGACCTACCCAGTTCCTGCAACCGTTCTTTATATGTTTTAGCTTCCAGTCCCCTAATCCTCTTGGTTGCTCTTCTCTGCACTCTTTCTAGAGTCTCCACATCTTTTCTACATCGTGGCGACCAAAACTGAATGCAAATATTCCCAGTGTGGCATTCCCAAGGCCTTATAAAGTGGTATTAACCCTTCATGTGATCTTGATTCTCTCCCTCTGTTGATGCAGCCTAGAACTGGGTTGGCTTTTTTGGCAGCTGCTGCACACGGCTGGCTCCTATTGTATGTGATTGACCACTAGATCCCTCTCGCAGCTACTACTATTGATCTAGATGCCACCTATACTATACATGCGAATTTTGTTTTTCTTGCCTAAATGTAGAACCGTACTCTTTTCACCATTGAATTTCATTTTTTTAGATAGTGCCCAATGTTTAAATCTGTCAAGATCCTTCTGCATCTTAAGCCTATCTTCTGGAGTGTTGGCTATTCCTGCCAGCTTGATGAGTTCCCCATCTATCCCCTCATCTAAATCATTGATGAAGCTATTGAAGTATACTGGGTCTAAGAAAGAACCTTGAGGTACCCACGCCATACTTCCCTACATGTAGATGCAGTTCCATTAAAGACCATACGTTGAGTGTGGTTTGTTAGCCAGTTAGAAATCCAACTGAGAGTGATGCTGTCTAACCCACATTTTGCTATCTTATCAAGTAGTAGGTTGTGGTCTACTTTATCAAATGCACTTCCTTATTTTCTCTGAAGAGAAAATCAGATAAGAATTGTGCTGTATTTAAGGAGCAAAGGAAACACTGGGTCTTTCAAAAGCAAATCTGGCAGCTCTGAGCTCAGGTTCATTATGCTCTGAAATAAAAATTCAGTAATTGTGATGAACCCCGTACTAGCAATCTTCGGCATCTCCTTTTTCAAGCATGAATAAATCATTGATGCCACGTATATTGCATTTTGAGAAGAAGTCTTTATACTAAATTATCTGGAAGTTATCATCACTCACATGGGGATGTATTAATGGCTCCACCATTTATGGGTGGTTGATTGCAGATTAGTTTCAAATTGCAAATTCTTTTACTCTATGTAACATCAAATCATATCCCCACTTTCCATATTGTTTTCATGACGATACATGAAGTAGTCTGAAATCAATAGATGTGTAGATGAGGAGGACTTACACTGGATCTACACACAATGCTTTGACAAGCTGCTACTTCACCCAGATTGTCTAATCTTCATTTTTGTCACCTATGTTGTACAGTGGTACATAGCAGAGAAACTAAGCGTGCCTTTGTTGTTGGTGTTGTTAGTTGCGAAGTCGTGTCTGACCCATCACGGCCCCATGGACAATGTTCCTCCAGGTCCTGTACCATCCTCTGGAGTCCATTTAAGCTCACCCCCACTGCTTCAGTGATTCCATTCAGCCACCCCATTCCCTCTGGTCCCCTTCTTCTTTTGCCCTCAATCGTTCCCAGCATGAGGCTCTTCTCCAGGGAGTCCTTCTTCCTTCTCCTTAGGTGGCCAAAGTATTTGAGTTTCCTCTTCAGGATCTGGCCTTCTAAAGAGCAGTCAGGGTGGATCTCCTCTAGAACTGACCGGTTGGATGGCCTTGCAGTCCAAGGGACTCAATGCAGGAGTCTTCTTCTCCAGCACCAGAGTTCAAAGGCCTTAATTCTTTGGTGCTCAGCGTTTCTTATGCTCCAACTTCCACAGCCATCCATTGCAACTGGGGAAACCATAGCCTTGACGATAGCCTTGCTATATAAGCTTGCCTGCCTGTTTCCAATCTGTTTTTCTCTCCATCTCCTTGTGTGTGTGAGTGTTTGTGTTTGTGCATGTGTTTGTGTGTGTTGTGATCAACTGGGAAGCAGGGAGCCAAACGACACATGCTCTCAGTGTATGAAGAGAAAGATGTATCAACATCTGACCATCTACAGTTCATTGTCCAACTGCTGACTGAATCCTAGGGGAATGAATAAGAGGAAATGGAAGGAAATTGGCCATGGTCATCAGAGAATGGCATTTGTCAAATATTCATATTGCATGGATACATTTTTTGTTTTACTTTATTTCCTTAGTATTAATTGCTCTGGTCATACCTTAGATTTAAAAAAGGAGAAGCTCACAAATCAACATAGAAACATAGAAATGTGTAGAAACAATGAATCACATCCTTAGTAATCATTTTATGAAGTACTAGCCCTTCCCGGCCACACGTTGCTGTGGCCCACTCTGGTTAAATGGCCAACCAATCTGTGTGTAGATTTACACCTTCGCACACAAACATGTACATACATGCACCGTATAACCCCCAACCTACCTACCTACTGTATTTCTCCCTCTCTCTATCCCTCTACCTACCTACCTACCTACCTACCAACCAACCATATTTCTCCTTGAATCTTATGGACAGAGTATTTTATGTCATAAAGGATGACATAATACCTGTGGCCCACTGCTCTCTCTGTATCCACCTACCTACCTTTTTTTACAATTTTTTACATTTCCGTTGCATGTACCTGGCACAGGTGTGACATCTAGACAATCTATATATATATCATTGGTGCCGTATTTCAGAGGAATGTTGTGTGAAAACTTGGAAGCAGTATTTTCGGAGATTAGCGGTTTTGAACAAACTCTTGTTACATTTTTATGTATATAGATTGCAACTACTAAAATCCAGCAACTCTCTCCTCATATTATTTTATAGATCACAAAGTTTCCAAATAGATTCAGATTGAGAAAAATGATCATTGATTAAATTTGAATTAAATTTATATTTGCCATAGATTCTATACCAGCTCTTCCCCAACTCTTCCATTTTGGTGCTCGGAGACAACATTTACCTTATTTCTCCCAACTTACCTTCTGTACATTTGCAAATGTTACCATCACATGTTTTATTGAGGCGGCCTGTTCCTTTATCTGGACTGTAGGCCTTGGTACATTGTTCATCTAAAGGAAGAATTAAAAGGTACGACCATGTGCCACATCAAGAAAACGATGGTGATTATAAATTTAATAACATTTACTCAATACAATACAATAGCAGAGTTGGAAGCAGAATAGCAGAATATCAATACAATACAATAGCAGAGTTGGAAGGGTCCTTGGAGGTCTTCTAGTCCAACCCCCTGCCTAGGCAGGAAGGCCTATACCGTTTCAGACAAATGGCTATCCAACATCTTCTTAAAGACTTCCAGGGTTGGGGCATTCATAACTTCTAGAGGCAACTTCTGTTCCACTGACTAATTGTTCTAACTGTCAGGAAATGTCTCCTCAGTTCTGAGTTGCTTCTCTCCTTGATTAGTTTCCAGCTATTGCTTCTTGTTCTGCCCTCAGGTGCCTTGGAGAATAGTTTGACTCCCTCTTCTTTGTGGCAACCCCTGAGATATTGGAAGGCTGCTATCATGTCTCCCCTGGTCCTTCTTTTCATTAAACTAGACCTACCCAGTTCCTGCAACCGCTCATCCTATGTTTTCGCCTCCAGTCCCCTAATCATTTTTGTTGCTTTTCTCTGCACTCTTTCTAGAATCTCCACATCTTCTCTATATCGTGGCGACCAAAACTGAATGCAGTATTCCAAGTGTGGACTTAGATCTATCCTGGTCTCTCTCTAATTTAATTTATTGATCAGCTCATAAAACTAACACACATATCTAAAAAAATTACACAAGGTAATTCTTGGCTTGCTGTCTAGATGGTCTCTGGTGATGAGCCGAAAGGCAGGAAAGGAAACAGTATGTCTCCTCCCTTAATTGGGGCCTATTAACAGGTTGTTGTGAAACAATTACCTATATATACACCAAGTAACGGAGATGAAGAGTGTGGAAGAGAGGCGAGAGGAAAGGGAAGAAGAGAGGGATAGGAGAGAGGGTGGGAGAGGGGAAGAGGAGGAGAGAAAGAAGGAGTGGAAAGGAGAGAGAGGAGAAGGAGAGAGGAAGTAGAAGTAGAGAAGAGGGAAGAAAGGAGGGAGGGAGGAGGGAGAGGAGGAGAGAGGGAGAAGAAAGTGGTGGACAAGGTGCAAACATGGTGTATGGAGAGCAGAAGAGCCAATAATCATTCTTGGGAGTTGATGGTAAGACAAAGTGATGTAAATATTTAATAATATAAAATGATGTTGCTTATATATACATGTGGTTATTTGTTATGAAAAAGGAAAAAAAAACCTTTTTATAAAAAAAGAGTGTTAGTTGGCTGAATGAGTTTTGTTAAGCTGTCAACAAAAGCGAATTATTAGAACTGGCCATGAGTGTCTGTCGGTTCTGGTTTTTCTATCATTTTCATCTTTGCAAATATGTCAGGTCTAGTTAGTTGGACTGGAGATTTTTTTAAACAATTATTTTGTATTCTTTTAACATTTCAGCCATGATAAGCTCAGTATCACTCTCCCCCCCCCCCCAAATATGAGCATCACGATGCCCACCAGAGAAAAACAGGATCTGTTCTCTGCCCCTCAGGAGGCAAGCAAAGGTACCGTATTTTTCGGAGTATAAGACGCACCGGAGTATAAGACGCACCCAGGTTTTGAAGAGGCTTTTTTTTTTAAAACAAAGTAGGTAAGTAGATAGAGGGATAGAGAGGGAGAGAAAGAGAGAGAAATACAGTAGGTGGAGAGGGAGAGAGAGAGTAGTTAGATAGGTAGGTAGAGGGATAGAGGGAGAGAAATGGAGAGAGAGAGAAAGAGAGAGAGAGAAATACAGTAGATAGGTAGGGGGACAGGGATAGGGGTTGTTCCTCTGTCCTGGTCCTGTTAGATCTCTCAGCGGCTTTTGATACCATCGACCATGGTATCCTATTGCGCCGACTGGGGGGGTTGGGGGTGGGAGACACCGTTTTGCAGTGGTTCTCCTCCTACCTCTCCGGTCAGTCTCAATTAGTGTTGACGGGGGGGCAGAGGTCGACTTCTAGGCCCCTCTCATATGGGGTGCCGCAGGGGTCGGTCCTCCCACCACTCCTATTCAACACGTACATGAAGCCGCTGGGTGGTATCATCCGTGGTTTTGGGGTAGAGTACCATCTGTACGCTGATGATACTCAGCTGTACATCTCTACCCCAGACCACCCCAACAAGGCCGTTGAGGTGATGTCCCGGTGTTTAGAGGCTGTACGGATCTGGATGGGCAGTAACAAACTCAAACTCAACCCGTCCAAGACCGAGTGGCTGTGGTTCCCGGCCTCCCGGTTTAGCCAGATGACACCATCACTGGCCATGGGGGATGAAGTATTGGTCCCCGTGGAGAGGGTGCACAATTTAGGAGTCCTCCTGGATTCCCGGCTATCCCTGGAGGACCAGGTGGCGGCCGTGGCCAGGGGGGCGTTTTACCAGGTTCGCCTGGTCCGCCAATTGCGCCCCTTACTGGACCGGGAGGCCCTTCGCACAGTCACTCAAGCACTCATGACTTCTCGTCTGGACTACTGTAACGCTCTCTACATGGGGCTCCCCTTGAGATGCACTCGGAGGTTGCAGTTGGTTCAGAATGCGGCCACACGGGTGATCATGGGAGCCTCAAGGCATTCCCACATAACACCACTCCTTCGTGAACTGTGACCTTCCGGGTGCATTACAAGGTTTTGATGACCATCTTCAAGGTGCTCCATGGCACGGGGCCTAGCTACCTACAAGACCGTCTGCTGCCCCATACATCCCTACGGCCGACTCGCTCCCACGGAGAGGGTCTACTCCAGGTGCCATCGACCGGGCAATGCCGGTTGGTGGCACCCAGGGGAAGGGCCTTCTCTGTGGTGGGCCCAACCCTCTGGAACGACGTACCTCCCGAACTCCGTATCATCTCGGACCTCCGCTTGTTCCGCCAGCACTTAAAAACTCACTTTTTTCATCTAGCCGGCCTGGCATGAACTACTCCGCACCGTACTGACTTGTAGCTAATCAAAGTTTTAATTTATGGGTTTTAAATTTATTTTAACGCAGGGTTTTGGTTTAATTTAGTTGTTGAATGTTAATATTTTGTATATATGTATATTTATTTTAAATTTCTGTGCACCGCCCCGAGTCCCTTTGTGGTGGGATGGGTGCGGAATAATAATAATAATAATAATAATAATAATAATAATAATAATAATAATAATAATAATAATAATAATAATAATAATAATAATAATAATAATAATAATAATAATAATAATAATAATAATAATAATTTACCTAGATTGTAGTAGCTGTACACCTGGACTGATCCTGGCTGAATGAAGCCAACGTCAAAATGCCTGAGAATCTTAAATTGCAGGCATTCTTCCTCAGAGTGGGAGACCTGGGATGGAGAGAGAAGAGAATTTGTGGGTGCCAGTTTATCCATGGAGATAATTCCCCCCTCCCCCGAAACTCCATCTGAATAACCTCGAGAAAACTGCTTATTCCGAGTTCCTCAAGTTGGACCCAACAGTTGAAGGACTAAATTCTGCAAATCTGTCCAGGCTTCCCAGAACGAAGGGTAAGCAATGGAAAAGGTGAGAGGAAATGGTGTCTCAGAAAATAAGGGTCAAAAGTTAGAATAATAACACACTACCCACCCTGAGTCCCAAATCGGAAGAGAGAGGGCGGTATATAAATTAAAATAATAATAATAAAATAATAACTATTCTGTCATGTATCCAAAGAACATTGGGGCACCTAGGCTGTTTCCCCAGTGCCCAGTATAAAAGGGTGAGGAACAGGTAACCTCTTTCCCCAAAAATAAGACCTCCGCTGATAATAAGCCCGATCGGGCTTTTGAGCGCATGCGATAAAATAAGCCCTCCCCCGAAAATAAGCCCTCCCGGAAAATATTGCAACACAGCAGCAGCCATGAGGTGACCACGCTCGCCTCCTCCTGCACCTCAAAAATAATAAGGCCTCCCCAAAAATAAGGCCAAGTGCTGATTTCGAGGGTGAAAAGAAAATAAGGCCCTGTCTTATTTTCGGGGAAAGATGGTATCTTTGGTCTATATATCAAACGAACGACCCAGTGGGATCCCCATAGCAAAGCAACTTGCCTTATGTGTGACTAGAATCTGAAAATAACATTTAACACAGCAGAATCCTTAAGCAAAATGGTTCAGCTGTTATTTTCAGATTCGAGCCACACATAAGGCAATGAGTCATTTGTTTGGTATATAGGTGGGACTGATTGGGGTAGATTGTAGGAGTGACACTGAAATACAGTGGTACCTCGGTTCATGAACGCTTCTGTTCACGAACAACTCGGTTCACGAACAGAAACGTTCATCAAAATATGCTCCGATTCACGAACTCCGCTTCGGTTCACGAACAGGAGCCGCGGCCATTTTAATGCTATTTCCTGGCTGTCACATGGTTGTGACTTCCTGTAGGAAGATTGTGGAGAGAAGGAGACACAGAAAAAAGTACACTGTGAGTACTTTCAGTGACTTTTTTTGATTTTTGTTATGCTTTTAGCACATACAAACCCCCCCAAAAAAGATCAGAACAGATTAACCGGATTTACATTAAACCCTATGGGAAACTGTGCCTCGGTTCACGACCAGAGTCAGTTCACGAATTAAGTTCGTGAACCGAGGTACCACTGTATAATTTTATCGCATTTTATTTATCTCTCTATTAAAATATTTTATTCCAATTTCATTTTAAATTGTATTGTATCCAATTTATAATTTGAGTCCGGAACTTTTTGATATGGCCCAAGGGCTAATCAATAAGATAAACTCAAACAGTAGTGCCCAGATACAATGCTGCTTTCCCTGTTTTGAGTCAACAGGACACGGGTAGAAAATTGGCTAAGCTCCTTGCCAATTCCCACCCTGACTCTGTTGCCCTTCTATTACTTCACTACAGTCCCTCCTCCAAAGGAATAGGTGCTGAAGGCTAATTTCCCATGAGTAGAAGATCCCCTTGAGCAGAGATAGATAAGAAAGGTGGGTAGTGTAGGAAGTTAAAACCTACCCCTCTCCTAGAAAAATGAGGATAGAGAAAGAGAAATACAATAGGTAGGTAGATAGAGGGATAGAAGAGAGAGAAATACAGTAGGTAGGCAGGGAGAGAGAGAGAAGGTAGGTAGGTAGAAGGATAGAGAGAGAGAAATACAGTAAAGTAGGGGGAGAGAGAGTAGGTAGGTAGGTAGATAGAGGGGGGGGAGAGAGAAATACAGTAGGTAGGTAGAGGGATAGAGAGAGAGAGAGAGAGAGAAATAGGTAGGGAGAGAGAGAGAAAGAGAAGGTAGGTAGGTAGATGTTTCCAGGTGTACTTATCCATGTACTGGAGAAGGAAATCGCTGACAATCTGCAGCACCTAACTTTGTTCCTGCTGGCACAGCATTTGATCTACGTAATTCTCATCAATCAGTTAAAGAGCTTTCCAAAAGGAAAAACAAACAAACTTTTTTTCACTCTGCAAACCTCCCCAAAATGGCCCTTTTTCTCGAAAATGGGCCTGGTTGTTTTTTTTCAAATAAAAGGCATGAATAGCCTTGGGGGGAGGGGGGTTGCAGAGTGCTCCTGAGGAGGGGGCAAAAAAGAGCAAAAACACCAGCCCGTTTTTCATGAAAACGGGCCACATTTTTGTCAAAAAATGCATGCATAGCCTTATGGAGGCTAATAGAGTGCTACTGGGGGCTGGGGGTGGGGGCAAAAACTGGCCCATTTTTTGCTCACGTCTGCCCTCCCCAGCTCCCAGGAGGTCTCTGCAAGCCTCCATAAGGCTAGACACGGCCATTTTGATGAAGTGGGGGTTCAGGAGGCCCCAAATGCTATATTCGATGTATAAGACGCACCCAGATTTTCAACCCCTTTTTAGAGGAAAAAAGGTGCGTCTTATACTCTGAAAAATATGGTACACCCTATCCTTTTCAGTATAACACTCTTCAGTGTTTGCCTAGCAAACCAAATAACCAACCATGCAACTACTCAAATAAATTGATTCCATAAGTATTTACCTTGTCTAAGTAAATGATAACAGCTCCTTTCTGAGCCATAATATTTTCAATTTCAAACTTGGAGATGTATCTGTCGACTCCTTTAGAAAGCTAAACAGTGGAAGGAAAGAAAAGATGATATTTACTTCGGGAGTTGCAGATTATTAAAAAACATGGAATTGAAATGGTTAATGCCTGAAGGAATGTTGGTATTCTGGGATGGAGGCAGGATTAGAATTAAAACAACAAAAGAGGCGGAGGCCTTTCTTAAAAAACACTCCTCAATCCTGGGAGACGAAGAAGAAGGAACGGGAGGAGCCATGGGAAGGAGGAAGAAGATATAATAGCAAAGAGACTCAGATCTCAAAAATAATTAATTTTGAATTACTGTAATTCCTGAAACAGATGTTATTGCAAAACTAAAGATTGAATTTATGAATTTTAAAATGTGATAGATATAGATATACACACACACACACACACACACACATATATATATGTAACAATATATCCACTTCATATATATATATATATATATATGTGTGTGTGTGTGTGTGTGTGTGTGTGTGTGTGTGTGTGTGTGTGTGTGTGTGTTAAATTTCTTTAAGAGATGATTAATAATAATTAATTAAGAGACCAGGATGGATCCATTTCGGGCTCCTTAGCCCTCGTCAGCTGGCCATACTTTCCCTACAGGGATTTGAACTGGTGCTCTCCAGCATTCGAAGCAGGCTTCTCTAATAAAGTCCTGTAGAAAGGATGATGTAATCAGGGAAACTGGTTAGCTCAAGGCATAGAGAAGCCTGCTTCGAATGCTGGAGAGCACCAGTTCAAATCCCTGTAGGGAAAGTATGGCCAGCTGACGAGGGCTAAGGAGCCCGAAATGGATCCATCCTGGTCTCTTAATTAATTATTATTAATCATCCCTTAAAGAAATTTAACACATATCTAAAAAGACAGCAGCAATTTAATAGGTCTCTGTCTGGATGGTCTCTAGGTTGAGTCGAAGGACAGAGAAGGATGACAAGTTTGTCTCCTCCCTTGAATAGGCCTAAACAGGAAGCTGTAACAATATATCCACTTCATCAATAAAGTCCTGTAGAAAGGATGATGTAATCAGGGAAACTGGTTAGCTCAAGGCATAGAGAAGCCTGCTTCGAATGCTGGAGAGCACCAGTTCAAATCCCTGTAGGGAAAGTATGGCCAGCTGACGAGGGCTAAGGAGCCCGAAATGGATCCATCCTGGTCTCTTAATTAATTATTATTAATCATCCCTTAAAGAAATTTAACACATATCTAAAAAGACAGCAGCAATTTAATAGGTCTCTGTCTGGATGGTCTCTAGGTTGAGTCGAAGGACAGAGAAGGATGACAAGTTTGTCTCCTCCCTTGAATAGGCCTAAACAGGAAGCTGTAACAATATATCCACTTCATATATATATATATATATATATATATATATATGTTATAAATGTTTTTTTTTTAAAGGAATGATTAATAATTAATTAAGAGACCAGGATGGATCCATTTCGGATTTCTTAGTCCTCGTCAGCTGGCCATACTTTCCTACAGGGATTTGAACTGGTGCTCTCCAGCATTCGAAGCAGGCTTCTCTATGCCTTGAGCTAACCAGCTTCCCTGATTGCATCATCCTTAAAACAGGCCTAGCAGGAAGCTGTAACATAGTATCTTCATATATATATATATATATATATATATATATATATATATATATATATATATATATATATATATATATGACATTGACTTTCAAGGAACTAAAATGATCTCCAAGGCGGAACAGCTCAACAGGAGAATAATCAGAGAAGCCATTGAAATAGACAAACAATCTAGCAGCATGAACAAACGTGATGATACCTCCCGCCTACCAGATATCTGGAAGCCAGCATTGACCAGCAGACGAGCCCCACCCTCCAGCCAAGCCGTTGAAATTCAAAACAAGGAGAAACATACAAATGAGACCAATCAGCATCAATCTACCAGTCACGATGCAACTGCACAGCCAATCAACCCACTCACAACAATAGTCAGCACTCCACCCCTCCCACCAAGATTTAAAGAGGGGCGATGCCTCCGCAGTCACACTCACAGACACAAGCCTGCCTGATGATGACAAGTGAGATCTTGTCGAAACGTTGCAACAACTTTTCTATGCCTTATACACGGGAAAATCCCCGAAGCCAGCTATGCCAGCATACCTACACCCGTGAAAATCTACGAAAACATATATACCACTATTTACTTAACAATATGATGTATGAAGACCCGGATGTCACCACCATTTCTGACATGGAAGCTCTAAAATATATATTGTATACCCTATATACCCTTTCCCCTATTATAATTTGTAAAACCAATAAAATTCTTTTGCCAAAAAAACAACAACCATGGAATTGCAGCCATTTATACTGGCACTGTGTTATATTTATAGCAAAATCTGAAAGTATTTTCAAGGTTCCTAGGATGTACACTTGGGAGACCTGGAGTCAACCAAGAGTTTTAATATTATTAATTTGTCAGAGAAATTCGAGAATCACTACAAGAGATGCACTTTTCTGATTTTATTAAAATATAATGCCTTTTATGTGTCATAGAAATAAAATTCAGCATCTTATTGATTCATTTACTGGTAATGAATATTCAGTCATTCTCTGCAGTTTAACTATAACACGTTCTCTAATTCTGCATCTCCAGTGAACTACAGAAACAGCCATTTCAAGCCCCATGCAAAGTTTGCCTACCCTTGTAAGGTCTTCAGCATCAGGGAGAAAACCAGTCAGCATAGAAACATCAATTATTGTCATTGTAGAGTCAACTTCTCCCAGATACCTAAAACCAAGAATGGAGAAAAAATGACCAAAGTTGGATTTCCTAGTTCACAAACAATTTCCTCTTCATTGCTATGAGGGCAGCTCTGGATTTTTCAAAATGTTTCATCTTGAAGGAGAGAAATCTACTTGAACCATAACAATGTAGGTGCTCCTAGCTCCCATAACAATGTTCAGGGAAGTTTTTGCAAGGTTTATGAATTTGGGTGAAAACTGAATAACAACCATTAAAGCATAAAATGGAATGTATTTTTTGTTCTTTAAATGGCAAAACCAAGGGGAAGGCCTATCTTTAGTCTCACTCTATCGTTCTCTTGAGTCCAGCTCAACGTCTGATGGATTCATGAACAAGTTTGTGGAATTTTCCCAACAACATGGAATAAATTTGCCATTACAAATTCCCTGGGTTATTTTTCTCAGCTTCTGAGTCTAGCCTACAGTTCTGGAGAGCCCTGGAGGTTTCCCATTCATGTACTGGCCATCCTGCTGTACAGCATATTGCAATTTCTACATCCCTAAGTCAATCTGTGACTTAAATCCTGCTCTTCGTTTTATCTACCACCAATAAAATGTTACAAATTGGAATGGTGCACAGAAAACAGATCGATATACAAGCAGAGATAGAGGGTAAAGCTGGGGAAAGTATAACTATTTTCTTGAAAAGTAACACAAATGCTTCTCCAAGTTATTGCTCCAAATATCCTGTTACAATCCAAAGTTTTCTTTAACACCCAGCTTTCTTACCTAGTGCAGATTTTGAGATTGAGGGCTCCCTTGGCTCCATTTGCCTGCTCTGGGTCTAAAAATTACAAGAGAAAAGGGTGAAATCAGACTCTGCGCAAACTATAGCAGTATTTTAAAGCTGCAAAATGCGATTGTCTGGTTGTAACATTTCCTTGGAAATCAAAGGATTAATCTAATCCTTTTTACCCTCTATTTTATGATTGGTTCCTTCTTGAAAGAAATCACGTGAATAAGGAATGTTTAAACAAAGAATAACAAATCCAGTTTCTATAACTGAAGAATTGTTTGTGTTGATTCTAAAGCATATGAGCTAGACATTTTTCAGCTGAGTGTAAAATACAAATTCTTCTTCTTTTGCAAGAACCAAATTTAGGTGTTGTTTTTTTTTTACACAATCTGCTGTTACATGTTTTGTGTGTGTATTTATGTGCCTCACTGTTCTTCCCAACCTATTGTATTGAAATATTATAAGAATACCACATTATTATTCTCCAAGGCACCTGAATAATTTATTTATTATTAAATAAATAATAAAATAAATAAAGGCGTAAAAGCATTAAGCTGCCAAGAGCTGCCCCGAACTGCAAGATTAGCAGCATATAAATTGGACCAATAAATTGGGGTTCTGCAAAGGAAATATGGGATAAACCTTTAATAAACACTATCATGAATTCTATCTTGCAGAGTGCCTCAATATGGTGTTCAGATATAAAATCAGTAAAAATTTGGATCCTGTTGTAAACCAACATTAATTAAGAGCACCTAAAAATCATTCTTCATTTAATCTCTTTCTGGAGTTTCTTAAATTAAGAAATTTTTCATCCCAACATGGCTCTTAGATTTGGTGCAACTAATTAAGTGATAGGAGAACCGATGAGAGTTAGTGGCCCTATGGCTCTTTGGTCATCTGTTCAAATCCTAATTGGTTTTCAAGCCTCTCATGAACTGCACTTGCTGTTAGTTTGGGGTTAGTTAGGAATGATATTGGCAATAAGGATGTAATATCCTCTTCTTTGCTAGACATGAAGTACTAGGATTTTTCTCTGTGCCTCCGAAGAAATATAAATGACAGTAATATGTCTGTTGTCCTACAACTTCAATTCCTGTCCAGCCTACCTATTTCAACACCAAAACCTGTCCTTCAGTCAACCCAGAGCCTGTTTGTTCGTGGCAAAAGGAAATAAATTATTTTGTTGACTTCAAGAACTAGATTTCAACTGAGTATGAAATTATTAATATTATTTTCTATCAAATATGAGACTTTATGAATAAGTAGTAGAGAAAGTGTGTTCCATTTTGGGATCCTGAGCTACAATACAATACAACAGCAGAGTTGGAAGGGACCTTGGAGGTTATCTAGTCCAACTCCCTGCCAAGGCAGGAAGCCCTATACCCTTTCAGACAAATGGCTATCCAACATCTTCTTGAAGACTCCCAGTGTTGGGGCATTCACAACTTCTGGAGGCAACTTCTGTTCCACCGATTAATTATTCTCACTGTCAGGAAATTTCTCCTCAGTTCTAAGTTGCTTCTCTCCTTGATTAGTTTCCACCCATTGCTTCTTGTTCTACCCTCAGGTGCCTTATGTTTATTTATTTTTATTTTATTAAATTTATACCCCGCCCTTCTCCTTGTTAGGACCCAGGGCGGCGCACAGGCATCTAAAAACACAGAAATACAATAAATATCGATTAAAATGTAATTAAATTCATTAACCCGTGCTAAAAACCCAATATTAAAAACCCTACCAAATTACAAATTTCCTTAAAACGTCAGAAACGGGGGGCTATCCTAGGCCGGCTTGTTGGAATAAGTACGTCTTAAGACGTTGGCGGAAGAGGCGGAGGTCCAAGATTGTGCGAAGGTCGGGGGGTAGGTCGTTCCAGAGGGCCGGGCCCACCACAGAGAAGGCCCTTTCCCTGGGTGTCGCCAACCGGCATTGCCCAGCCGACGGCAGCCGGAGAAGGCCCGCTCTGTGGGAGCGGATCGGACGAAGGGATGTATGGGACAGGAGGCGGTCTCGTATATAGAGAATAGTTTGACTCCCTCTTTTTGTGGCAGCCCCTGAGATATTGGAAGACTGCTATCATGTCTCCCTGGTCCTTCTTTTCATTAAACTAGACATCCCCAGTTCCTGCAACCGTTCTTCATATGTCTTAGTCTCCAGTCCCCTAATCCTCTTTGTTGCTCTTCTCTGCACTCTTTCTAGAGTCTCCACATCTTTTCTACATCGTGGCGACCAAAACTGAATGCATTATTCCAAGTGAGGCCTTATAAAGTGGTATTAACCCTTCACGTGATCTTGATTCTCTCCCTCTGTTTATGCAGCCTAGAACTGGGTTGGCTTTTTTGGCAGCTGCTGCACATGGCTGGCTCCTATTGTATGTGATTGCCCACTAGATCCCTCTCGCAGCTACTACTATTGATCTAGATGCTACCTATACTATACATGCAAATTTTGTTTTTCTTGCGTAAATGTAGAACCTTACTCTTTTCATCATTGAATTTCATTTTGTTAGATAGTGCCCAATGTTTAAATCTGTCAAATCTTCTGTATCTTAAGTCTATCTTCTGGAGTGTTGGCTATTCCTGCCAGCTTGGTGTCATCTGCAAATTTGATGATTTCCCCATTTATTCCATGATGAATAGAAACACTTTAATCTCTCCCCCTGCCATACCTTTCATTCGAATCTATTTCTAGTAAGCCAAAGAGCACCAGTCAAACTTACTCAATGGGACGTTTTCAACAGAAACATCAAGATAGAATCTATTGCAAATATATTCCTCTTTCGGCAATTGTGCGGTATAAATTGTGAAAATGCTCATAGTTGCTTTTCCATTGCCTGCTGCTGACACAATTAAGTCTTCGTTGAGGCTGGTCTGAAAAGCAAGCAGGATTAGCATAAACTTCAACTGCAGTTCCTTGGCTATTTTGATTTGACTTGTTATTAGTGCTAGCATTTTATTGACCTTGTTGCAACCTGCTAAGAGCTAGAGGTGGAATAGATTCAAAATATAAAAAGACACAATCAAATATTTGGATGAACAGACCTATTTCTTTCTACTTTCTGATGACACAATGAATGCAAAATTAGTCATATATATATATATTGATATGTATGATTTTGCGCGCTCGGGTCTCAGACCTTGCTTTACCTCACTGCTATCTTTTCGTAACCAGTAAAAGTCCTCTTAATTCTTAAAAAATGGAATTGAGTGGTTTCTTTCTTGGTTAATGGAGGAGGCTGACCTGACAGAAACCATGCTTGCCATGGTTTATGTTCGTTAATGTACTTCTCCCTCAAATACTATTTCAGAAAAATTTATTTCCGCTCTTTTATACCAAATCCATATTTAAACATATCACTCTATTTGCATCCTACATCTACTTTTTTTTTTTTATATTGAAAAAGTTTTATTGGTTTTACATTTTTTAACAGGATAGGGTAATGGTTACAAAGAAATTTTGAGAGCATTCACGTTAGAGTCATCGGACCTTCCGGGACCTCAAAATACACAATAAAAAAGTTATCATAGAAAACATTTTCCATACCACTACAAGATGAAAGCAAGTACATTTACCTAAATTCTCCGTTCCATGCTGTCAGACATTTACAAAAAGTCCAGATAGAAATATTATGCAAAATTGTTCAAGAAAAATCAAGGCAAAGTTATTTTTTTGATCTAAGTCTTTTGGCTATTGTATCTTCTTTCTCTCCTCCCTGGCCCCCCGTAGGCGGGGCCGTGGCCCCCTCCGTCCCCCCTGGATCTTCCCCCAGGGCAGAGGAATGTTTTTTAAGAAAGGCTTCCGCCTCAGCAACTGTTTTAATCCTCACTCTTCCTCCTTCCCAGAACACCAGCATCCCTTCAGGTGTCATCCACTTGAATCAAATCCCGTGATCAAACAAGGTTTTAGACAAGAAGGAAAAATTCCTTCTTGCATCTCTAATTTTTCTAGGGATCTGCTTCAGGATAGTGACCGTTTTTTGTTGGTGAGTTAGAGGTTTCTCTCTCTGCGCTTTCAGGATTTCCTCTCTGGTTGACCTTCTAACAAATTTCACATGTATCTCTCTAGGCACTTCATTTATCCTGGCATATGCAGAATTAATTCTATAGGCTAGGTCAATGTCCCCCCTGATCTCATCCTTAGGTTTATGTAAATAGTCTGCTAAAATTGTACTCATAAGATCAGGCAGGCATTCACCAGATTCCTCAAGAACATTCTGAAATCTCAAAAAATATGTCATTCTTTCCATATCTATCCTAGACACATGCCCATTTATTTCCCCCACCTCGTTAGAAACATTTTTAATCTCTCCCTTAGCCCCCTCCAACCCCCCTTCCAGTTCTTCATTCTTCTGTGTGTTCTCCAACACTTGCTTCCGGGTATCCAGTAGCTCTTTCTTGAAGGTAATATTTTCAGCCCTCTGGGCCTTTATTTCTGATATCAAAGTTTGCATAGAGGTTTCAAGAGAAGCCATCCTTTGTTCCAAATTTACAAGTGCTGCTTCTTGTGCCATGGTTAAAAGTTAGAGTCACTGCCACCAAGATGGCGTTTTCCGGGTGGGGCTGGTGGGGCAAATCAGGAGCTCAGTTCAGTTCAGGGCTGAGAAGTTGCAAACAATTCAGAAACCAAAAGAGACACAGTTTCCCAGGTCAACAAATAGTAATAACGAAGGTATTCCAGAGAAGAAATCACAAATCCATCAAAAGAATTTTTTTTCCAAAAATCCAGAGAGAGTCCTGCTTTCAAAGAGACGCTGGAAATTTTCCTTAGTTGAAATAGTCAGGCAGGGACAAAGAAAAGCCACTTCCACCGCCCATCTCAGAGCCAGAGGGAGAGAGTAGCAAAATAAGAATTTTTTAAACCAGCCAGACCTAGAAACAATGTTGCAAAGAATCGCATTCCACTTTCCCTTGTTAAAGACCGTCCGGAGTGAAAGTTTCCACTTTCTCTTTGCAGAGAAGCCATTTTAACGTGCTGCTTAAATCCGAGGGTTTTTTTTTTAGAAATAAACACCCCCCTCCCAGTCCGTTCAGCCTGGCTGGCAGCAAGGAAAAAAAAAAGGTGTTCTTTTAAACTCACTCTCCCTCGCAGCTGAAGCCTCGGTGATCCGCCCGATCTCTCAGTTCAGCCCTCTCCATAAAAGCGAATGGCACCGACAGCCGTTGGCGAAGGAAAAAACCCCCGCAGCATGTTCCTCTCCACCTAGGTTGCAGAGAGGAGCGCCCTCCCCACCGCCGTGACGAGGGACGCTCCCTCTGAGCCGACCCTATGGGAAACCTCCGGTAACCGGAGAGTGGGGGGGCAGAAAAGGCAACAAAGCGGCGAGCGAGCTCTAGGCTCGCCCGTCGCCGCTGGAGCCGGATACCGGAAGTCCATCCTACATCTACTTTGACTCCAAATTCCTTGTGCAACGTTAGAAATAGCAACAAAATTGTTTTTAATTGCATTATCTTCATTTCTTAAGTCACGAAGAGCTCCAGAGGTCTCCCAGAGCCATTCAAATCTCTTATCACAGACCGAATAGTTCCTGAAATACAGCGACAATTTTGCAATATTGTCTTAAATATAGCCTTTTGCAGCTTTGTGTGAAGAAAGGAAAGTCATTTAAAACTACATTATATGTTGACCAAGAAGCTGGTAGTCTTAAACCAGTCTCCCCTGACCTGATGCTTCAACATGGGCTGATCTCCAGCCACCACAATTCCAACAGGGAGAACTGATTTAAGTTTTTGGGTTTTTTCTTGTTTCACTAAATTCTGTATAGTTTTTTCGCCAGTTCTTGAAAAAAAGATGCATTTGAACCTGAAACTCCAAAATAATTATTTCCAGTAATAAATATACTTTCTGAAATACTGTACCGTTGCTGTCCGGGTCAAAGCAGCATTGGTAGGTCCAATTCTGTAGTTTAGAGGAAGTGCTAGTCTTGGCAGCTTAATAGTAATATTTAAGTCGAAGTCATTATCGGTAGACATCTGAATCTCATATTCAGCAAGACCTTGAAACATCATAATTGTTGCCTGGAATGGGAGAAAGAAAGAAAAAAACCAAGATTGTTTGTCTTGGAGTATCTCACAAAGGAACTGAAAATCCAGTGATGTATTTTACTAGAGAAATAAATGGTGTTTTTTTTAGAATGATCTATTAGATCACTTGATCATAAATGAGAAGATGGGCTCCAAACTGAACAAGTAATCAAACAGAGGAGGGTTGATTTATATACACATAATCTGTCTTTTATCTGCAGAACTAAATGATCTAGAACAGTAGGAAGTCTATGGATGAGATTTCCCTTGGTTCCCTTAATTTCAGCATGGATGAAGGATATAAACCCTAGAAAATCTTCACATAAAAATTCCTTTCAAAAACTATTCTTTGTCCTACACATCAAAAGTTGCATACTGTATATTTCTCTACTACATTTTTCTCTACTATATTTTCTCTAGAGATACATTTTTATCATTTTGTGTTGAAAACCACCCTATGTAGCCTCCTGGTGAGAGGGGCAGCAAATGAACTTAATACACGAACAAACAAACAATACACAAATGTTATTTTCTCAGCACAAAACATCCTCTTCTATGGACATTTTGTTCCAAAAACACTTACAGATAACTGAAGTGAAACCTGTAGTTTCTCTCAATTTATCAGTTAGTCAAATCCTAATGTAACTATTTGAACCCTGGAAGTCTTTAAAAAGATGTTAGATAGCTATTTGTCTGAAATGGTATAAGGTTCCTGCCCACGCAGGGGGTTGGACTAGAAGATCTACAAGGTCCCTTCCAACTCTTGCTATTGTATTGTATTGATGCCTTGTTCTACCACCTGAGTGGGGATTATTGAATCTCAGTATTGAAATCAGCACTTGGATATCAAACATAGATTAAAAAACTTTCCCTTGACATCGTCTTCATGAAATCATCTTTGGAGGTGTAGAATTCTATCGTTTTTATTCCCCTGGCTAGAAAATGTGATATGGAAGCAGTAGTAGATTTACTATTATTGTTAGTACGATTACGTATTCAAGACCAACCTAACGCCCAGGCAAGAATCCTGACAAAGCCCAGCAAATCGTTGTCCAACTTCTGCTTCCAAGCCTTCTGATCAGTGGTGAGATTCACATTTTTTTTACTACCGCGTCCGTCCGTGGGCGTGGTGTGGTGGGCGTGGCGTGGCTAAGGTGGGCAGGGCTTGGTGGGCGTGGCAAGGGAAGGATACTGCAAAATCCCCATTCCCTCCCGTTCAGCTGGGACTCGGGAGGAAGAGAATAGATGGGGGCGGGCCCAGTAAGAGATGGTATTTACCGGTTCTCTGAACTACTCAAAATTTCTACTACTGGTTCTCCGGAACTGGTCAGAACCTGCTGAATACAAGCTCGGCTCCTATGGATCATTGTGTCTACTGCTTAATAGCACTTACAGTCCAAAAACTCCTCCTCATTCTTTTTTTGGGGGTCCCTCTCTGTAAAGCTTCCATTCACTGTTTCTTCTCTTATCGTTAGGAGCAATGGAGAATAAATCCACAGCCTCTTCCCTGTGACAGCTCTTCAAATATTAAAAGACTCTTCTAGTGCCTCGACTTTGCCTTATCTTCTTTAGGTGGAACATGCAACAACTTAGGCTACTGTTTTGTTTTAATCTATATAAATAAAAATGTAACTATGAGTATGTTCAAAACAGGTAATCTCCGAAAGTCCTGCACCGATCGCTTCCAAATTTCACACAACGTTCCTTTCAAATACGGCACCAATTATATGTGTGTGTGTGTGTGTGTGTGTGTGTTAGTTTTTGATGAGCTGATGAGCATATATCTAAAAAATATTACACAACATAACTAAAAAATGGTTCTCTGTCTAGATGGTCTCTGGTGATGAGCCGACAGGCAGAGAGGGAAACAGCATGTCTCCTCCCTTAATGGGGCCCTTACCGGAAGTTGTGAAAACAAATATATATATATATGACCATAGAGCCCTGATGTCAGCCTTCGCTTGCACAACTGCCATGGAAACGGGGAGGGTGGGGTGCTGGGATTCAATTGTTCTGCTGGAGGATGATTGGTGGACGATGTTGCTGGTTGGTGTTATCTCTCAACTAACGGTCTCGCATTCCATGCTGGTGATGACCTGCCCACCTGATGTCGGAGAAGAAAGTATATTGGACAATGCTAAGGGGGGGGGGTTAGGGTTTGGGATGGGCTTAAGCTTTAATACTCAATGTTCGCGGCTAAACTATTCACTTCCTGCTTTACCTGGTCTGTTCACTTTCGTTACTTAGTAAAAGTAGCCTTAAACATTTCAAACAATGTCTAAGTGTGTTCTTTCTTAAGTACTCGAAGAAACAGGCCCTGACATTTAAGCAGGAAGTCTTTAATAAACCACACCTGATGTCGGACCCCGCAAAAGAGGAGCTTCCGCTGGTGGAGGTTCTGCCTGAAACTGAAATGGGAACAGAGGCATCAAACCTTCCTGTTCCAACTGAAGATACGAGGTCAGTGTTGGATTGTTTAGCCGGCCTAGATCTAAATCTGCCAGCCGAAGATTCAGCCAAACCTAAACACTGGTCTGAAGGGGTGGGAATGACTGGAGGTCTAGGCCCAGGAACTAACGTCACCAGGCATCGCCCTTCCCCCAAGACATTCATTCCGGAGCTTTTAAGAGAAGAAAGGGAATTAAAAGAGATGGCCCAAGAATTGCTTCGCCAGGCAGATGAGAAGCGGGAGCCCTTGGATAAACTCTGGGGGAGGGAACTTCAGCAGGAACGCAGACAGCTAAAAGAAACGCATTCCGCAGCTGCCAAAGAAAGCAGAAGCTCAACACCATCCCCCCCTCCCCGAGCCAGCAGGGAATTGCAGAGAGAAGCCCAGAGGGAATTGCAGAGAGAAGCCCGCCCCACCTCCCCCGTCGGCTTGCAAAGCTCCCTCCCTGGGGTGTTAAATTCGACGGTAGCGCCGACAACTTAGCATTTTTTCTAATTCACGTCGATAATTTTGTGCAGTTTTACACAGTTGATTTCAAGGATGAAATCAAAATTAGAATTGTCTCAATGGCTCTGGAGGATAAAGCTTCCAAATGGCTGGTTTCCTTGCATAATAGCCGCTCACCCGTGCTGTGGGATTTCGATCGTTTTATGAATGCTCTTAGAAGGCGTTTTGAAGACCCCCGTGTTGAAAGGAAAGCCAAAATGAGAATGAAAAACTTACATCAGGGGAGTATGTCGGTCCAGGAATACACGCAGATTTTTCAGGAGTTATCCGTGTTTATGACCGGTTATAGTGACCGGGCCTTGATGGATTTATATACTGAGGGGCTTAATAAGGACATTTATCAAACGTGCGTGAACAGGTTCCGTCCCGAAACCTTAGATGATTGGATAGACCTCGCTGGGGATGTGGAACTGGATCAAGCCCACTTACAAGATCCAGTCCGTCTTGAGAAAAAACCACAAAGGGAAAGCCTCAAGCCTCGGTCCCCAGAAAAAGATTCCCACATGCAGAAGGGGGGATGGAAATCAGCTCAACCTCGCACGGGAAATTGTTATCGTTGTGGAAAGGAGGGGCATTGGGCAGACAAATGCAGATCAAGGCAACCTCCACGCCCACATTCCTCTTCGGAAAGAAAGCCTCCAAAAACTCCGAACGTGCGCAGTAGACCGGCTATGAGTGGGGTGGAGCCTTTGGATCTCTCCACTGACCAGCCCAACACCCACCCTGACGACTGGGAGGCGTCTTCTAATTCTTCTGACGACAATTTGGTGAGTCACCGCTCCGGGCCCCTTTATATTAATTTAAAGCTTTTGGCTCCATCTACTGGACGTACTTGCGATGTGCAAGCCCTCATTGATTCTGGTTGCTCACGCTGCCTCATAAGCCAAGAATTGGTCTATTCCATGGGTTTCCACTTAAAAAACCTGAAAACTCCCATAGCTTTTTGCCAAATGGATGGTTCGGTGGCGGGGGGGGACCCCGGCATCTTTTATCACCGAACCACTTCGTGTTTCTATTGGCACAGCTCATACTGAAACCATCAATTTCATCGTGACCGCCATTTCTGAGAATGCTGTCATTTTGGGGGTCAATTGGCTTCGTAAATGGAATCCTCTGATTAATTGGAAAGAGGGTTGGGTGCGAATACCTTTGTCATTACCGGAACATACCTCTCTACCTTCAGAGGACAATCATGTTCCACCCATTGACTTAGCTCCTGTAACTGAACCCGCTGCCCCCTTATTGGCTCTCCCTTCTCCTGAATTCATACCCGGCGAGGAGAAGATTCCCAAGGAATATTGGGACCTGAAGGAGGCTTTCAGTGAAAGATCTTGTGATTCACTTCCTCCTCATAGAACTACTGATTGTTCCATTGATTTTCTCCCTGGTGTGCAGCTGCCTAAACCTCGCCTTTACTCTATGACTCCACGGGAAATGGAAGAGTTACGTAAGTTCATCGATAAAAATCTTCAAAGTGGCTTCATTGAACCGGCTAGGCCACGAGTAGCTGCACCTGTTATGTTTAGAGAAAAGAAAGATGGCACTCTCAGATTAGTGCAAGATTACTCTTATCTCAACACCATTTGCGAACACAACGTCTACCCACTCCCTCTTATGAAAGACATGCTTACCCACCTGGCTAGTGGCAAGATTTTTACTAAACTGGACTTGCGTGAAGCTTATTACAGGGTCAGAATTAAAGAGGGAGACGAATGGAAAACTGCTTTTAACTGTCCTCTTGGATGTTTTCAATTTAAGGTTCTCCCCTTTGGTCTTCAGGGTGCTCCTTCTGTGTTTATGCAACTAATCAATGAGGTTCTCCACGAGCACCTTTACAAGGGGGTTTTAGTTTATATTGATGACATCGTCATTTATTCACAAACATGCGACGAACATGTTAAGCTAGTGCGTTCCGTCCTTCAAAAACTCCGTTCCGCTGAGCTATACGCCAAATTGTCCAAATGTGAGTTTCACCAAGAAAAAATTGATTATTTGGGTTACCGCATTTCTTCTGAAGGAATTGAGATGGATCCTGCAAAGGTGAAGGTTGTAACAGAGTGGGCTCCTCCCCGAACTCGTAAACAGCTCCAAAGTTTTTTGGGTTTTGCTAACTTTTACCGCCAATTTATTCCATCATTCGCTAGCATTGCCTTACCCATTACGAATCTTCTCAAAACGAAGGGTGAGGGTAAGCCTCGACCAAGAACTCCCCTCAGATGGACCATGGAATGCCAAGCCGCTTTCGAAAAACTCAAGCGTTTATTTGCGGCTGAACCTGTCCTTAAACATCCCGATGTTAATTCCCCTTTTGTGGTTCAAGCAGATGCCAGTGATGTCGCCGTGGGAGCAGTCTTGCTACAACTCAACCAACAAGGCCAATTACAACCATGTGCCTACACCTCTCGCAAGCTCTCCACGACCGAACGTGGTTGGGCCATTTGGGAGAAAGAAGCTTTTGCTGTTCGTTGGGCCCTCATGACTTGGCGTCATTTCCTTGAAGGTGCTCCCCATCCATTTGAAGTCTGGACGGACCACAAAAATTTGGAGGCTCTCACCTCTTCCCGTAAACTGTCCCCGAGACAACTTCGCTGGGCACATTACTTCCATTGCTTCAATTTCCGTCTTAAATATATTCCTGGTGGAAAAAATTTCATGACTGATGCCCTCTCCAGGCTACCCCAATATGATGTTTCTAAACTTACAATTGTACAGCCCATCATGCCGCTTACTTTACCAGCTTCTCCTGTGTCTTCTCGAAGCCGTTCCGCAGTCCAAACTGCTCCACCTGCTGAGCTCATTGCTCGTATTAAAACTGAACTCCTTACTGATGAATGGTATAGCGCGCATTCAGGTGATTGCACTATTAGGGACGGTCTTCCTTGGATTGGTTCCAAGATCTATGTCCCTGTTACTATACGACCGTTTGTATTGCAACGCGCTCACGACTCACGTCTAGCAGGTCATTTCGGGTTCGTTAAGACTGTACACTTTGTTAAACGACAATTCTGGTGGCCCTCACTTAAGAAGGATGTTGAATCGTACATTGCAAGTTGCCCTGTTTGTGCTGCGTCCAAACGTGCTCCTGGAAAACCACATGGCCTTCTCCAGTCAGTGGCGAAGCCAGAGGCACCTTGGAAGGAGATTTCGATGGACTTTATTGTTGATCTTTCACCCAGCCAAGGCTATACCGTCATTTGGGTTGTTACAGATCTTTTCTCCAAACAAGTTCATTTTGTGCCTTGTTCGAAGATTCCATCTTCCAAGTCATTGGCTAGGCTCTTCGTTACCCATATTTACCGTTTTCATGGTGTTCCTCAGCGTATCATTTCTGATAGGGGCACTCAATTTACGTCTCTCTTTTGGAAGGAATTTTTGAAGTTAATTGGCTCCTCCCAAGGCTTAAGCTCCTCCTACCATCCCCAGACGAATGGTTCTTGTGAAAGGACCGATTCCGTTTTGGAACAATACCTACGTTGTTTCATAAATTTTCAACAAGATGATTGGGCTGATCTCCTGATACATGCCGAAGTGGCCTATAATAACTCTGTTCACTCCAGTACAAATATGTCCCCTTTTAAAATCATTTATGGACAGGATTTTGTGCCTATCCCTGAATTGCCTCACGACTCACCAACAGTTCCCTCTTTGGGCGATTGGTCCTCCAGATTGTCTTCCGTTTGGCCGATCATACGTAAAACTTTGAACGATGCTCATCAATTACATAAATTGTATGCTGATAAAAAACGGGCGGCCCCCCCTGCCTACAAAGTTGGTGACAGGGTATATGTCTCTACGAAACATTTGGATAGCCCGCAGAAATGCAAAAAACTGGGGCCCAAATTTGTTGGCCCATTCACTATCACAAAAATCATCAGCTCTGTGTCCGTCCGTTTGGATCTCCCAAAAACCTACCATCGCCTGTATCCTGTATTCCATGTTCACCTGTTGAAACCTGAACGCACTTCCCATCTCCGCAAACCTTTTCCAGATACCCCTGCGCCTACAATGGTAGACGGTCACCAGCACTATGAAGTCCGTGACATCTTGGACTCCAGAGTCCGGAGGAATAAAACTCAGTTTTTGGTCATGTGGAAAGATTTTCCCCCTTCTCACAACGAATGGGTGGATAAGGAGCATCTCAAGGCTCCTAAGCTGATACGCCAGTTTTATGCCAAATACCCGCACAAGCCGTAACCCTTTCCCTCTCTCCTATATGTTGTTTTGTCTGTTCTTGTCTGTTTTGCAGGTCTAGCACCGCTTTTCTGAAGGATGTCCGGGGTCCCTCACTGTTCCTGGAGGAGGTCCGGATGTCAGCCTTCGCTTGCACTGCTTAGCTGCCATGGAAACGGGGAGGGTGGGGTGCTGGGATTCAATTGTTCTGCTGGAGGATGATTGGTGGTCGATGTTGCTGGTTGGTGTTATCTCTCAACTAACGGTCTCGCATTCCATGCTGGTGATGACCTGCCCACCTGATGTCGGAGAAGAAAGTATATTGGACAATGCTAAGGGGGGGGGGTTAGGGTTTGGGATGGGCTTAAGCTTTAATACTCAATGTTCGTGGCTAAACTATTCACTTCCTGCTTTACCTGGTCTGTTCACTTTCGTTACTTAGTAAAAGTAGCCTTAAACATTTCAAACAATGTCTAAGTGTGTTCTTTCTTAAGTACTCGAAGAAACAGGCCCTGACACCTAAGCTCTATGGTCTCCCCAAGATACACAAAGAAGGAACCCCACTCAGACCCATAGTCAGCTCCATAGGCTCACCTCTACAAAACCTAGCCAAATTTCTCGCCAAACAACTACAGCCCTATGCAGAATCCATCACCTCACACGTAAAAAACTCATTCCAGTTCATAGAGATCATAAAGAAACAAAACTTACAGCCCAGCGACCTACTCGTGAGCTTCGATGTCGTATCCCTCTTCACCCAAGTACCAATCAAAGAAGCCTTGACAGCTATCCAAAACAAATATAGCCCCCCCAAACATATCCTAGATCTGACCAACCACTGCCTATCCAACACATACTTCATCTATAATGGACAAAAATACAAACAAATAGAAGGAGCACCCATGGGATCACCCCTCTCACCTGTCATTACTAACCTCTACATGGAACACTTTGAAACCCAAGCTCTAGAAAAATCAGATCACAAACCCAAACTCTGGCTCAGATACGTAGACGACACCTTCATAATCTGGCCACATGGAAAAGATAAACTGGACAACTTCCTCACACACCTCAACAGTCTACACCCCAAAATACAGTTCACCATGGAAACAGAAGCCAATAACCAACTCCCCTTCCTGGATGTCTTAGTCTATAAGAAATCCAACGGATCCCTAGGACACACCATCTACCAGAAGAAAACACACACAACCCGCTATTTGCATGCACTCTCACACCACCACCCAGCACAGATCAACTCTGTAGCCAAGACACTCATCTCCAGAACAAAACGCTTAGCTGATGAACAACACCTAAAAACCGAACTACACACTCTCACCAACGTACTAACATCCAACGGATTCCAAAGAAACAAGATCACTAACCTAATCCAAAAAGAAACCCCCACTAAAGTCCAAGACAGTGAACAAGAAAATGGCAAAGCCCTCCTCCCATACATAAAAGGCACCACAGACAGAATCAGCAAGATCCTCCACAAACACAACACCAAGACAGCATTCTACACAAACCGAAAAATATCCACCATCCTAGGAAACCCCAAAGAGAAAATAGAGTTAGAAAATCAAGGAGTATATGAAATCCCATGCCCCACCTGCCCCACCACATACATCGGACAAACCAACAGAAGAATAAAGGCACGCATTGAAGAACACAAAAACTCAGTCAGAAAGGAGGAACCAACTTCTTCCCTGGTCCAACACTTCAAAGCCACAGGACATGATATAGACTTTAAAAAGACCAGAACTATTGCCAAAATTGAACACTGTAACAACCGAATAATCAGAGAAGCTATTGAGATAGAAAAGCGGCCACACAGCATGAATAAACGAGATGATACCTCCCGCCTACCAGCCATTTGGAAACCTGCCCTCACTGACAAACGAGTCCCTAACACAAAAAATGATACCAGACCCACACTCACGAAAACCACACAGGATGTCACTATCACACATCCACACAAAAAGCAAACCCAAACCCACACCGATGATGACCACAAATCAGAAGCCCGACCACAAACCAGAAGCCAGACCAAAGCTGCATTATTAGCCACTTTAAACCCCTCCAATCCATACATGAAGCAAACTGATGCCCACCATGGAGATGTGGTACGACCACAAACGCGAAGCCAAACAACAGCAATGCAGCTCACCAGGTCAAATTCCTCTGCAACTCAGACTAACACAAGCACAACCAGGCCCCCACCCAAACAGAACACGCCCCCATCCAATCAGAGCACAGCCAAACTCCCATCCAATCAGAGCACAGCCAAACCCACTACCAATCAGAACACACCTCCACCCAATCAGAATGCAGCCAAACTCCCACCCAATCAGGTCACACCCCCACTGGCAGTTAAAAAGAGGAACCTGCTGAGATCTCACATTGCTCCTGGAAGCACCAAGCCCGAAGCACCAGCCTGAAGATGATGAATGAGATTTCATCGAAACGTCGTGAAGATACTTCCAATTCTACACGGGAGAAAACCCGAACAACCAAAGACCTACATATATATATATATATATGCTTTCGTAGATTTTCACGGGTGTAGGTATGCTGGTATTGTTGTCTTCGGGTGTTTTCCCAAAGCCTGAAGATGGCAAATGAGATTTTGCCGAAACGTTGCAAAAACAATTTCATACTTACACGGGAAAACACCCGAAGACAACAATACCAGCGTATGTATGTATGTATGTATGTATGTATGTATGTATGTGTGTGTGTGTATGTGTGTATATATATATGTAATTGTTTCACAACAACCTGTTATTATTAGGCCCCAATTAAAGGGAGGAGACATACTGAGAGCTAATAAGCTCGAAATAGATCTATCCTGGTCTCTTCTAATTTAATTTATTGATCAGCTCATAAAACTAACACACATATCTAAAATATTATACAACGTAATTCTTGGCTTGCTGTCTGGATGGTCTCTAGCGATGAGCCGATGGGCAGTAAGGGAAACAGTATGTCTCCTCCCTTTAATTGTGGCCTAATAATAACAGGTTGTTGTGAAACAATTACCTATACTAATATATCCTGTCTAAGCTGATGTAATAGGGGAACTGGTTTGGCTTAAGTGTGAGGTTTCTCGCCTTGCATGCAACATAGCCCCGGTTCGAATCTCAGTAAGGGGTATGGCCAGCTGATGAGAGCTAATAAGCTCGAAATAGATCTATCCTGGTCTCTTCTAATTTAATTTATTGATCAGCTCATAAAACTAACACACACACATATATATATTAGCTGATGAAACAGGGTAGAACCGATTAGGCTGGAATGCTAGGCTTCTGCCTTGGATTCATTACAGCCCCGGTTCGAATCCCAGTGGGATGTGGCCAACTGATGAGAGCTAATAAGCTCGAAATAGATCTATCTTGGTCTCTCAAAGCTCATAAAAACTAACATATATATATATATATATGTGTGTGTGTGTGTGTGTGTGTGTGTGTGTGTGTATGTATGTATGTATGTATGTATGTATGTATGTATATATATATATATATATATATATATATATATATATATATATATATATATATATATATATATATATATATATATATATATATATATATATATATATATAGTGTAGATGTCACACCTGTGCCAGGTACACGCAAAGGAAATGTAAAAAATTGTAAAAAAGGTAGGTAGATGGATACAGAGATAGCAGTGGGCCACAGGTATTATGTCATCCTTTATGACATTAAATACTCTGTCCATAAGATAGGTAGGTAGGTAGGCAGCTATAGGGATAGAGAGAGGGAGGGAAAAATGCAGTAAGTATGTAGGTAGGTAAGTAGGTAGGTAGGTAAGTAGGTAGGTAGGTAGGTAGGTAGGTAGGTAGGTAGGTAGGTAGGTAGGTAGGTAGGTAAAGGGATAGAGAGAGAGAGGGAGAAATACAGTAGGTAGGTAGGTTGGGGGTTATATGGTGCTTGTGTGTACATGTTTGTGAATGCAGGTGTAGATCTACACACAGATTGGTTGGCCATTTAAGCAGACTGGGCCACAGCAACACATGGCCGGGAATGGCTAGTTTAGAATAGCTCAGATTATAATCTGACAATAAAGAAAAGGCTCACTTGGGTTTGTCCATATGTTCCCCCATAGAAGTTCTGATCTGTCAGCCATCTGACTATGGGACCAGTTTGATCAAATTTCTTCATTTTCAGCAGGGCCAACAAGGCATAGGAAGTGCCTTCAATGTTGTTGGTGCGAGCATTTTGTTCTTGCCAACTATTCCTTCCTAAAAAAACAGTGCAGAAACAGAATTAAGCCAAAGAGATGAAATGATTGGTTACTTACCTCAAAGGTGACTTTTGGTTGAAGTGAAAAGATTGGCAAAATTAACAATTGATTAAGTCTCCCATTTTTCAAGAAAACAGTTATGACTTGTTAGGTGAGGTTACTCAATGGCACGAAGTTCCTGATGATACCCAGTTATGGCCAGCTTTACTAAGTTGGCCAGGTGAAGAATCACTTCGAGAGAAATGCTAACATTACTTACGGTATACTGATATTGGTATATCTCCATCAAGGTCACCTTGCTTACTCCCTATAGTTAGTCTATCTCTTTACATATTTAACAGATTAACCGAGTTGGAAGGGACCATGCAGGCCATCTAGTCCAACCCCCTTACCCAAGCAGGAGAGCCTACATCTACCTCTACTTAGGATCGAACTCACAACCTTCTGATTGTGAGGCGAGAGCTCCACCTCTAGGCCAAAGCAGCATGTCTTACATCTAACCCTATTTATTTATTTTTATTTTTCGAATTTATACCCTGCTCTTCTCCTTGTTAGGACTCAGGGCGGCGCACAGGCATTATTAAAAACCATAACAAGACAATATATACTATTAAAAACATATTAAATTAAATTAAAACCTGTCCTAAAAACCCTTTAAAACCCTAAAAAATTAAAATGTATAAATATAGTCAGAAACAGGGGGCTACGCTAGGCCGGCTTGTTGGAATAGGTACGTCTTAAGACGTTGGCGGAAGAGGCGGAGGTCCGAGGTAGTGCGAAGGTCGGGGGGTAGGTCGTTCCAGAGGGCCGGGCCCGCCACAGAGAAGGCCCTTCCCCTGGGGGTCGCCAACCGGCATTGCCCGGCCGACGGTACCCGGAGAAGGCCCTCTCTGTGGGAGCGGATCGGACGAAGGGATGTATGGGGCAGGAGGCGGTCTCGTATATAGCTGGATAGGCTGGGTAGGCGGTGCTGTTCTGGTACTGATTCAGTGCTTGGGGGCCGTGAGTGTCTAGATGGGGAAGAATTGGTTTCTGTTTCTTCTAGGTCTATTAATTCTATCTCTGAGACTCAGTGGGGTAGCACTTTCTTGCACAGAGATCGTGTGCAATTTGGGGGCCCTCCTCAACATTGGGCTCCTGCTTGAAGAGCAGGTGACAGCTGTGACTAGAGTGGCCTTTGCATAGATCCACCTTGTGCAGTAATTGTGTCATTCTTGGATCTGGAGGCCTTGCTCATGGTCACTCCTGCCTAGGTCACTTCCCAGCTGGACTTCCTCAATGTGCTCTATCCTTGAAGGTCACCCAGAAGTTGCAACTGCTCCAGAATTCAGTGGTGTTGCTTTGCCATATCACATTGTTTTGCCATGCGAATGGCACTGGGTTTTTCTTTCTGAATGCAATAGAAGGTGGTGGTTATTACTTTTAAAACATACATGGGACATAGCTAGTTTATTGGAGGACTGCCTCTCCTTGAGGGTATCTACTTGAGGGTATCCTCAGTGATTCCCCCAGATTGGATAGGGTTAAGAACACAAGAAGCATTGGAAAATCTCTGTATATGTAGGAATGCATGAGTATGAGGTTGGACATAAACAATAAGACTTTTACTTAATCACGTAGGAATGTTGATGAATGGGGGAGAAAAATGGGGGAGAATTTTAGTAAATTTTAGACTGTTTTAGATTGTTATTGAAGAACTACCAGTTAGTAAACAATGAGTTATAATAAGAGCAATGGAAAAATTACGGATTTATATGTGTGTGTGTGTGTTAGTTTTATGAGCTGATCAATAAATTAAATTAGAGAGAGACCAGGATAGATCTATTTTGAGCTTATTAGCTCTCATCAGCTGGCCATACCCCTTACTGGGATTCGAACCGGGGCTATTAATTAATTAATTAATTAATTGGGGCCTAATAACAGGTTGTTGAGAAACAATTACATACATATATATATGTATATATGTTTTCTGAGGTTTTCGCGGGTGTTTGTATGTAGGTCTTTGGTTGTTCGGGTTTTCTCCCGCATAGAATTGGAAGTATCTTCACGACGTTTCGATGAAGTCTCATTCATCATCTTCAGGCTGGTGCTTCCGGCTTGGTGCTTCCAGGAGCAATGTATATATATATATGTAATTGTTTCACAACAACATGTTATTATTAGGCCCCAATTAAGGGAGGAGACATACTGTTTCCCTTACTGCCTATCGGCTCATCACTAGAGACCATCCAGACAGCAAGCCAAGAATTATGTTGTATAATATTTTAGATATGTGTGTTAGTTTTATGAGCTGATCAATAAATTAAATTAGAGAGAGACCAGGATAGATCTATTTCGAGCTTATTAGCTCTCATCAGCTGGCCATACCCCTTACTGGGATTCGAACCAGGGCTATGTCTCCTCCCTTAATTGGGGCCTAATAATAACAGGTTGTTGTGAAACAATTACCTATACTAATATACCCTGTCTAAGCTGATGCAATAAGGAGAACCGGCTTGGCTAAAGTGCTAGGCTACTTGCTTAGCATGCAACATAGCCCCGGTTCGAATCCCAGTAAGGGGTATGGCCAGCTGATGAGAGCTAATAAGCTCGAAATAGATCTATCCTGGTCTCTCTCTAATTTAATTTATTGATCAGCTCATAAAACTAACACACACACACACACACACATATATATAGTTGTATGTATATATGCATGTATGTTTGGAATAGACAATGGATGCCATTATGTGGTTATGTTTAAGTAAGACTTGTCTGAAGAAGAAGATAGATCAAATATGGAATATTAGAGGAGAATTCTGGTGTAATGATATTAAGATATATAATGAATATTTTGATTTAAAATCTATAAAATGAGATTATTCATGAGTAATAATGGTTCTAGAAATGCACACAAGAGTTATGTGTAACCAGTCGACATACTTTCCAAAAGATTAAATGTAGAATGACGATTTTTCCTTTTTGTATTTTTCTTTCATTAAAAAATAAATAATTTTTTTCAAAAAAAAAAGAAGCATTGGAAAATCTGAAAAATATGACCATAAAAGCCCAGTCTAACACAATATCATTGAAAAAGAAAAAACAAGCCAGCATGGTTGCACAAAGATCTCTCTGACAAATTGAAAGATAAAAAGTACAAAAAGTCCCTATCTGCAAAGATGATGTCAGGAAAGCAAAGGCTCAGAATGAACAAAGACTTGCAACAAAAGTTAAAGTTAATTTAAAAAAAAGTTTCTTTCAACACATAAACAACAAGGAAAAAGTCAAGGAAAAAAGTCGGTCCACTGAAGAGAGAAGATGGCAAGGACGTAACAGGCAACAGAGAGAAAGCAGGACTGCTTAACTCATTCTTTGCTTCAGTCTTCACACTAAAAAAAAGTATTCCTATTTTCCCATCCTACTAAAAAAATAGCGCAAACTACAGACAGGCAAGAAATAAAAATAAAAATAAGCAAGAAAATGGTAAGAGAACAGCTATCTAGCCTTGATGAATATAAATCACTGGGATCTGATTGATAACATCCCAGAGGTCGGAAGGAGCTGGCAGATGTTATCTCAAACCAGGGCTGGGTTGCTGCCAGTTCTAAGCTCTTCTATAGAAGAGGTTCCCCAAATCTCCAGGGCCATTTAGAACCGGTTCCAGCTACCTCCCCCCACCCGTCCGCCCATCATCCAGAGGAAGAGCGAGAGGAGGAATCCTGGGAGTTGAAGTCCACAAGTCTTAAAGCTCTCATGTTTGAACACCCCTGGGGTGCTCCTATTTTCTTTGATAGCTGTAGATACTACAGGATGAGGGTGGGCGTGGCCAACTTGTAAAATGTGGTGAAATTCACTTAACAACGCTCTTGCTTAGCAACCAAAATGTTGGCTCAGGAACTCTGGCATTTGAAGCACCCAAGTCTTAAAGCTGTCAAGTTTAAACACCCCTGGGATTTTTTTCCATAAAGGGTGAGGGGTGCGAGGGTCTTGTCACTTGACAGCTTTAAGACTTGGGTGCTTCAAATGCCAGAGTTCCTGAGCCAACATGACTGTAGGAGGAATCCTGGGAGTTGAAGTCCACAAGTCTTAAAGCTGTCAAGTTTAAACACCCCTGGGATTTTTCCCCTAAAGGGTGAGGGGTGCAAGGGTCTTGTCACTTGACAGCTTTAAGACTTGTGTGCTTCAAATGCCAGAGTTCCTGAGCCAACATTTTGGTTGCTAAGCAAGAGCGTTAAGTCAGTTTCACCACATTTTATAAGTTGGTCACGCCCACCCAGTCACATGACTGCCAAAACACTCCCACTCAGTCACATGGCTGGCAAGCCACTCCCACCCAGTCACATGGCCAGCAAGATACTCCTACAGAAGAGGTTCTAAAACTTTTTAAAAACCCACCAGTGTCTCAGACCCAATGTACCAAATCTTTTTTTAGAAAATCCTGGCACACAGGAGGGGAACTACCAGAGGATTGGAAAAAAGCTAATGTGGTTCCCATCTTTAAACAAAAGGCAGCGGTGCGGGGGTGGGGCAGACCTTGGAAACTCCAGAGCAATCAGCCTAACATCAATACCTGGGAAGAGACTGGAAGAAATAATCAAAAAACAGATCTGTGAACATCTAGAAACAAATAAAGTTATGACTAGTAGCCAGCACAGGTTTGTTAAAAACAAATCATCCCCATCCAATCTTATTTCATGCCTTGACGAAGTGGACCAGCTAAACCAGGGGTAGTCAACCTTTTTATACCTACCGCCCACTTTTGTCTCTCTGTTAGTAGTAAAATTTTCCAACCGCCCACCGGTTCCACAGTCATGGTGATTTATAAAGTAGGGAAGTCCATTAAATTAAAAAAAGGAAAGTGCTTCAGTATCTGGCAAAACTCCTACCGCCCATCATGAAAGCTAGAACGCCCACTAGGGGGCGGTAGGGACCACGATGACTACCACTGAGCTAAATGCTGTGGAGATTATATACTTGGACTTCAGCAAGGCATTTGACAAAATGGATGACAATCTACTTCTTGGTAAATTGGCAAAATGTGGGAGAGATAACATCACCCCCAGATGGATTTGCAACTGGCTGCAATTTCTAAAAATCTGTCCATCGTGACTTGTATTCCCAGCTAATCCTTCATTGTGCTTCTTACTGGAACTGTCTATTTTCAAAACCCAACCACAGCTGGTTTCTCCTTCTTAAAACAAAACAATATCGGTACCTGTTGATGCTGCCATGAGTACCCTGTCATCGTTGAGTCGGCCTGCAGCAGCCAAAGCATACGCCGTGAGGGCCGTAGTGTAAGGCCGTCGCAGATTCTCGTACTTTCTGAGTAAATAATCGGCAGCCTTGTTGATGCTGCTCTCTAGAGTCTGGAAGTGTGCGGAGAAGGAAGAGAAGAGAGCCATTAGGAATGTTTTAGGCATCCCTATGGAACACCATTTCCTTGAGGTATGATGGGCCCCATTCAGTTGCTTTTTCAAAAGGCCTTAACAACATGGATTTGTCAGTGGGCCAGAGGACCACGAGTGGAGATGGAGCTGATCAAGTGGTTGATTTGATTGGGGTGGTGGTGGTTATGGATTTGTTTTGTGGTGGATTTTTAAATGCTGTAAGCTGCCCAGAGTCATATACATTTGTCCAACATATAATTGAACAAACATAATTCAGAAGTTGTGTATGCTCCAACAATGGAAATGTTAAAGAAGAGATTGGAGAAGCCTTTGTCTGAAATGGTGTGGGGTTTCTTGCTTGAGAGGGAGTTGAAGCTCTAGAAGATCTCCCTTTCCAATTCTGTTCTGTTAAATTAATCAATAAAATTTAAAAATGCGCTGCCCAAATCCTGCAGGTATGTTTGACATGCTAATTTAGCCCTAATATGTATTATTTTAAGGTTAATGCGGGAAGAAATGCTATGGGTACATTTATTAGGAATGTCTTAAATAGGAGTTCCAGTAGAAAAATTTCTGCAACACTGCAAGATCGACCTGCCTAGATCTTTCTAAATGTGCCTTTGAGGAACGCTGGCCATAAAAATTATGCTGCAACAGTGGAAAGGCTCTTTGAAATGTAAAGGTCATTAACTGGTCTTAATACTTACAATAATACAATAGCAGAGTTGGAAGGGACTTTGGAGGTCTTCTAGTCCAACCCCCTGCCTAGGCAGGAAGCCCTAATACCATCTCAGACAAATGGCTATCCAACATCTTCTTAAGGACTTCCAGTGTTTGGGGCATTCACAACTTCTGGAGGCAACTTCTGTTCCACTGGTTAATTGTTCTGTTAGGAAATTTCTCCTCAGTTCTAAGTTGCTTCTCTCCTTGATTAGTTTCCACCCGTTGCTTCTTGTTCTGCCCTCAGGTGCCTTGGAGAATAGTTTGACTCCCTCTTCTTTGTGGCACCCTCTGAGATACTGGAAGGCTGGTATCATGTCTCCCCTAGTCCTTCTCCTCTAGTACTTGCTGGCTTGAAAGTTTATGCATACTCCTAATAGTGCCCTTATTGAATTGATTATTTATTTTAGTTCCATTTGATTTGAAATTAATACAGCATAACCTACAGCAATGCTGTTTAGGCTATTTTGAGATCCTGGAGGCTTCTAGTACTGAACCTGGGGCGAAGAAGGTGGGTAAATGAAGTACTATGATAAAAAAAAATACTAGGTTCAGAAATGTGATCATACTTTGGTCCCTTCATACCACTTTCAATCACAACATCACGTACATTGATATGTTCATCGCAGATTGATCTGGATTCCAACAACGCAGCCAGAATGAACGCTGTTAAAGATGCTTCTGCTTCATCACCTTGAATTCCTCCCTAGAAGAAAACAGGGGGGATGAGAGGAGGAGTGAGACAAACAATAATAATAAAACAAAAACAATGCTAATGAATAAATACTTCTCTGTAATACATAGCAAGTCCCGTATTTTTCAGAGTATAAGACGCACCTGTTTTCTTCTAAAAAGTGGCTGAAAATCTGGGTGCGTCTTATACATCAAATACAGCAGTTTTCTGCCTCCCGAAACCCCGCCCCCTTCACCACAATGGCCGTGCATGGCCTTATGGAGGCTTCCAGAGACTTCCTGGGGGCTGGGGAGGGCAGAAATGAGCCTAAAACTGGACTTTCCCCACCCCCAGCCCCCAGCAGCACTCTATAAGCCTCTATACAGCTACAGTATGCATGCAATTATTTTGACAAAAAATGGCCGATTTCCATGGAAAATGGGTCCTTTTTGCTTATTTTGCCCCACCCCCAACGCCCAGAATACTCTGCAAGCCCCCCTCCCCCAAGGCTATTCGTGCCATTTATTTGAAACAAAACTGGCTCATTTTTGTGAAAAACGGGCCGTTTCGGGGAGGTTTGCAAAGTGCAAAAACTCCCCCCTCCTTTTTGGAAAGCTGTTTAGTTAGAGGGATTGATGAGAATTACATTGATCAAGTACTGTGCCTGCAGAAACAAAGGTTTAGGTGCTACAGCGATTTCCTTCTCCAGCACATGGATAAATACACCTGGAAACATCAACCTACCTACCTACTCCCCCCCTCTCTCCCTATTTACCTATAGTATTTCTCTTTCCCCCCCATCTATCTACCTATATACCTACCTACCTTCTCTCTCTTTCTCTCTCCCTCTACCTATTTACTGTATTTTTCTTTATTTTTCTCTCTCTATCCCTGTACCTACCTACCTATCTTCACTCTCTCTCCACCTACCTATCTCCCTTCTGTATTTCTCTCTCTCTCTCTCCCTCCCTCCCTCCCTCCCACCCTCCCACCCTCCCTCCATCTACCTACCTAACTACTCTCCCTCCCTCCCTCCCTGCTGCATTTCTCTCTCTCTCTCTCCCCCTCTATCTACCTATATACCTACCTACTTTCTCTCTCTTTCTCTCTCCCCCTACCTTTCTACTGTATTTCTCTTTATTTTTCTCTCTCTATCCCTGTACCTACCTATCTATCTTCACTCTCTCTCCACCTACCTATCTACCTACTGTATTTCTCTCTCTCTCTCTCCCTCCCTCCCACCCTCCCTCCCTTTATCTACCTACCTAACTACTCTCCCTCCCTGCTGCATTTCTCTCTCTTTCTCTCCTTTGCTATCCCTCTATCTCCCTACCTACTTTTTTTTAAAAAAATTGCCTGTCCAAAACCTGGGTGCGTCTTATACTCCAGTGCATCTTATACTCCAAAAAATACGGTACATGGAGTAGAAAAGAGTTAAGGTATTTTTGTATGCCTTGGCTGCCATCTAGTGGCCATCCATGCTTGTCCATCTTGAAGACGCAGTGTTGAAGTATTGGAGTTTGAGGAAACCATTTAACTTTGGGTAGCCATATGGGAACTATAACCTATCCTAAGAGCATTACAGGAGTAGAGAAAATACATACACACTCTGGGAATTGAATTTTCTGCTAGACAGTCTATAAAAGAACAAGAGATGAGTTGTTTTAATGTTTTTTTTAATTATTTGCTTTAAATGGGGCATGGCCTAGACCAAGCGTATCAAACTCAAGGCCTGGGGGTCAGATCTGGCCCATGGGGTGCTTAAATCTGGCCCATGGGACAGCCCTGAGAACAGCAAAGGACTGGTACGCAGTGCCTCTGCCAGTGAAAATGGAGCTCACAAGGGCTTCATTTTCACTGATAGAGGATTGCAGGAGTTCACACTCATCATCTTCAGGCTGGTGCTTTTGGCTTCGTGCTTGTGAGAACAAACGGTGATCAGAGCGGCCATGTTTCTATAAATATAGGTGTGTGTGTGTGTGTGGAATGTCGGTTTTGTTGCTTTAAACGGATTGGTTGGCTGTGTTGTCACATCTTGATTGGTTGATGGAGTTGATGTTTGTTGAGGGTGATTGGCGACGGTGTCCTGTGTTGTTCTGGCTCTGGTATCAGTTTTTGTGGCTGGGACTTGAGCTAGTTTCCAGATGTCTGGTAGGTGGGAGGTGATGATCTGCGGGATCGGATTCTGCCCCATACATCCCTGCGGCCGATTCGCTCCCACAGAGAGTGGGCGACGCCCAGGGGAAGGGCCTTCTCTGTGGCGGGCCCAGCCCTCTGGAACGACCTTCCCCCCGAAATTAGAACAACCACCGATCTCCGCTCCTTCCGCCAAAAATTGAAAACATACTTCTTCTGCTTGGCCGGCCTAGGTTAGTCTGCCGTTTTTAATTGGGTTTAGGGAACTGTAGTTTAATTTTAGTATAGTGGTTTTAGTGCAGGGATAACTTTATTTAATTCTTATTTTATCTATTTATGTATTTTGTATTGTATTTTTAATTTTCCCTGTGCACCGCTCTGAGTCCCTTCGGGGAGAGGACGCGGTTTATAAATAAATTTTTATTATTATTATTATTATTATTATTATTATTATTATTATTATTATTATTATTATTATTATTATTATTATTATTATTATTATTATGATACCTCCCACCTGCCAGACATCTGGAAACTAGCTCAAGTCCCAGCCACAAAAACTGACACCAGAGCCAGAACAACACAGGACACCATCGCCAATCACCCTCAATGTTTATTGATATTTATGCATTTATTCTCCTTCATGCATCGCAGAACATAAGAACGCAGTAAGCAAACAACTTACAACTTCCTCCCTCTACCAGCACCTTAAAGCTACAGGGCATGAAATTGCTTTTCAAGGAACCAAATTAATCTCCAAAACTGAACAGCTCAACAAGAGAATAATCAGGGAAGCCATCGAAATAGAGAAACACCCCCACAACATGAACAAATGTGATGATGCCTCCCACCTATCAGAAACCTGGAAACCAGCACTAGCCAACAAACAAGCCCCACCCACCGCCCAGGCTGTTACAATACAAAACAACAATGAACACACAGATAGCACCAATCAGCACCAATCCACCAAGCATGCTACAGCTATACAGCCAATCAGCACACTCACAGCAACAAAGTCAGCACTCCCCCCCTCCCTCCCCAAGATTTATAGAAAGACGGCAGTTCCATAGCAATAGATACCAGCCTGAAGATGGCGTGTGAGAGCTCGCCAATCGTTGCCAAGATAATCTCATTCTTACACGGGAAAAACCCCAAATACAACAAGACCAGCATATACATATATATACCTACACCCGTGAAAATCTATGAAAACATACATACATACATACATACATACATACATACATGCATACGTGTATTTGTACTGATAAATAAATAAATAAAGGGAGACTATGATAGATCTATTTCGAGTTATTTAGCTCTCATCAGATAGCCATACCCTTACTGGGATTCGAACTCAGGCTGTTTACATGTCAGGCAATTGCCTTAACCATTAGGCCATGAGTTCTACTCCCTTATCAGCTGAGCCAGGGAAATAAGTCAATGTTTATGTCAGACCACCTGGTATGCCCAAATATGGGAGGAAGGGAGCCTACTGCTACCCATTTGCTACCAATGGTTTCCTGCCTGGAAGGTTGGAGCTGAAAGGCAAAATGGATAGCAGTAAGCTCCCTTCCTCCCATATTTGGGCATATGGAAGGAAGGAAGGAAGGAAGGAAGGAAGGAAGGAAGGAAGGAAGGAAGGAAGGAAGGAAGGAAGGAAGGAAGGAAGGAAGGAAACCATACCAGCATTTCTCGATGGATTACAGGGGCATTTTCTTTGAACTCTCCATCTGATTGTTGCCTGTTCAGAATCAGCCACTTCACACCTCCACAAATGATTTCATGGCTAATGTCTCTTCCAATTTTGGTAGCCAAGGCAAAGACTTTTACAACATATCCTGTTAGCCTGTAAAGGATATAATGCATTAACCAACCATTTGAAGATCTTAATAAAAGTGCCAATAGTTGCTTGCTTGATTTTGAGGTTGTTGCTATCTAGGAGGGAGAGGGGAAGAGTGGGAGGGGAAGCCCAGAGTCAGCACAATATTACATTATGGCACAATATGAGTAGAAGCTGTGCATGCATGTCACCAGGGCAGTGTTATGGCTTTGATGGGAAATAATCAAGATCAAAATTGGTTAGCCTCATTTCCCTTCAGCCCTGAAAGGGAAAAGAAATTCAACGAAGAACTCAAGGCCGTATCAAGGGAAATAGGGTATCGAATCAGTTTAAGAGGAATTACACTGTTGTTATATCCCAACAGTGCACAGGAACAAGAGCTGTGGAAGAAATGCAGGCTAAGAGTTAAGAGAATGAGAAGTCCTTGGTTCAGTTCTTGTGTGTCCTACCATTCTGTTGGAAGATGGCATTGCAGAAAAGAGACCACGCCAGCTCTTTGCCAAAGGAAAACATTTATTGTGCAAGGTTCAACTGAACCCCGAACGGCTGTTTGCTACAAGCTCTTATACTTTATAAGCAAGGGTATCGATCACTGTTCAAAGTACGATTCTTCCTGTGCCGCGTAGACCTCGCACACATCAACCCCGACTGACAAGTTATACATTAACCGTGTTTGACTATCGTACAAGGATATAATTGTACCGATTTCTGGCCCCTTTGTTTAGGCCCGGCTAGGCGGATAGAGTGATCGATCTCCTGTTACATGTTCCAGAGGTTCCGATTGTTTATTGTTCAGCCCAACCTTATCTGGATGCCAACCTTTTTACTTTAGTGGGACGTGGGGGCGGGAATGTCTGGCATTTTTGCATGCTTTTGCTATAACTGCTGGGTAATTAGCGAGGGGGATTGTCTGGGAATTGGTGGGTTTCAAAAATTTTAGAACCTCTTCTGTAGGCGTGGTCTTTTTATGGCAATGACTTGCCAGCCATGTGACCGGGTGGGAGTGGCTTGCCAGCCATGTGACCGAGTGGGAGTGGCTTGGCAGTTATGTGACTGGGTGGGTGTGGCCAACTTGTAAAATGTGGTGAAACTCACTTAACAACGCTCATGCTTAGCAACCAAAATGTTGGCTCAGGAACTCTGGCATTTGAAGCACGCAAATCTTAAAGCTGTCCAGTTACATGACCCTTGCACCCCCTCACCCTTTAGAAAAAAAACTCCAGGGGCATTCAATTCCTCCTCTCGCTCTTCCTCTTGATGATGTGCGGACAGGCGGGGGGAGGGAGCTGGAACCGGTTCTGAACGGCACTGTAGATTTGTGGAACCTCTTCTAGAGAAGAGGCTAGAACTGGCAGGAACCCAGCCCTGGAGTGGACTTCCTCCCAGCTAGTTCCCGCCAGGGTTCAAGGCCATTGTGCCCTGCCTAGCACCTCGATGTTCTCAAAACAACCTTGTTGCATCACATTGGCTGCCAGTGGATTGGTCAGGAGGGCTGGGTTTGGGGAAACCAAAGAATAGCTTGGTGCTTCATGTGGGTGTGTTCATATTCTGCCTGACTGCAGCCACGTTCTCTCAGCAATCACTCCATGGCTCGGGGCCTAGTTACTTGCGGGACCGCCTCCTGCCACATACCTCCCACCGACCGATTCGCTCCCACAGAGAGGGGCTTCTTAGGGCGCCGACTGCCAGTCAATGCCATCTGGCAATGCCCAGGAACAGGACCTTCTCTGTGGCAGGGCCCGCCCTCTGGAACGACCTCCCCCCCGAACTCCGCACCATCACCGACCTTCCCCTCTTCCGCCGCTCACTTAAGACCCTTCTTTTTCAGCAAGATGGACTGGCATAGAACTTGAATTTTAGAACAATAGAGCCTCAGCCAAGTTAGATAGGTTTTTTAATGGGAATTTTAGCACAGGTTTTCTATTTAATTTCTTTTTAACTTTTGTACATTGTTATTTATTGTAAAAATTTTAATGTCCTGTGCACCGCCCAGAGTCCGTCTCGACGGAGATTGGTGCGGTTAACAAATCGAATAAATAATAATAAATAATAAAAGGTTCTTTGGATTCAACTTAATGGAGTTTTATTCCAGAGGGACCAGCTGGGGCAGATCCACACTTTAGGCAGAATCTGCAGAGTCGGTCAACCCAAAGAGCCACAGTGCCTTACTGTGGGGACTGTGCACACAATGGCAGCCCAAAGCAGCAACCAGGAGGAAGCTAAGGAGTGGGGCGGGGGGGGAACACAATCCAGACCTCCCCCAGGCCTGGACCTCTCCAATGGACAGAGGAGATCAGGCGCCTGGGAGACTCATCCAGACCCAAGTGGTCCATTGGAGCAGGGAAGAAGGAAGACTGGGAAGGAAGAACCAAAGGGGTGACTCTTGCTCAAGGCAGCCGAGATGGCCGGCAATGAGAAATGCAATCAGAGCTGGAAGAGCTTGAGGAAGAGGAAGGCAGAAAACCCGATCGTGCCAACTTCATGATGAAGCGAGCCCTGTGGGACATGATGAAGGCCTTCCAGATCCTGAAGGCAGGGGAGGCACATGCCACGGCTGCTACCAGCGAGGCCTGGCAGACCCAAGAGGAGGAAGATGGGGGATGAGCAGGGCTGGGTTCCTGCCAGTTCTAAGCTCTTCTCTAGAACAGGGTCCACAAATCTCCAGGGCCGTTGAGAACCGGTTCCAGCTCCCTCCCCCCGCCCGTTCGCCCATCATCCAGAGGAAGAGCGAGAGGAGGAATTCTGGGAGTAGAAGTCCACAAGTCTTAAAGCTCTCATGTTTGAACACCCCTGGGGTGCTCCTATTTTCTTTGATAGCTGTAGATACTACAGGATGAGGATGGGCGTGGCCAACTTGTAAAATGTGGTGAAATTCACTTAACAACGCTCTTGCTTAGCAACCAAAATGTTGGCTCAGGAACTCTGGCATTTGAAGCACCCAAGTCTTAAAGCTGTCACGTTACAAGACCCTTGCACCCCCTCACCTTTTAGGGGAAAAATACCCCCAGGGGTGTTCAAACTTGACAGCTTTAAGACTTGTGGCCTTCAACTCCCAGAATTTCTCCTCCAGTCATGTTGGCTCAGGAACTCTGGCATTTGAAGCACCCAAGTCTTAAAGCTGTCAAGTTACAAGACCCTTGCACCCCTCACCCTTTAGGGGAAAAAAACCCCAGGGGTGTTCAAACTTGACAGCTTTAAGACTTGTGGCCTTCAACTCCCAGAATTCCTCCTCCAGTCATGTTGGCTCAGGAACTCTGGCATTTGAAGCACCCAAGTCTTAAAGCTGTCAAGTTACAAGACCCTTGCACCCCTAACCCTTTAGGAACCCCCCCCCAGGGGTGTTCAAACTTGACAGCTTTAAGACTTGTGGACTTCAACTCCCAGGATTCCTCCTCTCGCTCTTCCTCTTGATGATGGGCGGACGGGCGGGGGGAGGGAGCTGGAACCGGTTCTAAACAGTCCTGTAGATTTGGGGAACCTCTTCTAGAGGAGAGCTTAGAACTGGCAGGAACCCAGCCCTGGTTTGAGGCCTCCCTTAAGCATGAAAGCCAGCTGGGTGACTGGGCTAGTCACTCTCTCTCAGCCCAATTTACCTCATGGAGTTGTATTGTAGGAGGAAATGAATGGTAGGGGTATTAAGTTTGTTCCCTGCCTTGAGCTGACCAAAGGGGGGAAAATCTAGTAATAGTAACAGCAACAACAACTCAATCTTGGAATCAATGTTTTAAGTGCTTTTGCTATCTTGAAGCAGGGCATTCTGATTCTTATTTTAAGGAGAAAAAACAATACAACTCATTGATACTAAATGCTAGACATGAGAAGACAAGATATTATATGGGTAAGTCACTATTAGAAAGGAGTATTTTGTCAAGGACTGAAGCACAGCCAGGGAGAAGCTACTAGGAAGAAGGGAATGGTAGGTAGAAATGAGGAAATGAAGAAAGCAAAAATAAATAGATAGATAAATTCAAAGAGAAGAGAATCAGATGCCGAAGCAGAAGTTAGAAAATGAAAATATATGAACATTTATAGAGGAAGTTAGAGGAAAGCCTTTCCATGATCTGAAAGTAATGGCTATATATTTGTCCATACCAAGTACTCGATGGACGGTTTGTAAATGCTGCGTAGGAATGGTCTGCTTTCTTGTAAACCAACTCCTGGGTGTAACCTGAAAAGGGACAAGATAGAAAGAATTTAGCTCCAGCCAAAGAAAATCACACCCAGAATGGCATCCAGAGCAGTTTTGCACGCATCTTTCTTTGCTGTGTGACTCATGGGAGCTGCTTTTCCTTTGCACACTTGTTTTGACTTGTGTTGTGGTCTCAGTGTAAAACCATCCCACTCTTCAGATGAGATTCTGAAAGAAAGCAACTTCAACAACAATAACAATAACAACATCATCATCAACAACAACAGGAGCTGAAGACTGCCGGCCTGTATGCCTGAAAAACAAGCATTGGATAGCAGAATGATACATCTTCTAAACTCACTGCAAAAGAGATGAAAATGTCTTTTCTTTTATAATATATTGTGATAATTCCACGCGTCCATATTTAAATATTTCTCAGCAGTTACTATGACTACCTCTACTCCTCCAGGTGAAAGAAGCAATATCCTTAGCTAAGCCAGCAGGAACCTACCTTGTGAATGAAAATAACAACAAAAACCTTGTCATACATTTAAGAACACTTGGCTTCTTGACTTCTATGGGTCTTACATTTGTTCATTTTAGGGATGAATGAATCTCACATTTCCATGCCCTGAAGAAAACAGGTCTGGGGACAACTGGTCTTACCGGCCATGATCTGTTGCACAGCTTCAGTCCTGCGATCCACACCAAAAGCCTCCCACTGCCCTGTTGTATCCAGGTAGTAGGTGGCAATAACCGTTGGAGTCATGTGGATCATAATCTCCTCCCCAGAGCCAGCAGGAGTGGTAATGAGATGCCTGAGTTTACTGCCATCAATTGACTTTTCAATCATCTGAGCCACAGGGCCACCTGAATGTGAAAAAAATTGCCGAGCATGTTAGAAGCCGGGTAGTTTGTGAACTTTCATTAAGCTTCCATATCTTTAGGGCAAATGGTTAGTTTAATCTTGCTTCCATCTCCACTAACCCTTCCTTTTGAGCCTGAGGCAATAAGACTCATTAGAAAGTTTATTAACTGACTTATTTAATTCGGTTTCGAGATTCCATGATTCCTTCGCAATTCTGGGTGGCTTATAGTTAAAAAGAAGAAACAATATATATATATAGAAAAAGACCTAGCTGACCAGATTAGCTCAACACCAGTAGAAAACACCACACTTTTGCAGGGGCTCTGTGAGAAAAAATAAATAAATGTTTTTTTTAATGTCCAACTAGGGTTGGACCTGAATGGATCTAGAAGAGAATATCATGCCAGAGGACAGGCACTGAGCACAGAAGAAATGCTCCAGAGGTCCCACAGGATTACACTGTTTAAACTTCAGGACCTGGAGCCCATCCACTTGGTCTGATCCACAAATGGGTTTCTACTGGTTCGGCCCAGATCGGGCAATCCAGTAATGGCAGCAATGGGAGGCTCCGCCCACCCTCCTGGCCAGTGGCGTAGCGTGGGTTGTCAGCACCCGGGGCAAGGCAAGTAATTTGCGCCCCCTAACCCGTGGATTTTAGCACTCGAGTCTCTTCGGCGCCCCGCCTCCCCCCAAAGAAACCAGTTGCTTTCCCCTCGGGTCGAGTGACAGTCGGCGGCGCGAGGAAAAACAACTCGCGACGGGGCCTGCCCAGCTCCGGAGCTCAGCAGCCGGCCAGGGGCTTTCTCCAGAATCCCCGCGGCGGGGAAGGGAGGAGTGGAGCGAGCGCCTTAGAGCCAGCCCTCACACTTCAACGGGTTGCGGGACGAGCGAGGCTTTGGCGGGCTCAGCACCGCCGGCCTCTCAAGCAAGGGGGCTGCCTGTTCTCTTGGGCCAAGAGAAACACGAGCCTCACTCCAGTTCCCCCCAGGCGTCGGCAATCGAGAAACCGCCGCGGCGCGTTCGCAGGCGAACTGAGACGAGTCTCTAACCTTCGCAGCGCACCAGCCAACTCGGAGCGCGTCCGCTCTTTCCCTCCCTCGCGGCGCCCGAAGGAGGCCAGGGAGGGAGCGAGGGAGGGAGGGAGAGAACAGGGGGGCGCTCGGACCGTCTGATCCTACCTGGTTCGTTTCTCCCGAAGCCTTGAAAGTTCAAGCCTTCGCCGAACCAGCCTGACCGCACTGCCACCCCAGAATCTAGCCACGCTTCGGGATTTCCCGCTCAGGTTGTACCCAGAACTGCCCCCCCCAGTTCCTCTCCTCCTCCCCCCGCGATCCGCTGGTCCGGAGCAAACGCCCCGCGGGCGTCCACCTCCTCTTCCCCCCCCTCCCCGTGCCGCCGCCTCCTCCTCCTCCTCTTTTCCCTCCCTCCTTCCCCCCACTCTCCCATAGCTTTGGCGTGCTCGCTGCGTCGGGAAGGAAAGGAAAGGCGCTCCTTGCAACAATTTGATTTTTTTGCGTTTTGCTTTTCATTGTCCCCCCCCCGCCCCCAAAAAAGCCAAAACTGTTGCAAAAGAAGCTCTGACAGCTCCGAGCCCAGCGCCATCCGTCGAGCCGCGCCGGGGATCAAACGCGGGTTTTGAAGTGTTTAAATGTATTGTTCATGCCGCCCAAGAGATGCCATCTAGGGGGCTTTTTGGATTGGGCAGGGGGCTGCCCGAGCGCGCCCCCCAGATGTTGCGCCCGGTGCGGCCGGCACCCCCTGCACCCCCCACGCTACGCCTCTGCTCCTGGCTGCTTCTGCGCAGAAGCATCACACATGTGCCATGCGCGCATGAGCGAACCGGTAGTAAAATAAATGGAAACCCACCACTGGTCTGGTCTCACCAGATGGCAGAAGTAATAAGGTTAAAGGCTGGGAATGGGACAGATCCACTGTATCTGTGAATCCAGTAAGGAAGGCTCTGATCTACACTTCATTGATCCATGAATGGAAGGACAGGGAGATATTTGTAGCAAGAATTGGGCTGGTGACTGTTTCATTTTACTTGGTCAACACATGTAGGACCCTAGATTTCAAAAAAAAAACAACCAACCCAGTTCTTACCTTGGATGGTAATTCTGGTTTGCATTTCTGATTCAGGCACCCTGTCAACTAATGTATTGGCTTTGACCAATTGTTCCTGGATTCCACCTGAACAATGAAAAATAAAATGAGGAAAATTGCAGGAAAAAAATTACATTCTACATTAAGTACCTCTTTGATATTGTTTCTAATAATCCATTGTAAATGGAATTAAACATAAAATATAGGAAATATAGTAAATTGGTTAAGAGCTCTAGGAATTGAGAGTAGGAAAAAAAAAGTAATTCAAAAATTGGAGTTAAATTGGTTTGAAAAAATACAGGTAGAAAAATGGACCACAAAAGTAAGGGGAATATGTAAAATAGATAGAAGTAAAACTAAATTTGAAAGTTTAGTATCTCAAATTATTAAGGATGAAACTGGGTTAAAAGGACTCGTTAGTAAGATATATAAGATTATAAACTTCGATGGAAATCCACAAATGGTAATGAAAAGGAATTGGGAGGAAGACCTTAAGATTAAAATATTGGATTTGGATTGGAATGAGAATTGGAAGAGTCGGATCATGAGGACTTTGTCTATAAGGATTAAAGAACATAATTTTAAGGTTGTTTGGAAATGGTATTGGACCCCATTAAGATTATCATTGATAGATAAAAAAATGAGTGATAAATGTTGGAGATGTAATACGGAATTGGGAACTTATGAACATATGTGGTATAAATGTGTGAAAATTAAAAAGTTTTGGCAGCAATTAGAAAGAACGATGTGTGAAATGATGAAAAGAATAATAATATTGAGATCAGAAACTATATTGTTATTGATAATTAATGAACCAGAGTTAACAAAACATGAGAAAGAATTGATTAGAATTATGATTATAATAGGTAGAATTGTAATAGCAAGATATTGGAAAATAGAGGTAAATATTAAAATAGAAGAATGGTACTGTGAAATGTGGAAATTAGCCTTAAATGATAAAATGACGTGTGATATTAAATTTAGAGAGGGGGTTTATAAAAAAGATATCTTTTGGAAGACTTGGAAGCCATTTGTGGACTATGCACTTGGAACTTTGGACGTCTTGACGCCTGTACCGAGAGAACGTGGATTTTGGAGATCTTAAAGATAATAGAAGATACTTGAAACCAACTCTTCCTTTTGTTTTGTACAGCACTGGGTGAAATATTGTAAAAGACTATAAAAATTTCAATTAAAAAAAAAAAAAGGAAAAAAAATAAAAAAAAATAAAAAAAAGTAAATGGAATTAAACAGAGTTATCTCAATAGGCACTTAATAGGCAGGAATATAATTGTCTGTAAGCACATAACTTTTGCAAAGTAAAATAACTTTTATTTTAAACTGTTGTGGTAGAAAGAGCCTCTCCTCTCCCTGGAACCAATAAAGCATATGGGTGAAAGGAACTTGCCATTCCCAGGACTTAGTAAAAAGTATAATAGGAATTAATGAGTAAAAATTAGAGTTACACCTTCCTTACCATCTGAGGCTGCAACAGCTGGGCCTCTTCACTCTAGAATGACGGCCTCTTTATAAATCTATGGTGAGGCCCCATCTGGAGTATTGTGTACAGTTCTGGCCACCATACCTTCAGAAGGATATGATGGCAATGGAAAAGGGGCAGAGGAAGGCAACCAGAAGGATTAGAGGGCTGGAACACCTTCCTTACCATCGGAGGCTGCAACGGCTGGGCCTCTTCACTCTACAACGACGGCGCCTGAGAGGTGACCTGATTGAAGTCTATAAAATCATGCACGGTGTGGACAAAGTAGAAAAGGAAAAAGCTGTTTTCCCTATCGCACAACACTAGAACTAGGGGGCCCTCCATGAAACTTTTGAAAGCTAGACCTCCAACAAATAAGAGGAAGTCCTTTTTCACCCAGAGGATCAATGGTCTCTGGAACTCCCTGCCAGAAGAAGTGGTGACAGCTGTCAGCCTCGACACCTTTAAGAAAGGATTAGACGAGTTCATGGAGAACAAGGGTATCAATGGCTATCATTAGGGATGCCTAAGGACACCCTCCAGGTTGGAGAGATAGGCAGAATATTTCTCAATGTCATTTGCAGGGAATCACAAGCAGGTGAAGACATCTGCTTGGGAAGACCCTGAAGCAAATGGGGAGCCACTGTAGGAGACAGAAGGCTGGACTGGATGGGCTGTGGTCTCTTCCAGCAAGGCTGTTCTTATGTTCTGAAAGGAAGGAAGGAAGGAAGGAAGGAAGGAAGGAAGGAAGGAAGGAAGGAAGGAAGGAAGGAAGGAAGGAAGGAAGGAAGGAAGGAAGGATTAGAGGAGTTCATGGAGAACAAGGGTATCCATGGCTATCATGATGGATGCCTAAGGACACCCTCCGGGTTGGAGAGATAGGCAGGATATTTCTCAATGCCATTTGCAGGGAATCACAAGCAGGTGAAGACTCTGCTTGGGAAGACCCTGAAGCCAATGGGGAGCCACTGTGGGAGACAGAAGGCTGGACTGGATGGGCTGTGGCCTCTTCCAGCAAGGCTATTCTTATGTTCTTATGTACTCACCGACTCCTTTTTCACGTGGGTTCAGTTCAATAATAGTCGTAATCTCTTTTCGTTGCCCTTCAAGCTGTTACAGAAAAAGACCCCAGAACAATCTCTTATGGGAGCCTCATTGCAAATAAAAGCATCATGCATAACATCAACCCGTACTTCAAAATGGAAATTACAAAGACTCCCCTGTAGCATCTCTTAGAAATGTAGTAAAATGTTCAGGAATAGAACTGGGGCTTGGATGCACAATAGGAAAAGAATAAAATAACTTTGCTTGAAAGAACTCGCCAAGGAAGGAAGTTCTGCCTCCATCATGGGGAGATTCCACGAGTTTTCAAGAGACAATCAGAACCATTTTAGCCACAGTAGTAGACTTGTTATTTTGCGGCTGTAAAATGCTTGAGATCAACATGGCTTTTTGTTGCAATGGGGGAAGATAAAAGGTGCATTCACTAATATGATTATGGTAACTATTCTTTATTAACCAGAAATGTAATATCTGGTTACAGCTCCTCTCTCTCCGAGAGCCATAATGAAACCTTACTTGTTACTTACTACAACGTTCAGCTTCTTCTTCACACTGTCATACAAATTCCGTTTCCAGACACGGGCTTTGACCTCAATATCATGCAATCCTTGCTGTAATGGGACGATCACAAACGGTACTGCCCTGGAGGACTGAGCCCTAATTGTGACCATCTCTTGGTATCTTTGCCCTTCTGTGGAAGCACTGCAGAAGGCGGGGTTGTATAACAGTTCCACTCGCACCTAGTGGAGATGGGGAAAAAGCAGATGAGCCAGAAGGCAGCTTTGGCCCTAAGAATCATTTAAAATCCGTCCTTCCCACAAATGACACAAACACATTCCCCAGCCAATCTATTCCTGCACCAGCAAGTCATTGTGATACATGGAAGGAAACACCGAAGAGGGGCACACAATGAGCGCACATACACAACCATCACACCATGCAATTTAGCCTTCCCTTCCCTTCATCATAGAGACCATATAGATGGGTAGAAAATGATAGCAGTGTTCCGATATCTCAGAGGGTGCCACAAAGAAGAGGGAGTCAAACTATTCTCCAAGGCTCCTGAGGGCAGAACAAGAAGCAATGGGTGGAAACTAATCAAGGAGAGAAGCAACTTAGAACTAAGGAGAAATTTCCTGACAGTCAGAACAATTAACTTCTGGAACAGAAGTTGCCTCCAGAAGTTGTGAATGCACCAACCCTGGAAGTCTTTAAGAATAATAATAATAAGTTGAATTTATTGACCGCACCCTCTCCCCACAGGGACTCGGGGCGGTGCACAGGGAAATTAAAAGCAAAAAATATACAAAATACATACAAATTAAAACAAATTAAACTCAATCAATCCTGTGCTAAAATCCCATTAACTAAAAATACCCAATAAATATAGTATACATTTAAAAAACCCATAGACAGAGAGACTACCCTAGGCCGGCCAGGCGGAAAAGATGAGTCTTCAATTTCAGGCGGAAGGAGCGGAGGTCCGTGGTCGTTCTAATATCGGAGGGAAGGTCGTTCCAGACGGCCGGGCCCGCCACAGAGAGAGCCCTTCCCCTGGGTGTCGCCCGCTGACAAAGTCTAGTGGACGGCACCCGGAGCAGTCCCTCTCTGTGGGAGCGAATCGGCCGTGAGGATGTGTGAGGCAGGATCCGATCCCGCAGGTAGCTAGGTCCCGAGCCATGGAGCGCTTTAAAGATGATGATTAATACCTTGAAGCGCACCCAGAAGACGACAGGTAGCCAGTGCAGCTCGCGCAAGAGCGGTGTAACGTGGGTGAACCTGGTGGTTCCCATAATTGCTCGCGCGGCTGCATTCTGAACTAACTGAAGCCTCCGGGTGCACCTCAAGGGGAGCCCCATGTAGAGAAAGTTACAATAGTCCAGTCGAGATGTCACGAGGGCATGAGTGACTGTGCGAAGGCGTCCCGATCCAATAGGGGGCGCAATTGGCGAACCAGGCGAACCTGGTAAAATGCCCTCCTGGCCACGGCTGTCACTTGCTCTTCCATAGACAGCCGGGTATCCAGGAGGACACCCAAATTGCGCGCCCCATCCACAGGGGCAAGATGTTCGCCCCCTATGGCCAGCGTTGGAGAAAGGTGGTTGAATCGGGCAGCCGGAAACCACAGCCACTCGGTCTTGGTCGGGTTGAGCCTAAGTCCGTTACTTCCCATCCAGATCCGCACGGCTTCCAGGCACTGGCACATCACCGCTACGGCATCGTTGGGGTGGTTTGGGGTAGATATATACAGCTGAATATCATCAGCGTAGAGATGATACTCTACCCCAAAACCACGGATGATCTCACCCAGCGGCTTCATGTATGCATTAAACAGGAGAGGCGAAAGGACCGACACCTGAAGCACCCCACATGTGAGGGGTCTCGGGGTCGACCTCTGCTCCCCTGCCAACACAAATTGCGATCGGCCAGAGAGGTAGGAGGAGAACCACCGTAGGACGGTGCCTCCCACCCCCAACCTCCCCAGCCGATGCAATAGGATACCATGGTCGATGGTATCGAAAGCCGCCGAGAGATCTAATAGGACCAGGATGGAGGAACAACCCCCATCTCTGGCCCTCCAGAGATCATCAACCAACGCGACCAATGCCGTCTCAGTGCTATGCCCGGGCCGAAAGCCGGACTGGCGCGGGTCTAGATAATCAACTTCCTCCAGGTGACGGGGAAACTGTTGTGCCACCACACTCTCGACAACCTTCGCCAAAAAGGGAAGGTTGGAGACGGGACGATAGTTTGTTAAAAGAGCTGGGTCCAAAGAGGGCTTCTTAAGGAGGGGCCTCACCATAGCCTCTTTTAGGGAAGCAGGCAAGGAACCCTCACTCAAGGATGCGTTGATAACCTCTTGGAGCCAGCCTCGTGTCACCTCCCAGGATGCCAGTACAAGCCAGGAGGGACACGGGTCCAATAAACATGTGGTGGCTCGTCTAAGATGTTAGATAGCCATTAGATAGCCAATGGTATAAGGTTCCTGCCCACGCAGGGGGTTAATAATAATAATAATAATAATTTAATTTGTAGACCGCTCCCTCTCCCCATAGGGACCTCTACAAGGTCCCTTCCAACTCTGCTATTGTATTGTATTGTAAAACAGGACCGTGTGAATAATTCAGCATGCATGCAATTAATAAACAGTATGTATGAAAAATAATCATTATTATCCAATTTTTCATGAAAAATATTATATTGGTTAATATGTGATGGATTTAATATTATTGTTTTTATATTATTCAGTAGATAAATATAAACAATAATAATAATAATCTTGATTGTCATTGTACTTGTTTACAATGAAATTGGTTATAATTCTACAAATGCATCCATTTTAACTTTTAATACGGTAAAGATGGGTCAATATAGCCCATATAAGCTCTTTGGGGGCCCTCCATAATGTTCAAAAGTGGGAAGGGATCCTGACAACAACAAGATTAAGGAGCTCTGATCCAAAAATGTACCCATCATTGCCTCCATCACTGGCACTTTCTTATTAGTCAGAAAATGCTTTGGCTTAGAGTTGGAAATACATAAAGTTTGCCAGTCAAGGAACTGATAGCGACACAAGCCATGCCCATTTCCTAATTTCTAAACCCACACTCTTGTCGCAGTCCCAAAACTTACCTCAATATCATTATCAAGGTAGTTGTACAGAACAGCTCGAATCTCCACCTGCTCATTCCTCACTACTGAATACGGCACTCGAAGGTCAATGAAGAAGTCCTTCATGACTGTTATTTCATAAGGTTCAGCCACACAGATCCCTGCAAGGAAAGCCAATGGCAAAGCCCCCCCCCCAAAAAAAACCATTAATTCTACTTTAATTCTTAGGTGCTTTCACACACCTGCCAACCTTAGCTCCATTGTTCATAATTCTTTACCTTTGGTGGGTGAAATGCTCACAGCTAGAACCTCCCAAGTTGTGATGGAATCCCTCAGAAAAAAAGACAGTGTCTTGCTTGAAATCCTAGGGACAAAATTAAGGGTGTTATGTCATTCCTGTGCAGAGCTATTACAGTGTGTCCTTGGATGCTAATACCAGGTAGACGATTCCTAGAGCTACCAATCATACAGGCCCTTCCTTCCAAAAAGATCTAAGAATCAGTGGGAAACACAAATGAGTTCCAAATTGAAGTTGTCCTCAGTTACTTCCTTCATTAAATTCTATGTTTGTGACGGTGGGATTTCATAATGAAATACTCATTTATTTTGAAGGGGAAATAGATATAACAATACAATTTGATTGCTGCTCGATAAATGATCGCCAACTACCTATTCCTAACTTTGAAATCAACTTCACGGTGACTCACTGTCACATTTATCTGCATTTCCTTCTCGATTCTACTGATAGCTTCCGAAGTTGCCCTGTGATGGGAGACGAAGCACAAGACACCCGTCTAGTCCAAGTGGCAAGAACTGAAAAGCAGCTTTCTCCACAAATACCATTTCCTGGCCCTTCTACTGTGCTCCATATTGTAGAAGCCAAGAGGAAAGATGCATTATTGCTGCTAATGGGGTCCTTCAGTGAGAAGTGGTGTGAGAGGTCTGTAAGGGGTGTACATAAGCGCACCATTGTACCTACTGTCCCTGTCCTACTGTGCACATTTATTCGTACTCATTTCATTCATACTCATATTTATCCTTATACCTATTATCTTGTAAACATTAGACAAATAAAATAAACAAATAAAATAGGAGGGAGGAGCCTGCATCACATCGATACAACGTGGGGTCTTGACGATCCAAGACCTCCGTTGACACTTTTGCTGCTGATCGGTCTGTTTGCACCTAAATCTTCTTGGAGGGATGGCGATTAGGAAGACGAAGCCGTGCTAGTCAGAGGGACACCGCAAAGTCCCTGTTTGACCCAAGGGGAGTACTTTTGCTAGGCGGGAAACAGACAGTCCCCAGGCTGACAAAGATGGAGCAACTCCAGAAGGAAGCTGTAAGAAGGAAGCGAGTCCATCTGGAAAGGTATTTTTCTTTTTCTTTTAAATACTCTGCCCAAAGAACTTTTTTTTAAAGTAAAACCAAATCCTTTAAGCAAAAGAAATAAGCGGCGGAATTAACCTACTTTGGTTTGATCTGGAAAGTTTTTTTTTCTTTTCCCTTGTAATTGTGGATTGAAATGCTTGTATCCGGTTTATTTTTTCTTCCTCTTAAAGTGAAAGGATTGTTTCCTCTTCTTCTGTTCTTAGCTACTCTATTTTTTGAGTCTTGGACTAAAGCCTTATTTTTACTTTTATTCTTCTTCTTATGACTTGCTACTAAAATTCCAATAAGAACTTTATTTTTTCTTTTTTTCTTATAACAAAGAGAGCCACATTAGAAAGACAGGAGGATAAGTATATGCTTGTGTCACAACATCCTGTTAAGCCCCTAGACTCTAGAGGCAATTACAACTGCCTCACATGTAATACTTCCTTGGTTCAAATCCCAGTAAGGGCATGGCTAGCTGATGAGAGCTAAAAAGCTTGAAATAGATATATCCTAGTCTCCCTTGTTTATTTATTTATCAGCTCAAAAAACCTAACACACACACACACACACACACACACACACTATTAAGGAATGTTAATGGATATTCTTTAATAAAAAAGAGGGGGTAGAAATAGTGTTATTTGACTTTTATGTAGGACACATTCTCAAGTTGCAATGTTATTGGAGGTTTCTTGAAATAATCAATGAATGCCATTGTGTGGTATGTTTATTAGTGTGAATTATTAGACAGAAAAGCACGTTTAAATAAATTGTGCTTAAAGGAGAACTTTGTATGAGGATAGTAAGATATACAATCAATCTTTGATTTAAAGTGTGTAATTTAATATGAGTAATGATGGTGGAAGAAACGCACGAGAGCTATATGTAACCAATCAACACGCTTTCTACACAATGTAATGAAGGATTATTTTTTCTTCGTATTTTTGTTTCATTAAAATAAAAAAAATATTTAAAAAATAAATAAATAAAATAAATAAATAAATAAACAGCATATGCCAATGCATAACTCTATTGGTTAAAACTATTGTTGTTTTTCCCAATGGACCTAGGTCCTTTGATCTTGACTGATAATTCTGGATCAACCTGGCTAAGATTCATGTATCAGAATTCATGGCTTTTCAAAGGATGATGAGGGTTTAAGTACGATGTATCAAGGCTCAAACGATCAATTATGGATGCAGAAAGACAATTACATTTGTCAGTCCTCCCTAAAGATGGGTTAAAAAAAAAAAGCAGCCAGTTTTCCTTTTTTAAACCAGAAAGATATTGAAACTAAATATTCATCTTTAAATGTAGAACAGCCTAACCTTAGCACATTTTACACATTTCCACCAGCTATTCCTATAAGGAAGTTTGGGAAATCGCTTATTATTAAAAACTTTGTCCTATGGGCAAAGAGGCAATTGAAGATATAATCCATGTATTGATACACTGCTGATTTTAGAAAAGCACATGCCCATGTTTTAAATTCCCTTATTATCTGAATTTCTGGGTAAGTCAGATTTATTTTATGGACAATATTGTAAAATTTTGTTTTATTATTTGTAAAGCCCACTGTAATCAATCATATTAATTAATTAAGAGAGGGCCTTCTCAGGGTGCCGTCGGCCGGACAATGCCGACTGGCGACACCCAGGGGAAGAGCCTTCTCTGTGGCGGACCCTGCCCTTTGGAACGACCTACCCCCTGAATTACGCACCATCACCGACCTCCGCCTCTTCCGCCAATGTCTAAAGACATATCTCTTCCAACAAGCCGGCCTAGCCTAACCTCCCACGGGGACTTTTAGAAAGTTTTAAATTGGGTATTTTAATAATTTGGTTTTTAGCATAGGATCAGGATAATTTAATATATATTTTAAATTATGTATTTATTTTTTGTACTTTTGTATATTTTAAATTTCCTGTTCGCCGCCCTGGGTCCTCTGTGGAGAAGGGCTGGATATAAATATAAATAAAATAAATAAATAAATTGAATTAGCATTGCATGGGTTTTTTATGTTGTAAGTTTTAATGTCTACCTTTTTAAAATTGAATTCTGGTCATTGACCATAGTAAGGAAGAGACTGACAGACAAGTTGCTTCCATAGAAATGAATAGAAGCTTTTCTCTTTTAACGGAGGTCAAAAATAACCCCCAAGTTTCAATCAGGATATTTTCTGATCGATTCGTCTTGGAAGAGACACTGCCCCATTCCTGTATAATCAATGTGCAATTGTTAAGTTTGCATTTCAACTGAAAAGTGGGCTAGTAGAAACAACAGAACTCCAGTACCCTTTACTGTTAGGAGGTCTATTCAGGTGCTCAGTCACCCACAACCAACTCTCAGGAAAATCAGTCCTTGAGATGATCAGATCATCTTCATAGAAATCATCTTCATTATAATCTGGAAAATAGAACACAAATTGGTATAATTTATTCTTTCTTTAACTACACTTTGTCAATTTGCTAATTAAGTGTTTGATAAATTGAATGGAGTTGATGGCCATGAATGGACACATCCTACAGAGGTCCTGAGTAAGCTGCTGCTGCTGCAGGCTGTCTTGACTTCCAGTTGAATGATTGACCAGTCAAGGAGTTCTGCCATTAAACTGTTAAGCTCCAGTGAAACACAGAAGGGTCTTTCAAGTCATCCATCCCCACCACTACCACCATTGCTCCATGCGCAAGTAAGAACGGAGGATGCTCAAGGGATTCTTAGAAAGTTAAAAAGAAACCCTCCAGCTGAAGAGAACATGTTGATGCAGAAAAAAATGGTGAAATAAAGCAGTTACTCAGCTAAGTTAGAACCGGTTCCAGCTCCTTCCCTTATGATACACTTAAAGCCATTTATTCCTAGCATTCTCCTGAAACAAAGGACATCAGTTCTGGGTATTCCACTGTTGTTTTTTTGTGGCCCTGGTTGTTCATAAGTTGCAAAAAAGGCTTTGGGGCATGGATGTCTTTAGGAAGGGGATGACTGAATCCCCATACATATAAAAGGGGCAGAGCTTTGATTGCTCAGTTGGGACTCCCATGTGGATATGCAGGCATCCCTCCCCAGAGGTTCCTGGGTTGGGGGCTGCTGGTAGTTCACTGGCCATGGCTTACTTCCTCCTCACCAAGAACAATTCTTGATCAGGGCTGCGATCCGAGAACACTCAAAAAACAATGCTTAAATTTTTTTGTCCATCAAATGTAATCTCTTTAGCTGGGACCATTTATATTCCATATTCTATTTCTGCGTAAACTATCGGGCCATTTAAGTACTTCCCCCCATTGCGCTCAGAATTCAAGCACTCAAAATTATGGATGTTGAGAATGATCCTACTTAACAGAGATTATGAATCTTCTACCCTCTTGCTTTAAGAATCAAGGGAGAGAGGAATAATCTCCCTCCATTCCTTGCCCTGACTGAGTCAATCAATGCAAACGGACTGCAGTTTCATTCTTTTACCTCAAAGTAAACAGAAACTTCGTTATTTGTCACATACCTAGGCTGCGACGCCTCCGATTGGCAGGCTGAGGGCACTTTGCTTCTAAAGGAGGCAAGGGAGAAGAGGTAGGACAATTATTCTTTAAAGTAAGAAGATAATATTCAGTGCTGATTCCTGTGAAGATTAAGTTTGCAATCTATTTACAGTAAGGGACCAAGGGAGTCCTGCTGCCTTCTGTGGGACTTTCTCCCATTTAACATAGATTGGGGATGTAGTCTGAAGCCTTAATTGTGTGTTAATTGGATCTATACCTAATAGATCCAAAGCAGCTCATAGAAATTTCGCTTTAGTGCTGGGAAGCTGCAATAAGGAAGAAAGCATAGCTCAGCTCTTCATTGGGTCTGAGTTGAAGAGCTCACAGTTGAAGATCAAAGAGCATCTCCAGCTTCTTCATGCTTTGCTGAAGTCTCCCCCCACCTTTGAAGGCAGGAAAACACCAGTGCACGATTAGAGTGGACCCCTCCTCAGACCATAGGAATAACGTAGGATGCCTGCACTATAACGCTCTCCTCTTAGAAACAGTGATCTGGAATTTGCCCTACAATTTGGGTAATCATTTGGTAGAAGATGTTGGAACCATTGCATGAAGGTCAAGACCCCAATGGCCAATATTCTGGGCTTGAGGTGCTGAAACATACTTTTCAGGTGCCAGGAAAACAAACCCTTAGAGCAGGGGTCTGCAACCTTTGCAACTTTAAGTCTGAAGGACTTCAGCTCCCAGACTTCTCCAGCCAGCTTTGCTGGCTGGAGAAGTCTGGGAGCTGAAGTCCTTCAGATTAAAAGTTGCAAAGGTTGGAAACCCCTGCCTTAGAGGAATGGGACATTTTAGCAAAAGAGAAAGGCAAAAGGAATGTGTGCTAATTGGCACATGAAAAAGGCAACCTTGAAGTTCATAGTAAGCCTGATCAAGATTTCTATGGCAACCGAACTGATATTTGTTTGTATTACCATAATACAATAATTCCTTCTGGAACACAGTAAGTGGAGAAGTAACATGAGGTTTGTTCATTATGAATGTTTATGCTTATATCATGTATTACTTAGGCTTATGTATGATTCTTTATCATTTTTCCTCCTTTCTGAAATGTATAAATATGAGTGAATCTTTTTGTTTGCTGGAGTTTCTTCTACTATTTTCTGGAGGTGGATCCTCCAGTGCATGCTGATAACAATTTTCTTTCTTTCTTTCTTTCTTTCTTTCTTTCTTTCTTTCTTTCTTTCTTTCTTTCTTTCTTCCTTCCTTCCTTCCCTCCCTCCCTCTCTTTCTCTCTCTCTCTTTTTCTTTCTTTCTCTCTCTCTCTCTTTCTCTCTCTCTCTCTTTTTCTTTCTTTCTTTCTTTCTTTCTCTCTCTCTCTCTCTCTCTCTTTCTTTCTTTTTTCCTTTTCTGAACTGCCCATCTCAACCAAATAACTCTGCAGTGAGCCTTGACTATTTGCTTTGGGACTTGTGAATTGATTCCCATATGATGCTAGTAGTATTTGATGGAGGAAATGCTCTTCTCTTGGCTTGTAAATGCATTGGAAAACCTCTGCCATCTCCCAGACATCAGCACCCATCCCCCAAATACCTGATCTTTGTTTGGTGTTGAGATTAGTGCTAGTTGTCAGAGTCAGTCCAGCATCTTCAAACACACCCAGATTGTTCTGGCCGCTGCCAGCTGTACAGCCAAAGTCACTCTTTTCTACGGTGTCCCATATCTATGCACATCACAGAAAAAGAATAATGTTCCTCTTCAGTACTATAAGTCGGAAAACCATTGAAAGCTGTTTGTAGCTTAAGAATTTTCTGGCCTTACCTTAGCTTGGCTAATCTTATATTTATCATTGAGAACATAGACTCCTTTGTCCACAGCCACAAGACCGACCCGGGCACCTTCATCCCCTTCCAACTTGATCTTCATTGCAGCTCCTGGCTTTTGTATTTGATCGTCTCTGGAAGATGCTCCTTTCACAACCAACTGTTTACACAAAGCAAAGAACAGCTCAAATATCTAACAGACAGGAAAAATGCCAATGCAGGGAAAAATAGTTGGCTTTCTCTATCTGAACTGAAATAAATGTTTGGGGAAAGTACAATTTAAATGCTTTAAAATAAGCGCATTGATTTATGCACTTCTGATGCAGCTATAGTAAGTAAGGTGTTTCCCATGACTGCTAAGAAGGCCAACTTACCGTTCCCATGCAGGTACCCGTCACATCCACCCAGACAGAGTCAGCCACAATTTCATTGTTTCCCACTTGGTAGTAAGCCACAATCCGGAAGGAAGGGATGAGATCTGGAGTGATAGGCAGAGTCATGGTTATCAGATTCTGCCCAACTCCTTTGGGTTGCCTGCCAACCTCGAAAATCTTCCCCTTGGTCAATATCTGCGAGTGAAAAAATACTGATTAATGGAAAGGTTAGAAACGATAGATGAAGCCAGTGGCTTCAAGGCTACAATATGAATTGGATTTCCTCCAGGTCTATAATACTTACGAGGTATGTGAAATACTTGATCGGGTTCAATGAATTTGCATTGCCCCTCACAATGAAATTGACGAGTAAGTTATCTCCAGGCTTAATCTCTGTAGATGTAATGGCCACATGAAGATAGTTTCCAGATCCTCCCTGGGTTTGATAGGCTGTGGCTGTCATGGACTTGGTTGCTTGGCGTTCTCTTGGGAGGTTTCCATGGTTGGTTCTAACCTAGACAGGGTAAATATGAAGCAATAACCCAATTAGGAAGCAACTATGACTCCTTTTAAGGCTGGCATTGAGTGATGTCCACATGAAGACTGCTGAAAGAATACAGTCATGGCTAGAATGGACCTGGCTAGCATCCTGTTTTCGTTTTAAAAAAAACTAAGATACTTTGATATCATCCCTGATGTCCTTTAGGGGGGAAAAAAGAATTCCATGTTACTCTGTAGTAATTGCTATACTGTCACTGGGATTTGGGGAGGGGGCACATGTATTGAATAACAGAATAACAGAGTTGGAAGGGATTTTGGAGGTCTTCTACTCCAACCCCCTGTTCAAGCAGGAGATCCTATACCATTTTCGACAAATCATTGTCCAATCCCTTCTCAAAAGTCTCTAGCATTGGTGGTGCACCCTCAACTTCTGAAGGCAAGCTGTTCCATGTAGATTGTTATTACTGCAAGGAAGTTTCTCCTTAGTTATAGGTTGATTCCCTCTTTCCATCCATTGGTTCTTGTCTTGCCTTCTGGTGCTTTGGAAAATAGGTTGACCTCCCCTCTTTGTGGCAGCTATCCTGTCACCCCTAGTTATTCTGGTATGTATGTATGTATGTATGTATGTATGTATGTATGTATGTATGTACGTACATACATTATGTATGTTCATATATAAGTATTGAATACATGAACAATGTGGCATCTGGGTATCATTAATTTTGATACATTATAAATATTATAATTAAAGTTGTTAACAGTTTATTATTTGCTCCAACATGTATATAATCCTTCCTTATTTAATTATTAATTATTTAGTTATTCATTATTTTAATACCCAATATGAATAACCAGATGAGCTGTTGATGGACTTCTCTAGTGAGGAGTCCTCTGGAGGAGGAGGTTGACCTTGAGAGAGCAGAGAGCCCGGCTGGTCATCAGGAGGCGCCTGGGTCTTGGAGTAGTGGGGAGGATCAAGGCCAGTTTGTCCCTGATGCTATAGTGAGAAGGGCTGAAAAAAGGAGGCTTCAATTGCATCAGAAGCGAACTCGAAGGATGTGAATTAGTCTTAGCTGCCTAATGACTGGCCCCTCCCAAGAGGGTTTAAAAGGAAGTCTTTGCTAAGGAAGTCCTTGCAGAGAACAACGTTGGATTTCTAGGTTCGTGTTTATTCGTGTTGATTTTCAGGTGCGTGTCTAGTCGAGTTAGGAAGCTTCGTATCTGTTCAGAGTCATTCAGGCAAGCAGCCAAGAGAGTCAGTGGCAGGTAGCCAGTCTTGTGTTAGTCGGAGAAAGGGGGGGGGGGGGGGGTTTCAGAACAAATAACCATGATAATGTTGTCAAGTGTACACAATACAATCATCTTTCAACTTTTGATCCTTTCATCCACATACTGATTTCACAATATTACCTAGGAATATGTAAAATAATATTCTCCCCATTTCTAATTTCTACCTCTATTCTGATTCTTGATAGTACAAATCTTACATTAATAGGTATTCTGTTTCTATCCATCATCTCTTGCCCATTTCAGTATTTCAATTCTTGTTGATTTTTTGACATGTTTTCCACACTCCTCTCCTGGAATTTTGTATCTCCATGCATCATTCATATTTGATTTAAATGTTTCCTCTTTCTCTCTCTTTTTTTAAAGTTGTTTTTTCCATCACCACTCTTACATCATTAATCTTACGGTGTGTCATCTGGGTACAGTCTTTCGTGTCTTCATATTGAACAGTTACATCACTTTTAATCTATTTTTATCTTACTTTTACATTTCAATTATCTTTTAATTCAGCTCCTCCCCTATAATTCTACATTTCCCTCCCCAAATTATTCAATTTTCTTTTTCTTTTTGTCTATATTTATTTTCTACCCAGTGATTTAAAAAAAAAAACATCCTCATATCTTATATTACTCTGATTCTTCCTTCTCTTTAATTGCCAACGTTAATCTGTTCATTTATGCACAGTCTAATATTTTTTTAATTACCTCTTCCTCTGAGGGAATTTTTTCCATTTTCCAATTTGCAATTGCATTGCAAATACAATTCTAGCTGCAGTTATCGCATGAATAATTAAATATACATTTTCTTTACTATATTTCTCTGGTACAATACCCAACAAAAGCAATTCCGGCTTTAAATCAATATGCTGCTGTATCATCCTTTCCAACCACATGCAAATTTTTGCCCAATATTTTTTTGTCTCTGCACATGTTCACCACATATGATAATATGATCCCGGACTCTGGTGATACTTCCAACATTTGGTTGATTTGTCTTTAAACATTTTTGCCAATCTTTCTGGTGACACATGCCATCTATAAAACATTTTATACAAATTCTCATTATATGCTGTTGCCATTGTTAATTTAGAATTCCTTTCCCATAATTGCTACCACTTCTGAAGTTCTACTGTATATCCCAAAAATGTTGCCCATGCTATCATTGTTTCTTTTACTTCTTCTTCTAATTTAACACGAAGTGTTTCCTCTTTCTCTGCCTCTACCTCTCATTGCCAAACCTTCATTACACTTCTCAGTGTCTATAGCCTCACTTCAGGAATATGTTCTGTTTCTCCAGTTCTATTTTTGATCTCTTAATGTATAATCTGTCTGATCTACTTCATCCATTTTAATTATCTCTTTCTTCTCCTTGTCTTTTTTATTCATTTGTTGTTTTATCTGCTCTATCCTTTCCTCTGTTGTTTCTGCTTTCTCCTCTATTTCCTGGGTTTCCTGTTCATTTTTCATTGTCATTTGCTGAGCATTTTCTGGTCTCACAACTATATACATTATCTCCCTGTGATTTTTTGTTATAATTTCATGAATACATGAAAACATCAGTAATATTTCTTTTTGAAATACACTTATTTTTCCCTGTTGAAGCCTTTTGTCTTATTTTAATGAGTCAAAAGGTTACTCAATAATCTACCAAATGCTTACAGCATTTCAAAATGTCTTTTCAAAATATTGCCAATGAATATTTCTGTATTTTACATTTTTTGTATTCTCCCTTAGGTTTTACTTTCTTTTAGGTCTGTAATCTTTCTCTAAGTATTTGTTTACCATTTTTACGCCATTTTTTAAACCACTTTAGAGAGTCCATCTTTTCAGAGTTTCTTTTCTTTAGGGTTAGATTCTAGTACAGAACTTGAAGATCACCTCACCCAGTTCCAGTCCACTATTCACAAACCACTCCAGCACATTTCTTTCTTCAGTTGTCCAAGCTTCATGGTGGCCATAATGGCCATCTCTCCTCTTCGTTGTTGGATGGGAGGGTAAGCCTCGGATCAATCAGGAGAGCTGCTGCTCTCTGTGAAATGCAAGGTACCCCTCCTTTTTTCTTCACCCCTTCAGAGTGACTTTAGCCCCTTAAGGACCTCCAATGAGGAGGGTTCAGCCTAGGTTCATGGAGCCCTGCTCCCTGTGACGCCAAACTGGAAGTCCACATCCCTAGTTATTCTTTTTACTAAACTAGACATACCCACTTCCTATGAACATTCTTCATGGGAGGTTTTAGCCTTCATGCACACATACACACATACACGCACCAATCATCTGTGGTGCTCTTTTCTCTATTTTTTCCAAAGTCTCAACATCTTTTTTATATTGTGGTGACCACAATTGGATGCACCTTCCTTTCTTTTTATAGATATCACCAGACCACACAATATACCATGATCATATATATACCAATATACATATGCATTGTCTAGTAGTCCTTGTAAAAAGAAAAGAAGATGAAGGAAAGTTGTCATTATATTACACAACTCAATAGAAATAACCCCAAATATATGGATATCAACCTATATACAATGATATATCAACCTATATACAATGATCTTCCTTACCCTAGCAAATATATATTTGGGTAAGTCACAGTCACAGACAGAAGCCTGCCTGATGATGACAAGTGAGATCTTGTCGAAACATTGCAATAACATTTCTATGCCTTATACACGGGAAAATCCCTGAAGCCAGCTATGCCAGCATACCTACACCCGTGAAAATCTACGAAAACATATATATATATATATAAAGAGACCATGATGGATCCATTTCAGGCTTATTAGCCTTCTTCAGCTGATAAGCCTGAAATGGATCCATCCTGGTCTCTTTATTTTCAGCCCTTAAAAAATCTAACACATATCTAAAAAATGTCACACATCAGTAATCTAATTAGGTTCTCTGTCTGGATGATCTCTAGGATGAGTCGAAGGGCAGAGAGGGATGACGTTGAGTCTCCTCCCCTTAAAGGGACCTCTGAACAGGAGCTGTGATAATTATCTCTCTCATATATATAATATTATATATATATATATATATATACCAACCATATATATACACCACAATAAACCAAAATAAACCCGAATAAACCAAAATCTACATACATACATATACATATACATATACATATACATATACATATACATATACATATACATATACATATACATATACATATACATATACATATACATATACATATACATATACATATACATATACATATACATATATATATATGCTGGTATTGCTGGCTTCGGGGATTTTCCCGTGTATAAGGCATAGAAATGTTATTGCAACCTTTCGACAAGATCTCACTTGTCATCATCAGGCAGGCTTCTGTCACAGACAGAAGCCTCATATGCTGGAGAGCGCCGGTTCAAATCCCAGTAGAAGGCGTATGGCCAGCTGAAGAAGGCTAATAAGCCTGAAATGGATCCATCCTGGTCTCTTTATTTTCAGCCCTTAAAAATCTAACACATATCTAAAAAATTTCACACAGCAGTAATCTAATTGGTTCTCTGTCTGGATGATCTCTAGGTTGAGTCGAAGGGCAGAGAGGGATGACGTTAAGTCTCCTCCCTTTAAAGGGACCTTGAACAGGAGCTGTGAAAATATTCTCTCATTTAAGAGTCCTGTAAATTGGCTGATGTATCAGGGATACTGGATAGCTCAAGGCATAGAAAGGCTTGCCTCATATGCTGGAGAGCGCCGGTTCAATTCCCAGTAGAAGGAGTATGGCCAGCTGAAGAAGGCTAATTAGTCTGAAATGGATCCATCCTGATCTCTTTATTTTCAGCCCTTAAAAATCTAATATATATATGATGAGAGCTAATAAGCTCGAAATAGATCTATCCTGGTCTCTTCTAATTTAATTTATTGATCAGCTCATAAAACTAACACACACACACACACACACACATATGTAGATTTTGGTTTATTCAGGTCTTTTCCCGTGTAAAATTAAAGGTGTTTTTGCAACATTTTGATGGGATCATATATATATATATATATATATATATATATATATATATATATATATATATATATATATATATATATATATATATATATATATATATATATATATGTTAGATTTTTAATGCTTCCATTGCTCCTGGAAGCACCAAGCCGGAAGCACCAGCCTGAAGATGATGAATGAGACTTCATCGAAATGTCGTGAAGATACTTCCAATTCTACGTGGGAGAAAACCCGAACAACCAAAGACCTACATACAAACACCCGTGAAAACCTCAGAAAACAAATATATGTGTGTGTGTGGGTGTGTGGGTGTGTGTGGGTGTGGGTGTTAGTTTTATGAGCTGATTAATAAATTAAATTAGAGAGAGACCAGGATAGATCTATTTTGAGCTTATTAGCTCTCATCAGCTGGCCATACCCCTTACTGGGATTCGAATCGGGACTATGTTGCATGCAAGGCAAGGAGCCTAGCACTTAAGCCAAGTCAGTTCCCCTTATTGCATCAGTTTAGACAGGGTATATTAGTATAGGTCAGCGCTTCTCAAATAGTGGGGCGCACCCCCCAGGGGGGGCGCGAGGCTCCGTAAAGGGGGGCGCGTTTGACCTCGGCAAACACTGTCATAACAAGCTAAGCCCCGTGTTTATGTCTCTGTATCCAGTCAGATGCTGACAAGAACCTTCTCCTGTGAAACATAACGCTGCCCCAATTAATCAAACTTGCTAAAGAAATCGGGCTACCACTGCTGACATTTGCATCGATAGTGAGCATTAAGCCAATACATGTGACTGCGCATGCTCCTCCCTCTCGAGGAGAACAGTGGCTGTGGTTTCCGGCTGCCCGGTTCAACCAGCTGTCTCTATCGCTGGCCATAGGGGGCAAACATCTTGCCCCTGTGGATGGGGCGCGCAACTTGGGTGTCCTCCTGGATTCCCGGCTGTCCATGGAAGATCAAGTGACAGCCGTGGCCAGGAGGGCGTTTTACCAGGTTCGCCTGGTTCGCCAGTTGCGCCCCCTATTGGACCAGGATGCCCTTCGCACAGTCACTCATGCTCTCGTGACATCCCGACTGGACTATTGTAACTCTCTCTACATGGGGCTCCCCTTGAGGTGCACCCGGAGGTTGCAGTTGGTCCAGAATGCAGCCGCGCGAGCAATAATGGGTACCACAAGGTACACCCATGTAACACCGCTCTTGCGCGAGCTGCACTGGATACCTGTAGTCTTTCAGGTGCGCTTCAAGGTGCTAGTCATCATCTTTAAAGCGCTCCATGGCTCGGGACCTAGCTATCTGAGGGATCGGATTCTGCCTCATACTTCCTCACGGCCGATTCGCTCCCACAGAGAGGGACTTCTCCGGGTGCCGTCCACTAGACTTTGTCAGCGGGCGACGCCCAGGGGAAGGGCTCTCTCTGTGGCGGGCCCTGCCCTCTGGAACGACCTCCCCCCCGATATTAGAACTACCACGGACCTCCGTTCCTTCCGTCTGAAATTGAAAACGCACTTTTTCTGCCTGGCCGGCCTAGGGTAGCCTCTTACCATAGTATTATAGGGTTTAGGGTTTTAGTGATTGGTTTTGGGGAATTTTAGCGCAGGGTCTTATTGTTTAATGTGTTTTTTAACTGTTTTGTATATCTATGTATATTTATTGTTTTAATTTCCCTGTGCACCGCTCCGAGTCCCCTTGGGGAGAGGGAGCGGTCTAGAAATTAAATATTATTATTATTATTATTATTATTATTATTAGAACAGACCCGATTGGATAGACATGATGCTCTATCCTGATTAGCCAAACCCGCCCATGTGACTTTTAGACCCGGATGATACTATTTACAGTCGCGCGGGAGGGGCGAAATGTTTTCTTCTTCCTAGGGGGGCATGACAGAAAATAATTGAGAAGCACTGGTATAGGTAATTGTTTCACAATAACCTGTTATTATTAGGCCCCAATTAAGGGAGGAGACATACTGTTTCCTTTCCTGCCTTTCGGCTCATCACCAGAGACCATCTAGACAGCAAGCCAAGAATTACATTGTATAATTTTTTTAGATATGTGTGTTAGTTTTATATATACACACACACAAACACACACTCACACACACACACACACACACACACACATACATACATACACTGTCTGAGGCCTTCAAATAGACAATAACCTAGACTTGGCTGTTGGCTACTGTTAATTAGTCAAGATAACCAGTGTTTTGGCTGAAAGTCAAGAACATTCACGTCACAAGCTTAACTCTGCAGCAACCTTTCACACAGACCTACAAAACCTGTTCACAGAACAGGCACGAGCTGAATTCACAGACAGACATTCATGGCTCCTTTCTGAACGATTGTTTCCTGCAAATGTCCCCTCTCATTGCCTCACCTATAAATTATCTTGGGAGGGGCCAATCAACAACCACCTGCTGCTTAATCACCTTCTATGAACCTGCCTACGGAGTTGCTGCTTCCATTACTCACTCTAGCATCAGAGAAAATTGCCTTTGATCCCCCCGCTGCTCAGGCGCCTCCTGGTTGCCAACCAGCCTCTCTGGTTCCTGCTCTGACTCTGAACACCCCCCAAGGTCTTCCTCAGCTTCCAGGGCAGGCTCATATTGACTCACTCAGTTGCCACTTACTCCTCTGCAATGCCCCTCTTCCTCCTGGAATCGGCCTCCTCACGACATTCCCTCTCATCAGCGCACTGAATGGGATTGAGCAGAAGGTCAGAGGGACTTACAGTGATCGGTAGGCTTTGAAGGTTCAGTGGTGTGTTCAGGATGAGCTTAGCAGTCCCATCGCTCAAAGTGGTTCCCTCAGAACGAATGTCCCCTGATACCACAGGGACATTGGCAGCTGGTGAGCCATCGGGGTTGGTAACATACACCTAAAACAATCCAGAAGAGGTGATTCAGCATGGAATATGGCAGCTTCCTCTGGATCTAAATCAGTTTATTCAACTATTATTTATTTAAAAGATTTATAAGGCTGCCCAAGTCACTCAAAGTGACTCCAAGCAGCTTAAAAATTGATTTACTAAAGCTTTTTTTCTAATTTATACTGTAAGCTCTATGTGGACGCATTACAGCAAAATATCCAATATGCAAATACAGTAATCCCTTGTTTTTCGCGGTTAATGGGGACTGGAACCTTCCGCGAAAACTGAAAAACCGCAAAGTAGGATTCGCACGGAAGCTTGAGTTGGTGGACATCGTTTAAAGCAAGCACTAGGGGGCGCTTGCCTCCTACCGATGCATTTTTTTTCTGTATTTTTGAAAACCCCGCGAAGCACTGAAGCCGCGAAACATGAAGCCGCGGAAAACGAGGGATTACTGTACCAATCCATCAATCTATCAATCAATTTGCAGAGGCAGAGTCAACCCTGTTATGGATATCTCCATTGGGAGACCGAAAATGTGCAAAGGAATGTAGCAAGAGATATGTTTCTAGGTATCCACACTATCAGTCACAGGCACTGAAGGTAAAAACAAGTAGACTTTTACTTGTGATGGAAAAATAAAGTAAGAGACACTTCTTCACCAACAAGTAATAAGTAGTCCTAAATTATATACACAATCATATACACAACTTTGGCTTACAGTTGCTCAACTCACAATTCTTGCTGATCAATAACTGACATACAGAGCAGCCATCATTCAAGGGATCAGCAACTAACAGTGATTCTGGCTCCCTCTTGTGGCCGATTGAGGAAAACAGCAGCCAATCACCTCTCACTGTAGCAGTTAAAGTTACAGATACAATATTCCAATCATGGCTTACATATAGGATTACATTCCTAACAAACCCCGAGGTAAGCTGAACCCCCACATGCATCTTGAACAACCAAGTCTAGATAGCTCTTCAGAAGCCCAATAAAGTGGAGGAAGATATTGCTAAGGAGGTTCTTTGATAAAATAAGAGACTTCAATTTCTAGTACCGTCAGTTCATATGGCATTCCTGGCTTGAAATATTTGGGGGTTTTTGTGAAGGAGATCTGATAGGGGGAAGTCACGATACGGATGCCATTTTGCTCAGCCATGACCATATCACTGCCTGCAAAACAAAAAGAAAGAATGCAACTTATAATGGGAAATAAAACTGAGAAATGCAAGGAAAAAGAAACCATGCAAAGATTTTGAACCAGGAGGTACACTATTGGTTTCAAACCTAATAAACATAGTACATTAACAGTTCCTAAGTTCTCCCTCTCTCTCTTTTTTTTCCTCGGTGGGGTGGGCCGTGTGTTGCGTGTTTTATCGGAGACTGGCAGCTCCAGATCTTGTGGCTTTTGGGGGGTTTTCTTTTAAAAAAATGCCTCTCTAGACAAGCTTGAAAACCTCCAAGGTTGCTTTGGGAGGGGGCAGTCCGGGCAGCATTTCCCCCCTCCCTGGCCACATGCAGCCTCAGAGCCTGCAGCCTTGGAGCAACTCCTGCCCTTGCACAATAAAGAAAAAACTTCTCGCAAGTATGAGGAGTTGTTAATTGTCTCACACTCGCGAGAAGTTTTTCTTTAACTGTGCAAGAGCCAGGAGTTGCTCCAAGGATGCAGGATCTGAAGCTGCAGGCGTCCGAGAATGGGGGGAAATGCCACCCCACTTTACCCTCCCAAAGCAACCTCAGAGTTTTTCAAGTCTGGAGAGCCATTTTTTAAAAAGAACACCCCCCCCCCAAATCCCCAAAATCCGGAGCTGCCAGTCTCTGATAAAATGTGCATCTCGTGGCCCACCCCACCCCATCCCCTGCCCCACCTGCCACCCCCAAATTGTGCCCCATTGCAAGCATCTCTCGGCCGTTGTGTGCAGGGAAACACCTTGCACAGTAAAGAAAAACTTCCCGCGAGTGCAAGAAGTTGTTAATTGCCTCTTGCTCACGAGAAAATTTCTTTACTTGCACAGTAAAGAAAAACTTCAAAAAAATTGCCTACCTTTTCCTGTTGGCATGGCTACATTGGGATGTGTGTGTGTGTGTGTGTGTCATATGACTAAGTGGCCATGAGTGATGTCAAGTTGGCCACGCCCACTCAGTCACATGGATCGGTGGATCGGTTCAGGGGCATGGCCAGCCAGTGATCACTACCAGTTCTGTGACCCAGGCTAGTATACCACTACCAGTTTGGTCTAACTGGTCTGAACCAGTAGGAACCCCCCTCTGGTGTAATGCTTGTAACAATTCTGGGTGATTAGAAAGCTGGTTATAGAAAGTAACAAAGAGGCATCTGGCAGATCTCAGCTAAAAGTTAGGAATAGAGATGTTCTAGAGCAAATCATGAGCCAATTAGGAATAAGGACAGCTAGAGACTAATAGAATAATTGTTAGATCATTAGTAAATGATATCTCTTATATATCCTGCTTTATCCTATTTTCTGCTTTTATGAGAACGTGCAAAGTTTTCTCAATTCTATTGTTCAAAGTTCTTTGGCATTTTGGCCAGGACCCTTTTCTTGAGCGTTTGAATACAAGGAAGCAAATCTGCAGCTCATGTCCGGTGTTTTTCATTGGCCTCAGCACCTGAATTGGTGACCACACCCCTCTCTTCTCTCACTCCTGCTCACCTGATTCTGTTATCACAGTTACAGATGCATACAGAGTTTGCCCAACAAGCTGGTTGAGATCTGGAAATCGAGAACGTAATGTGCGTCTTCCTAGTGTTGCTTCCCCTTCTCCATCAATAATCTGAAAAAACAAGGAAGGAAATCAAATGCTCTGCCACAATGTAGAATAAGGACGGTGACCTTGATGGAGATATGCAAGTTCTGTGGCCAAAGTACCAAATATGTTTTGAATCCAGAACATCCAGATAACATTTAGAAGAGACTTAAGCAGACACTCCCTTAGTCGTGACTTATTAGAAAGACAGAGAATAATAGCACAACCAGGCTTGCAAAATTCGGTTATTCTACCCAGTAAAAGTAGCCTTCCCGAGGAATTGGTTTTGTGGTTTGTTCTACCTAGCACAGTGGTCGGCAAACCGTGACTCGCGAGCCACAAGCGGCTCTTTGGTCATGGGCACAGTCCGTCTGTGGCATAGGCGGCTGCTGCTGCCTCCAAGTCCTATGACGCGCAGCTCTTGTCACCTGAGGTCATCCGGCAGGGGCATTGGGCAGGGCAGGTGGGCGTGTCTCCACTGGCTCCCTCCGACGGCCACTGCAGCGCACATTCTGGGGCTGCCCACCAGGTGGGGCTGGGAGGGAGATGGGCATGTGGCCCCTGGGTGGCCTCAGTGGCGCTTAAGGTGGCCACAGCCTTGGGTGCTCCGCTTGCTGTGGGAGGAGGCAACCGTAGCCTCCCCAGCAGGCATGCCGGGCCCTCTACTGCTTCCTGAGGGGGGCGGTGGGAAGAGAGGGAGGGAGAGACTGACAGACACACAGAGAGACAGAGACAGAGAGAGAGAAAGCCAGAGACAGAGAGAGGCACAGAGGGGGAGGGAGGGAGGGAATCAGAGAGAGACAGAGAGAGAGAGACAGAGAGAGAGACAGAGAGAGACAGAGACAGACAGACAGGGAGAAAGAGATAGAGAGAAAGAGACAGAGAGAGAAACAGACAGAGAGTCACAGAGAGAGAGAGAGAGAGAGAGAGAGACAGAGACAGAGACAGAAGAGAGAGACAGAGACAGAGAGGGGAGGGAGGGAGAGAGCAAGAGAAGCACACAGAGAGAATGCCAGAGGGAGGGATTGAATCAGGGGGAGGGAGGGCAGGAGAGACAGACAGACAGAGACAGGGAGGGAGGAAGGGAATCAAAGAGACTGACAGACACACAGAGAGACAGGGAGAGACAGAGAGAGGGAGGGAGAGAGAGACAAATAGACAGAGACAGAGTGAGTGATTAAGTGAGTGAGAGACAGACAGACAGACACACACACACACAGAGTGACAGAGATGGGTGGAGGGAGGAAAGCGAGACAGATACAGAGAGAGAAAGAGAGAGAGAAAGAGAAAGAAAAAAGAAAAAAAGAAAGTGGGAGAGAGATAAAGAAAGAAAGAACTTATGACCACAATTGAGCCCAAAATTTTGGTTGCTAAGCAAGACCATCGTTAAGTGAGTTTCACCACATTTTCCAAGTTGGCCACATGACCGCTGAGCCACTCCCACAAAACAGGCCACACCTTCTTTTGGCTCTCAAAAGAAATTTCAATATTTGGCTCTATTGACTAATGAGTTTGCCCACCACTGGCCTAGTAGATCTGACACACAAACCCACAAACACACTCCTATATGCAGACACCCCTGTTACATTTTACCAGAATTCTTGTGAGTGAGTCTGGAATACTCTTTTTGCTACCGTGTATTTTCACTCCAAAGAGGACGAAAGCCACACCTTCCACTCTCTTTCCATACAAGTACCTGGAATGACACAAGGAAAGTAAAGGCCCAATTATACGTCTTTGCTTTCCCTGCTGATCTTCTTTGAACACAAGAGGGGTGCGTTAGTGACCTATTTCTCACAGCTCCTTATTTTCTCAGCTCTACTCATTCAGGCATCTTTCTCCAAGCCTTTTTCACTTCTGATGCTGAAAAATGGATTTGTTTATTCTTCCTCTGATCACTGCTATGACTGGGCTGCCACCCTATCCTTAACACTAAAAAAGATGTAGCACCATAGCTACAAGAAATAGTTAGGGTTAGTGTTCTGGCCCAGCAGGGACCGGCTGAGCTGATGATGGACTCTGATAATGAGGAACAATATGAGTCTGCTCTGGAGGCTGAGAAAAACCCTGGCAGGTGTTCGAAGTCAGAGCAGGGACCAGAGAGGCTGGTTGGCCACCAGGAGGCGCCTGAGGCATGGAGCAGTGGGGAAGACCAGAGTCAGTTTGTCCCTGACGCTAGAATGCAAAGAGCTGAGAGGCAGAGGCAGCCAGTCAGGAGGCAGACTGACAGAAGGTGATTAGGCACCAGGTGGTTGTTAATTGGCTCCTCCCAGAGAGCTTATAGGTGAGGCAATAGGAGGGACATTTGCAGGAAACAACCATTCAGTGAAGGAGTGATGAATGTCTGTGTGAGTCAAAGCCTGTGTCCGTTCACTTTCCTATGAGTTTGAAGGTTTGTGTGAAAGTTTGCTGTAAAGTCAAGCCTGTGCCATGAGTTTCTGGGCTCTCAGCCAAAGGACTGCTTATCTTGCTTATTAACAGTGGCAAACAGCCAAGACTGTGTTCTTGTCTATTCAGAAGCCTGGGACAGAACAGATTAGTCTCATAAGCAGACTAATAAACTAATTAAAGTCTACAGAGGTAGTCAGTAGAATGTTCTTATTTTTCACATGTAACAGCATGAAGCCAATGAATTGCTCAAGGTAAATTTACAACATCAGTTAAACAGAAATGGATTGGGGACCAAAAATAAAGTCGAAGAAGCATGGTAAGAGATAGGTTGCAGAAGCAAACAATATTAGCAGCACTTACCCTGCAAAGGCAGGATTCACATAATGGTTTTATCTCAAAAGGCATCGTATTGATTATTAGTAAAATGAAAGTTCTTGCCTAAGATTTTAAACTGATCTTTTTTGATTTATTGGGGGAAGGGGAATGTGCTGATAGGTATTTTGCAATATTATAAATAATGTGTCAACCCTAAAGGTGGCCTGACTGAGGCCATTTTGAGACTTGAGTGCTCACACTCTTCTCCAAAGAGCGACATGGAGGGGGGAATAGAGATAAGTGGGGTGTTGTGGTCAAAACAAAATAGTTTCTCTTGGGAACCAAGGACATTCCTGCAAGTGCTCAGAAGGTGGGGACTGAAGTCATGTAGAAACTGATTAGACCACGTGACTGATTATTTTGAGAAAGTGACAAACTTTTACTTGTAATTAGTTGAAAACCATGGGAATATTCAGAGTCGGTTTTCACCGGCCTGTGCCAATATGACATATCCAATCAACTTATTTTTTGAGGAAATTACCTGCTTCAGAGTTTTGTTTGCTATGGGTATGTTACTTGTAACCTTGACGTAATATATTAGTTAAACAAATTTCAAGTAAATTTGTTCAAATCAGGACAAGTCTCCAAATCTTCTTTTTCGGAATATTACGACCCAAAGTAAATCTCTTTCATGCAGATGTTACCCAGTGCAAAAATTTCTTTAGCTACTCATAGTTGTAAATAAGCATACCTTGCAGTGATCGACACATGGAAATTTGCATTGCCGTCAATGTAAAGAAACTTCTCTGATGGTTGCAGACCAACTTCAAAGCTTGGTAACACTACAGAAAAAAGTAACAGGGGAAAGGGTAGAAGCCAGAGAGACAGAGAATGCATCTGCTGAGTTTAATTCAATGTATTTCATTTATTATTTATTTATATCCTACCTTTATTTAGCAGTGAACATATCTGACACACTTTCCTACTCCTATTTTCTCCACCACAGCAACCTGATGAGGTGGATTGGGCTGAGAGAGAATGACTGGCTTTCATGGTAAGATGGTAGTAGAAGTCATATCGTCCAGAGTTCTAGACTGCTACCTTAACCACTAGACCAAACTGGCTCTCATGACTTTTCAGAAGTGATCATAGCAACTATTTCCATTTCTACAAATGACAGAACTAGTGTCAAGCTCCCAAGAGAAACTTCAAATGAACACAAAATGGAAGGGGGAGAAACCCAGGGTCAGGGAGTGGAAAGAGATCAGAAGAGAAGAGACGATCCTTCTTACCATATTCCCTGACATCAAAATATGCGGTGTAGCTCTCCTCTGGGGAATGTTCATATTTGGCCACAGCCTTCCATGTTCCCAAACTACAGCAAGAAAAATGAAAATATTTTGCATTGCTTTGGCTTTATAATTGATTTATGACAATACATATATGAGCAAGAGATCCAAGGCTTCTTCCTGATATTAATAGGTTTACTTGTCTTATGGAGAATAAGTATAAAAGGGGAAGAAAATGCCTGTTTCAGAAATTTTCAGTTTCGCATTTGTGGAAGCTGAAATGTGATGTTTTCTTTCTTTAGAAAGGTACGCTAAAAGGGAACCTAATATATGTCCTGCCCCCACCGATGGGCACAAGCTTGGCTGCTTGCCACTATCTCCTTGGCTGCTTGCCACTATCTCCTTGGCTGCTTGCTACTTTCTCCCTTGGCTGCTTTCTACTATCTCCCTTGGCTGCTTTCTACTATCTCCCTTGGCTGCTTGCCACTATCTCCTTGGTTGCTTGCCACTATCTCCTTGACTGCGAGTCCTAATTCACGTAACAAAGACAGAGATTTTTCAGACATGACTGACCAGAATTTGCAAGAAGCTGTCATCAAATGTTGTTCCCTGCAAATGACCCCTCCTCACAGCCTTACTTATAAACTCTCTTGGGAGGGGACACTCATCAAGCAGCTGATTCCAATTCAGGGCCTCCGAGCTCGCTTCTGGCGTAGCTGTTGCCTTCTTTTCTCAGCCCTGCCTAATCTAGCATCAGGGACAAACTGTCCCTGATCCTCCCCACTGCTCCATGACCCAGGCGCCTCCTGGTGGCCAACCAGGCTCTCTGCTTCCTAAAGGTCTCCCTCCTCCTCCAGGGCAGACTCTTAGGACTCCTCACTAGAAGAGTCCATCAGCAGCTCATCCAGAGTCGGCTGGGCCACAACACTATACGGCCTTCTTTAACCAGTCTTTAATAGAAAAATGTTTTGCCCCATCCAAGTTTCAGCTTAGTTTCAAAATAGGTCGCCTTATGGCAATATCCATATTAAATTACCTGACAAGCTCTGGTAAATTGTAAGGCCGGATCAAGAGTGAAGATGGGTTGACTGAATTAGAATTGACAACAATGCCATCTGGTGTCTGTGGGCATGAGGAAATAAAACACAGGTGTGTCAAAAACATGTAGAATGTTGCATGGTTCTTTCCTTTGCATTCTATATGATTGAAATCCATCTGGAATATTAGATTTTCTAAGTGAGAACTAATATAGAGAGCAAATGCAGATGGGACACTAGGATACAAGGTGCAAGACTATTATTTGAATTTTTGCCACCCTAAGCCCTTTTTGGCAAGAAAAAAAGGTTTACTGCTAACATGGCTCGGGACCTAGTTATATGCAAGACCGCCTCCTGCCCCATATATCCCTTAGACCGATCTGCTCCCACAGAGAGGGCCTTCTCAGGGTCCCGTTGGCCGGACAATGCCGACTGGTGACACCCAGGGGAAGAGCCTTCTCTGTGGCGGGCCCAGCCCTCTGGAAAGACCTACCCCCTGAACTTCGCACCATCTCCGACCTCCGCCTCTTCCGCCAGTGTTTAAAGACACATTTGTTCCATTTAGCCAGCCTAGCGTAATCTCAACAAATGACTATTTTAGACAGTTTTAAATTTGGGGGTTTTAATTTGTTTTTAGCGCAGGATGGGTATCAAATAAGTTTTTTAAATTTTTTACATGATTTTGTATTGTATTTTAAATTCCTGTGCGCCGCCCTGGGTCCTTTTGGAGAAGGGCGAGGTATAAATTTAATAAAATTAAAAAAATAAAATAAACAAAAGATCCTATCCCCATCATATACATGCATAATAATAATAATAATAATAATAATAATAATAATAATAATAATAATAATAATAGTAATAGTAATAGTAATAGTAATAGTAGTAATAATAATAATAATAATAATAATAATAATAATAATAATAATAATAATAATAATAATAATAATAATAATAATAATAATAATAATAATAATAATAATAATAATAATAATAATAATCTTTATTGTCATTGTACTAAAATTACAATGAAATTAGTTTTAACTTCACTGGTGCAAAATTATAACGAGAAAAGAGAGAAAAGGAAAAAGAAAAAGTAGCCTGTGCATGGAGGGATTGTGGTTGAATTTAAAAGTCTCACAGCCCAAGGACAGAAGCTCTCTTTAAACCTGTTCGTTCGGCTGGCTATACTTTGATATATTCTGCCTGATGGTAGAAGTGCAAAGAGATACCAACAAGCAAACAGACATAGGCATTCAATCTCAGCATTCTGTTCCAGTTTCATAATGAAACTTTTCAAATCTTTGATACAGCCTCATCTTTAGCACAGAGCTTAAAATTAAACATTTAAGAGAGAAAAATGCACCTCTAAAATGTTGGCCAACCAAAGCTTCAGAGAGTGGTTGGGCCTATATCAGTGGTTCTCAACCTGTGGTCGGGACCCCTTTGGGGGTCGAACGACCCTTTCACAGGGGTCGACTAAGACCATCAGAAAACACATATTTTCAATGGTCTTAGGAATCGAGACACCAATTTTACGGTTGGGGGTCACCACAACACGAGGAACTGCCTTAAAGGGTCGCAGCATTGGGAAGGTTGGGAACCATTGGTCTATACCAGGGGTCTGCAAAGCCGGCTCTTTTAAGACTGGTGGACTTCAACTCCCAGAGTTCCCCAGCCAGCTATGCTGGCTGGGGAACTCTGGGAGTTGAAGTCCACCAGTCTTAAAAGAGCCGACTTTGCAGACCCCTGGTCTATACGATTACATGGGAAAGAAGAATCAACAACAACCACTCCTTGTTCAGGGGACTATACTAATCACACAGGATTGCAGACATGAGTCTCACCTGTAACTCGACAATCAGAGGTTTGTCTGTCTTGTTCATGTTGTGATCCACAGCAAAGACCCGATAGCGCACTAGGAAAAAAGAGACAAATTGTAATTTGTGATAAAATTCAGACAATCGGGGCTTGCACTGTAAAAAAAACAACAACCCACATTTGAATTAATTGTCTGATATTCTGTGGCTGTCTGCCAGCTTCACTGTAAATCTTAAAAAGCAGATGTGGGACGGTTCCTAGAAAAAACAGCTGATTACTCTATTTGGCCAAGGGGTTTATTATGGTGTAAATGTTTCTAGATTACTTCTGTCCAGATCTTCTGGCTCATAGACAAAAACACCACCTAGTTCTTCAAAGAAACGCTAAAGGAAAAGCCTTTCAGGAAAGAAAAGGCCTCCAAGATTACACATTTTCTTCTCTTTTCCCCTTTTATAGCTTGCAATTAGTCAGGGTAACATCTTTATGGACCTCTCCATTCCCTTCCTAATTTATGATAACATTCCACTGGACCATCTACCAACGTGTTTCTTAAATCTTTTCTGAACTTTCTAAGGTTGATTTCTCAACGTCACCAATGCCAACACTCACAAGACATTCCTTCTTCCACTTCCCCCACTCTCTGGAAATATCTCAAATAAAGGACGAATCCCAGGTGTGGTTTGGTTTATAGGATTATTCATCACATAACCACAATGGGACACCGGGGGAGTGAAGAAAGAGAGGTGGAAAAAGAGTTTTACCTGTAGAGCCTGGGGTATAGATGACTTTATCAGTCTGGATGAACACAAAGCCAATCTGGTAAGAAACCAGAACCACCTTTTCCAATCTCACTGGAAGACCAGTTACTTGCACAACCACATACTGCTTTTGCTTGGAGTCTTTACTCAGTTCGTTTGCAGGAATCTGGATGAGAAGATGAGCAGAGAAGAGGCTGTTAGGACTATAATCCTAGTGTTGGGTTGACAATATATAATATAGATAGATAGATAGATAGATAGATAGATAGATAGATAGATAGATAGATAGATAGATAGATAGATATAGATATAGATATAGATATAGATATAGATATAGATATAGATATAGATATAGATATAGATATAGATATAGATATAGATATAGATATAGATATAGATATAGATATAGATATAGATATGCCATGATTACAAATGGTATCTGTAACTTTAAATGCTACAGTGAAATGTAATTGGCTGCTACTTCCTAACTCAGCCATAAGAGGGAGCCGGAATCACAGTTAGACGCTGATTATTTCAATGGAGACCCTGTGATGTCGGGTTAGGTCAGCAGAGCAAGGAGGATGGTGGATTAAGCAACTGTAAGCTAACTGTTTGAGTTATAGACTGTATTTTGATTCAAGACTAACTATCACTGTTTGTGAAGAAGTAGTTTATTTTTCCACCACAAGTAAAGTCTACTTGTTTTTACCATCAGTGTCTGTGACTATTAGTGTGATATCTAGCAATGTATCTCTTGCTGCAAATTCCATTGCACAACTTTCTGTCTCCTAAAGGACACAGGCTTCAAATGTAATCATCACCAAGGGCCACCTGAGGCCTCATTCCTTAGCCCTAGGCAACAACACTACAACATTGATCCAGAAATTTCTACTGGGTCAAAAATGAAAACAAAGGGGACCACAGAATGTCAAACATAGACTTATGGTAACTTTAAAATGTGTTGCTTGCTTCTACTAAGACAGTTTTTGATCTTTCCTGACAGAAGACCATGTAGTGACCGGTTAAAGCAGCCCAGTCAATGAAACTAGTACAGAATATATTCCCGAGAACTCACTTTGCCTCTCGGCTATTACAAGACACATTTGGTGCTCTTTGTCCACCTACAAACCTCACCTCCTTCTCCCCGGCCTTATTATAGGTGTGGCTTTCCCCTCCTAATCTCCGCATCAAGAAAACTCAGCATCAGATTCTAAACCAGTGGGGTTGAACCCTCAGCCCAAGTACATTTACCTGGTTCTGTCACTTCGCTTCCTGGAGAATCATGAACCTGAGACATCAAAAGTATCTTCTAAGCTGCACATATGTAGCTCTACAATTATATGAGAGATGTTCTCTTTTTCGTTTCTCATTTTTCAGGAGAAGGTTAATTTACGGTAACCAGCCTATCTCTACAACGCCTGCGTGGCTTGAGGGGCACCGAACTGCCTACATGAGTGGTATGTCACTGCTGAAGAAGCAGAGATTGACATGGCCAGGAACCATATACGAGACCGCCTCCTGCCCCATACATCCCTTCGTCCGGTCCGCTCCCACAGAGCAGGCCTTCTCCGGGTGCCGTCGGCTGGGCAATGCTGGCTGGCGACACCCAGGGGAAGAGCCTTCTCTGTGGCGGGTCCGACCCTCTGGAACGACCTACCCCCCGACCAGGGGTGGGTTTCAAAATTTTTGGAACAGGTTCTGTGGGTGTGGCCTGCTTTGTGGGAGTGGCTTGCCGGCCATGTGACCGGGTAGGAGTGGCTTGCCAGCCATGTGACCGGGTGGGAGTGGCCAATTTGGAAAATGTGAAATTCACTTAACAATGGTCTTGGTTAGCAACCAAACTTTTGGGCTTAATTGTGGTCATATGTTCTCTCTCTCTCTCTCTCTCTCTCTCTCTCTTTCTTTTTCTTTCTTTCCTTCTGTCTTTCTTTCTCTCTTTCTCTCTCTCTCTTTCTTTCTCTTTCTCTCTTTCTGTCTCTTTTCTTTCTCTCTTTCTCTCTCTCTTTTTTCTCTTTCTTTCCTTTCTGTCTCTCTTTCTTTTTCTCTCTTTCTCTCTGTCTGTCTATCTTTCTCTCCCTCCCACTCTCTGTCTCTCTGTGTGTGTCTGTCACTCTCTGGTTCCCCCCTCCCTCCCTGTCTCTCTGTGTGTCTGTGCCTCTCTCTCTCTGTCTGTCTCCCCCCACCCACCCAAGCCTCCTCAGCCTCTCTCACCCATCCACCGGACGAAGGAACCTGGCGTCCGATGGGTGAGCAAGCGAGCGAGCAAAGGCTTTTGAAGCAAAGGCTTCAAAGGCTGCCGGCTAGGAACAGCGCGCTACGCTGCGCGAAACCCCCCCCCAGTCGCGGCAAAACTTTCCCTGTTAGCACGATTGGCAGGGGGGGGTGTTCGCGCAGCGTAGCGCGCTGTTCCTAGCCGGCAGCCTTTGAAGCCTTTGCTTCAAAAGCCTTTGCTCGCTCGCTTGCTCACCCATCGGACACCAGGTTCCTTCGTCCGGTGGATGGGTGAGAGAGAGAGCGAGAGTAGCCGGTCAGGCTACTTCCAGGAGCTGAGGAGGTTTGGGGGGGGGGAGACGGGGGGGGACAGACACACAGAGAGACAGGGAGGGAGGGGGGAACCAGAGAGCCAGAGAACCCGCTGGCTGTATTTACTCTCTCTCTCACCCATCCACCGGACGAAGGAACCTGGCGTCCGATGGGTGAGCGAGCAACCGCAGCCAGCGGGCCAGAGGATTTTTGGGGCGCGCAGCAACTTTCCTTACCCGCGGCGGGAAACACGCAAGGAGAATCCACTCCCAGCTGTCTTCTTTTTCCTTCTGCGAAGGGTACTGGCCGCTGGCAAAGCGGGAGGCTCGGGAAGGTGGCACACACACACACACAACCTACTTCAGGCGGCGGGAAACACGCAAGGAGAATCCACTCGCGGCTAGGCGTAGGGGGGAAGAGGTGGCTGAGCAAAGGGAAGGGGGGGGGGGAAAGGTGCTCCCGCCGCCTTCCCGAGCCTCCCGCTTTGCCAGCGGCCAGTACCCTTCGCAGAAGGAAAAAGAAGACAGCTGGGAGTGGATTCTCCTTGCGTGTTTCCCGCTGCCTGAAGTAGGTTGTGTGTGTGTGCTTTCTTTTTTTTTGGCCGGCGGCTCCTGGCTGCTCTTCGGAGTTGTCACGGCAGCAGCGGCAGCAGGTTGTGGGGCGACGAGGTGAGCAGCCCACCCCCACCACCCACCCCCATGGAGAAGGGGAAAGGAGGACCCCTTCGGAGAGCCGGCCTGGCTGTCTTCTTTTTCTCTCAGCGAAGCATGGGCGAGGAGGAGGCGGCGCTTCGCTGAGGGAAAAAGAAGACAGCGCAGTCGCCTTGCTTGCTTTCCTGCCTGCCCGCCCCAGCTGGGAGCAGCAGTTAGCAGCGGCGACTTACTTCCGGGTCCACGATCCAAAGGGATCGCTCGGGATCCGGAAATTTTACGAAAGGGTTCGCCCGATCCCAGGCGAACCCCCAGAAACCCACCCCTGCCCCCGACCTTCGCACTACCTCGGACCTCCGCCTCTTCCGCCAACATCTTAAGACGTACTTATTTCAACAAGCTGGCCTAGGATAGCCCCCCGCTTCTGACTTTTTAAATATAAATTATAATTTGGCAAGGTTTTAATAATAGGTTTTAGCACGGGTTTAATTAATTTAATATATTTTAATTGATGTATATTGTATTTTATGGTTTTATATAATGCCTGTGCACCGCCCTGGGTCCTAACAAGGAGAAGGGCGGGGTATAAATTTGATAAAATAAAATAAAATAAATAAATAAATAAACCAGTACTGAATGGAGTGAATGTGGAAGAAACCCCCCTCCCCAATAGAAGAAAAAGCCTTTCATCTTCTCTGAAACCCTCAGCCTGCTTCAAGTGCGGAAAAGAGGGGCACCCAGCTGCAGAAAGCTGTTTCCCCGCACCAACCTGGAAACCAGAGTGCCCATTAGGGGGGAAACCTATGAAACCGGGTCAACGTGGGAAGGAAATGGCCCTGAGGAGCAGGGAGATCGTAGAATCTTCACCCCACCCTCCACCCCTTTGAAAAGGAAACCCTGGCTTCTCGGGAAGAGGAACCATACTTGTGTGGGTGTGACCCAGAGGATGAACCACTGGTAAGCAAACCAATTAAACTGTTCCCCCTCCCCCTAAGACTGTTTATTCCCAACCGGGAGAGGGGGATAAACATCTCCACTTTACTGGACTCCAGGTGTCCCCCACTGTCTGATCAGCCCAACCCTGATAAGGGAGTTGAAGATTAATGTGAGGAAGCTGAAGAGCCCCATAGCCTTTCTCCAACTAGATGGGTCAATAGCAAGGGGGGAGCCAGCTTCATTTGCCACTGAGCCCTTACAGATTGGCATCAGAAGCCACCCAGAAATACTTACACTTATAGTGGCGCCGGGCATGGAATGGCCACTAGTTTTGGGTCTTGCATGGCTGAAAAAATGGAACCCCAAAATCAATTGGAAGCAAGACGCCATAAGAGGGCAGATTCATTTGCTTTGAATATATTCAATCCAAATATAAGACTAATAAGTTGAAAATAGCTTATGAATGAATAGAAGTGGAATGTATTTACATTTATATATAATTGAAAAAAGGGGAGTTAAAGGGTCAAGGGAGGGATTGGGAATTACAGATAGTTAATGTTAGCAAATGATTGTTAGACGTTATATCCTGTATTTTGCTCTGGGAAGTCAGGGAGGGGGTAGGGGGAGGGAGGGAAATACTTGTAAAATGATAAAATGAATAAAACCTGTTTATAACATAAAGAAGAGAGGGCAGATTCATGTGACCTCTGCTGAGAATCCAAAACAAGAATCGAAGAGGACAGAGCACCAAGAAACAGCAAGGTCCTCTTACAATGTGCCAACCCAGAGCATACCCAAAGAATACAAGGACTTGGCTGAGGATTTTAGCAAAAAAATGATTAAAAAGTAAGCTGGCAACTCCCGCGGCAACTGTGAAACTGGTTCGGGGGCGTGTCCAACCTACCGTCCCTACCTGTTCGGCGAGCAAATCCCAAAAGTCTACTACCGGTTCGTCTGAAACAGTGCGAAGTGGTAGCAATCCACCTCTGGTTGTACTTGAGGAATAATAGGGGTTGTCTCATAAGAAATCAATAATTTGTATTATTTTTTAACTTATGTTAATCATTTATAAAACCATTGCAGACTGGAATGTAGAATTGATGAATTGATTGGTGCTTTTTAGCATTCCTATTTGTTAGTGCACATGAAAGTGTTGCCCCGTCAATTCCAGCACGCATGTGCACTGCTGGCCAACTGACTTTGGACTTCTTTTTCGGCCCTGAAGCCTCCAGAGGACAGAAAAACCACCCAACGCACAAGCCAGAAGTTCGGGAATGGACTTGTGGTTTGCATGTTGTGTCATTTCTCTCTCTCCAGAGCCTTCAGGGAAGCCTCCTAAAGGCCCTGGAGTACGAAAAACAGTCCAAGCTGCAAACCCCTCAGGAATGGTGACTTTCGGTTTGCCCTCTTTGAATGATAGGAATCCTTTTTACCAGAATGTTCTGAATAAATCATAATAAAATGATCTTCCTATCTGAGGTTTGCTTCATTGGAATCTGTGCATGCCAGGACACGAGCCCAGGACCAGATTTTGCTATCACTAGGCCAGGGAGAAGAAAGGTTCCTCTGTAGTCTTTGGAGTTTAGCTGAAATGTCTGTATAGGTAATCCCTCAAGCTACAATTAGCTCAATTGAGTCCAACGTTTATGTTGCTAAGTGAAACATTTGCTAAGTAAGTTTGCCCCATTTTGCACCTTTTCTCATCACGGATGTTATATGAGTCACTGCCTTTGTGAAGCTAGTAGCGTGTTAAGTGAAATTAGCTTCCTCGTTGACTTTGCTCATCGGGTCTCAAAAGGTGATCACAAGAGCCTGAGACACAGCAACTGTTTCTTTCTATGGTAGATTTTTTTTTGTCTTGCTACCGATTTTGATCTAAATATTTGTTTGCTGTGAAATGCTGCCCAGAGTCTTTCAGCCATCATAGCAATAAGAACTGTAACTGAGAGAATAAGGATTTTGGATTCTTTGGGCAAATTCTTTGGTTTTAGGTAGCTTCCATTTTGGGCCTAACATATGCGTAGATTGCTCGCATAAGCTTTTCTGGAAAATGACAACTTGGCATGGAATTGTAGTGTCAAAATGACCAGAAATAGCCTGATACTTTGGAGACTTCCTTTGTAACTGGGAACAACAGGATATTTTGTTCAGGAAGCCGATAATCACCTTATTGTTTAATTCTGGGAAGCAGGGTCCCTTAAGGCAGGGGTCCCCAATCTTTGCAACTTTAAGTCTGAAGGACATCAGCTCGCAGAATTCTCCAGTCAGCTTTGCTAGGTCCTATGTCATCTAGGGCAGGGGTCTCCAACCTTTGCAACTTTAAGTCTGAAGGACTTCAGCTCCCAGACTTCTCCAGCCAGTCTGAGAGCTGAAGTCCTTCAGACTTAAAGTTGCAAAAGTTGGGGACCCCTGCCTTAAGGGATCCCCTAGAACATTTGGGGATTTTCCATATAGTTTTCACATTGTGAAACACATTATGTTTTGAGCACACAATCGTGTTTTGGTGTATTCAAGTTATGACGCATATGATACGACAGATTGTGTATTTAAGGTGCAACTCTGTACCTGGATTCTCATTCTCATCTTATGGGAATCCATTAGCTAATGTTATTAAACAGCTGTTTCCTTTTGCCAGAAGTCTCTGTGATCATTTTTTTTTATATGCAGAAATTATATCTGGGATATTTTTCTCACAGTAACTAAACATGTACAGAGCTATACGTATCTCATAACTCTATTTTCCTTTCCTCCTTAGAATTATATACTCTCCGGACTGTCTCTAACAAGGGAAAGTGGTATGCGGCTACTTGCAACATTGTTTCTAGGTCTGGCTGGTTAAAAAAAATTTATTTTTCTACTCTCTCCTCTGGGCTCTGAGATGGGCGGTGGAAAGTGGCTTTTCTTTGTCCCTGCCTGACTATTTTAATTATGGAAAATTCCCAGCGTTTCTTTACAAGTGGGACTCTCTCTGGATATTAATGAAGAATTTTTTTTCTTGTTGAATTTGTGATTCCTTTCTGGATTACCTTCGTTATTATAACTATTGAGCTGGAAAATTGTTTCTCTCTTGGCTTCTGAATTTTACAACGTTTCAACCTTGATCTGAACTTTTGGCTCCCGGCTAGTCTCACCAGCCCCACTCTGAAAACGCCATTTTGGCTGGCACTGACTTTAACAGTTAATCATGGCTCAAGAAACAGCACTGGCAAGTTTAGAACAACGGATGGCTTCTCTTGAAACTGTTATACAAACTTTGGTAAAGGAAATTCAGGCCCAGAGGGCTGAAAACATCAATTTCAAGAAGGAGCTATTGGACACCAGGAAGCAGGTGCTGGAAAACACACAGAAGACTGAAGAACTGGAAGGGGGGTTGGTGGGGATTAAGGGAGAGATTAAAATGTTACTAAAGAGGTTGGGGAAATAGATGGGCATGTGTCTAGGATTGATATGGAAAGAATGACATATTTTTTGAGATTTCAGAACGTTCTTGAGGAATCTGGTGAATGCCTCCCTGATCTTATGAGCACAATTTTAGCAGACTATTTACAAAAACCTAAAGATGAGATCAGGGGGGACATTGACCTAGCCTATAGAATTAACTCAGCATATGCCAGGATAAATGAAGTGCCTAGAGAGATACATGTGAAATTTGTTAGAAGGTCAACCAGAGAGGAAATCCTGAGGGCGCAGAGAGAGAACCCTTTAATTTACCAACACAAAACGGTCACTATCTTGAAGCAGATTCCTAGAAAGATTCGAGAAGCAAGGAGGAAATTTTCCTTCTTGTCTAAAACATTGTTTGATCATGGGATTTGGTTCATGTGGGTGACACCCGAAGGGATGCTGGTGTTCTGGGAAGGAGGAAGAGTGAGGATTAAAACAGTTGCTGAGGCGGAAGCCTTTCTTAAAAAACATTCCTCTGCCCTGGGGGAAGATCCAGGGGGGACGGAGGGGGCCACGGCCCCGCCCGCTGGGGGCCAGGGAGGAGAAAAAGAAGATACAATAGCCATGAGACTTAGATCGAAAAAATAACTTTGCCTTGATTTTTTTTTGAACAATCTTGCATAACATTTTATCTGGATTTTTTGTAAATGTCTGACAGCATGGAACTGAGAATTTAGGTATATGTACTTGCTTTTACCTTGTAGTGTTATGAAAAATGTTTTTTTTTGTTATCTTTTTATTGTGTATTTTGAGGTCTCGGAAGGGCCGACGACTCTGACGTGAATGCTCTCAAAATTTCTTTGTATCCCTTACCCTACCCTATAGAAAAATGTAAAACCAATAAAATTTTTTCAATATAAAAAAAAGAATTATATACTCAATTTCTCTCAGTATCTCTTTGAGTTTGCGCATGCGCGGAATGGAGGTCCGATTCTGAAGGCAGGGCGGGGGCCGGGGGCTGTTTTGCCCCAGGGGAATGTCGCCAGCCCTCACTGACCATCTCCGAGGGCTGGCCCAGCAAGGCTACATGCCAGTCGTCACACCGGGCCGTTTTGGAGACGGAGGGTGAGCCGAGTGTGTGACGGCGAGGCGAAGAGCGAGGAGAAGGCCCGAATCGGCCTGTTCGGCCTAGCGCGTCCCCGGCTTGCCAGGAAGTAGGAGGAGGCAGGCCTGTGAAGCCGGGACGCTGGAGGCAAGCGAACGGCCGGGCGGAAGGGAGGATTTTCCATCGGGCTGCACGAGTGGATGGGAGATCGTGCAGCCTACATCCGACCCCGACCCGAGTGTTCCCTACCTGATCCGGGGCTGGAGCGGCTGCGAACAACGGCTGCAGATGGAGAAGCTGGAACGGAGAGAGGAGGTGAGAGGAAGGAGAGAGGATGTGAGAGGAGAGATTGGAAGAGAGGAAACGTGTGGAGAAGGGATGGAAAGGAGGAAGGAGGAAGAAGGAAAGAAGGAGAGGAGAGATTGGAAAGAGAAAGGAGAAGGAGAAAGAAGGAATGGAACGGAAATAGAAACGGAAGGAAGGAGTGAAGGAGCGAATGGAAGGAGAGGAGGCCAAGCAGCCAAGCAGCCGGATCGTGGAGTGGTGGAACTTTGGCCGAGGAGGACTGGGAGTGAGTGCATGGGACTGGAGGAGGTAAGCCAAGCCTGCACATGGCAGCATTTACCATCAGGCCGTGCAGTGGACCATCTAGCTGCACGGCACTAAATGCAGACTGAGGCCTGTGTGGCTGAAGAGGGCAGATGGATGGGGCCCTTTAAAGGGGCTGAACTGCGATCTTTCCCATCTGCCGGACTTTCTTTGGACTATCTTTTGGACTATCTGACTTTACCCCTCCTACCCCTATGGATTTACCTCTATGGACTTACCATCTCCTATTATTTGCACTGTACACTGCCACTTTACACCTACACTTTATCTGGACTCCTTCTAACTAACTAATTAACTAACTAAACATTAACTTGCAATTACGTTCCCCTGGTTTATGCAGCCTCCATGTTCCCCTAGAAATGTATTCGAGGCGTGACCTCCTTTGCCTGCGAGATTCTGCCCTCTCGCAGGCTTGGCCCCCTAGTTTAACTCGGGCCCACCTCGAAGATGGAGTTATTGCTCCTGAGAGGTGGGCAAAGCGCAAGCTCAGGGGGTTTCTTTGTAATTTTTTAATTCGGATTTTAGGGGGTTTCAGGGAGGAGGGAGGGGATAGTCAGGTGGGGGGACGCCAAATTATAAGGCCGGCCGGCGGAAGTAGAGAAACGGAGGAGGGGGAAGGGGGGGTCGTTGCCACGGAGGTATTCTCCATCAATTCGGTCTTGGGGAGGGGCAGGGGCGGTGGGAGATGGGATGGACATCGGTTGGAGGACCGTGGCCGCTGGCTACAGGCGGTCACGCACTCCGACCTCCCATGCTCCCATCGCAGACTAGGAGGGCAAGAACCACAGACCCGGGGCCCTAGGCTGATGCTATGCAACGCCAGGTCCGTGGTACAAAAAGCCCCCCTCATCCATGACCTTGTGTCAGAGGGGGACCCGGACCTGGTAGGTATTACGGAAACCTGGTTGGGCCACGAGGGAGGACATCCCCTCGTAGAAATGTGCCCACCAGGATACCGAGCCTTTCATCAGCCTAGGGCCCTAGGGAGGGGTGGGGGGGTGGCGATTATGGTTAGGGAAGGTCTTGAGCCAAAGGAGACCACGATCCCTCAGACGACCGGGTGCGAGTCCCTCCTTGTGAAGTGGGGCCTAGGGAGGCAGTTGGGCGTGTTAGTTGTATACCTGGCTCCTCGCTATACAACAACAGCCCTGCCCGAGCTCCTAGAGGTGATAGCTGAGGCGGCAGTGGAGACCCCCAGACTGTTAGTCATGGGGGACTTTAATCTGCCGTCAGCAGGCGAAACCTCTGGTGCAGCTCGGGAGTTCATGGCTTCCATGACAGCCATGGACCTGACCCAAGTAGTTGTAGGCCCTACCCACGAGGGCGGACACACCCTGGATCTAATCTTCGTCTCGGGACAGTGGAGTAGTGATCTGGGAATAGGGGATCTAGTCATCACACCCCTGTCATGGACAGATCACGCTCTCCTTCGGCTCGACTTTCCGATCGCCGCACCTCACCGCGGGGAGGCGGAACCGGATATTCCTATATGGTTCCGCCCCAGGCTCCTGATGGACCCGATAAGGTTCCAAAGGGAGCTTGGGCCAATTCCTGTGGACTTGCCCCGCGACTCGACTGAGGACCTAGTGGCCGCATGGTTAAGTGCGGCCATGGGGGCCTTGGACCGAGTCGCGCCCTTGCGGCCTCTCTTGCGGCGACGAACCACCTGGGCTCCTTGGTTTACCGAGGGGCTTAGGGGGATGAAGCGCCACAAGAGACGCCTAGAGAGCAGATGGAGATCTTCTCGCTCCGAAGCCGACCGAACACTAGTGAGAGACCATATTAGGACTTACTTAGTGGCGATAAGAGTGGCCAAACGTGAGTATTGTGCCACTCTTATTGCATCCGCAGATAACCGCCCTGCCGCCCTGTTTGGGGTGACCCGCTCCCTCCTTCAACAGAGGCCGCGGGAAGCCCCTTTACAGGGTCGAGCAGAGGAATTTGGGATTTATCTGCAGGAGAAAATCACTCGGATTCGGAACGAGTTACCCTCCATCGACAGTGGCCCAGTCGAGCGGGCCGAGGCTGTTCTTGTGACACCATCTTGGGAGGAGTTTGATTTTGTTACCACCGAGGATATGGACAAGTTGTCAAAGAGACTTAGGGCTACCACATGTTTATTGGACCCGTGTCCCTCCTGGCTTGTACTGGCATCCTGGGAGACGACACGAGGCTGGCTCCAGGGCATTGTCAACGCATCTTTGAGTGAGGGGTCCTTGCCTGCCGTCTTGAAAGAGGCGGTAGTAAGGCCCCTCCTCAAGAAGCCGTCCCTGGATCCAGCATTATTAGAGAACTATCGTCCCGTCTCCAACCTCCACTTTTTAGTGAAGGTTGTTGAGAGTGTGGTGGCTCAACAGTTTCCGCGACACTTGGAGGAAGTTGATTATCTAGACCCGCGCCAGTCCGGCTTCCGACCCGGGCACAGCACCGAGACGGCATTGGTCGCGTTGGTTGATGATCTCTGGAGGGCGCGGGATAGAGGATATTCCTCTATCCTAGTCCTATTAGACCTCTCAGCGGCTTTTGATACCATCGACCATGGTATCCTATTGCGCCGACTGGGGGGGTTGGGGTTGGGAGGCACCGTTCTGCGGTGGTTCTCATCCTACCTCTCTGGTCGGTCGCAATATGTGTTGACAGGGGGGCAGAGGTCGGCCTCGAGACCCCTCATATGTGGGGTTCCTCAGGGGTCGGTCCTCTCGCCCCTCCTATTCAACACATATATGAAGCCGCTGGGTGAGATCATCCGTGGTTTTGGGGTGGGATATCATCTGTACGCTGATGATACTCAGTTGTACTTATCCACCCCAGACCACCCCAACGATGCCGTCGAGGTTATGTCCCGGTGCTTGGAAGCCGTACGGATCTGGATGGGTGGTAACAAACTCAGGCTCAACCCGTCCAAGACTGAGTGGCTGTGGCTTCCGGCGCCTCGGTTCAGCCAGATTATTCCAACTCTGGCCATTGGGGGCGAAACACCGGCCCCCGTGGAGAGGGCGCGCAATTTGGGTGTCCTCCTGGATTCCCGGCTGTCTATGGAAGATCATGTGGCAGCCGTGGCCAGGGGGGCGTTTCATCAGGTTCGCCTGATGCGCCAATTGCGCCCCTTACTGGACCGGGGGGCCTTACGCACAGTCACTCAAGCACTCATCACCTCTCGACTCGACTACTGTAATGCTCTCTACATGGGGCTTCCCTTGAGGTGCACCCGAAAGCTGCAGCTAGTCCAGAAGGCAGCCGCGCGGGTGATTACGGGAGCGCCTAGACACTCCCACATAACACCTATCCTGCGCGAGCTGCACTGGCTTCCTGTGGTCTTTCGGGTGCGCTTCAAGGTTTTAACGACCATCTTTAAAGCGCTCCATGGCTCGGGGCCTAGTTATATGCGAGACCGCCTCCTGCCCCATACATCTCTTAGACCGATACGCTCCCACAGAGAGGGCCTCCTCAGGGTGCCGTCGGCTGGACAATGCCGACTAGCGACACCCAGGGGGAGAGCCTTCTCTGTGGCGGGCCCAGTCCTCTGGAACGACTTACCCCCTGAACTCCGCACCATCTCCGACCTCCGCCTCTTCCGCAAGTGTCTGAAGACACACCTATTTCACCTAGCCGGCCTAGCGTAACCTCCACACTGACCATTAGATAGTTTTTAAACTTGGGATTTTAATTTGGTTTTAGCGCAGGGTTTATTTATTAAAATAAGTATTTTAAATTTCATATATTTTATATTTTGTATGTATTTTAACATCCCTGTGCGCCGCCCTGGGTCCTAACAAGGAGAAGGGCGGGATATAAATTTAATAAAATAAATAAAAAATAAAAATAAATATCTGACAATCTAGTCATGTTTGACTAAGGTGCATGGGATTTCCCCTCAAGCCAGACTGGACAGGATTTTAGACTGGCTTTGGGTTGGTTTTTTTTTTGCAGGGATACAATAGATTCTACTGCAACCATCATCATGCACCCACCTTTATCGTTGGCGTGACAAGCATGCTTCCCGCTGGATTCATATCTACTCTGGTTTGGAACAAGGTTTTCAGCTTCCGTGGAAAATCCTGAACCAAGATGTCGAGCTGTTTCGGAGCATTGTCTCCATGGGCCTCCACCACAATTTGCTCGTCAGTGTCTATTCGCAGAACACCAGGGGTGATGAGGGTGTAGCTGCAGAAGGAGAAAAGAACATCTCCTGCGTTAGTTTGCATTTGGTGAGGCCTCTCCATAATCTCTTCTTTTAGAAAAGTGAAGCAATAAATGGTTAGAAAAACTACTCTTTTGTGACCCAGAAAGCTTTCAAATACAGTTGAAAAATTAGTAAATCTTTATCTTTATATCCCTTAAAAGAGAATTGGGTGCCGTTTTGGGGTTATAAAATGGGAGTGACCATTATAGTAAACTGGGTAGTATTATAATGGGATCACATTATAATAAGCAATGCAGAGTCCCCTTGCAGCTTAATGAAGGGCAACCTTTTCCAAGAAAGAACAGAGTTTGATCTCAGATTGGAAGAAGAAAAACAGAATTGTGCCTTCTTCCAAGGTTAGGCAATTCCCAGCCTACATACAGTCCTCCAGTAACCCATCTGCAGACGGCTGCACCTGAAACTATGTTGCTGAAATTTGGCTGCAAAATGGTGGCTGCAATTTTGACAAAGTGAGATCAAGTTGTTCGTCAGGCGTGCCTCCATCAGTAACCAAGAAAGAAAACTCCCAACTCCATTGTTTGTGGAATTAAAGATACTTTTACTGGTTATGAAAAGATAGCAGTGAAAGAAAAGCAAGATCTGAGCCAAAAAGGCGCGAACAAGTATACAGTAATCCCTCGTTTTCCGTGGTTAATCGGGACCGGACCCTTCCGCGGAAACTGAAAACCGCGAAGTAGGATTCTGTATATCTATACCGGAAACTTGAGTTGGTGGAAAGCAAGCACTACGGGACGCTTGCCTCCTACCGATGCATTTTTTTGCTATTGAAAAACCCACGAAGCACTGAAGCCGCGGAAAATGAAGCCGCGGAAAACGAGGGATTACTGTATATCAAATTTTTACCCAGCACCCTCCCCCCAATCACCCCAACCCAATAACCAATCTACAACTCCCTAAGGCCATGATGGCGAACCTATGGCATATGTTCCACCGATGGCACACATAGCCATTTGCCTGGGGACACAAGGCATTGGCCTGTCAGTTGTAGTGCATTTGATACATAGGTGTTTGGGGCATATTAGTTTTAAAATGTTACAGCAAACTAATTTACAGTTAAATTAGCAGATGGGGTGAAACTAAAACCATGCACTACCTGGACTGCAATATTTACAGTCAAGAAAAAAGCAAAGTTACTCCAGCAAACAGACTGAATGGCTTTAAAACTAAGAAACCTCTAGAAGTTGTCTTTGCTGACTTAATTGGACCTATGAAACCCAGTTTGGGAGGTGCTTGTTATGTACTAAGTCTCATGGATCACTCTTCCAGATACAGTTTATGTTATCTACCAAAAAACAAAACAGAAACATTCCAGCAATTTTCAAACTGGATAAAATTTGCTGAGAGGAAAATGAAACTGAAGGTAGTTACGATTGTAACTGATAAATGGAACCGGATTTACAATAACATTGTTTAGATTCCAAACAATGTTAAAGACAGCTAGAATCGAGCATAAGCATACGGCTCCTTATAGGCCACAACATAACTCGTTTGTGGAACGGAGAGGGCAAACGTTACAACCAATGGTTCGAACTATGTTAGCTGATTCAGGTTTACCTGAAACGCTGTGAGGTGAAGCTATGATGTGTAGCAACCATATTTTAAACAATGTGGTAAACACAACAACTGGTGAATTGCCATTCACTAGGTGGCATGGCAAGAAACTGGACTTAAGCTACCTACACATGTTGGAGCTCCCGCATGGGTGTATATTCCCTCACAAGTGAGACTGAAAGGGCAACATAGAGCTTGACAATTAATTTTTGTTGGTTATGAATCTAATCACAGATCATATAGGTTCTGGGAACAAGGCACAACAAAGGTGGTCTGTAGCGCTAATGCTAAGTTTCTCCAAAATGTTGGGTGGAATAGACTAGAAGCAAACAATGAGGTAATCATTGACACCCAAGTAAAACCTAAAGACGAGACAGTAAAACCAACATTAAGTAATAAGGAAGAGGTGTCTACACAGGAAGAGGAGGTAATAGAACAGGAGCAGGTGAAACAGGAAGGTCTACCGGTAAGCCCTGAGTTACCTAGACATTCAACTCGTGTAACTCGGCCACCTGACAGATATCAGGCTACTATTGCATGTCAGGTGAATAAGGTTCCTGCTACCTATCCTGAAATGACTACATATCCTACTGAGGATCAGAAAGCTTGGCAATCTGCAATGGATAGGGAACTGAAATCCTTGCAGGATTTAGGAGTGTATGAGAATGTTACCTTACCATCAGGTAAACACACCATAGGATGTAAGTGGATTTTTAAGATTAAAATGGGTGTGGATGGAACTGTAACGTATAAAGCTACATTAGTAGCCCAAGGATTTGATCAGTCAGCCAATGACTATGATGAGGTGTTTGCTCCTAGTTTAGAGGCTACAACGTTGCGTGCAGCATTAGTATGGGCAGCTAAGCATAAGTATGTAGTTAACCATTTGGATGTGGAGACTGCATATTGTTGAGGATATCTCTGTTAGGAGACCGAGAGATGTGCGACAGAATTGCAGCACGAGATCTGTTGCTAGATATTCACATTATTAGTCACAGACACCGATGGTAAAAACAAGCAGACTTTTATTTGCGGTGGAAAATAAAGTAAACTACTTCTTCACAAACAAGTGATAGTTAGTCTTGAATCAAAATACAGTCTATAACTCAAACAGTTGGCTTACAGTTCCTCAACTCACGATCCTTCTTGCTCTGCTGATCTAACCCCAACATTGAGAGTCTCCATTCAAATGACCAGCAATCTAACAATGACTCTGGCTTCCACTTATGGCTGATTGAGGAAGCGGCAGCCAATCACATTCCACTGTGTTAGTTAAAGTTACAGATACCAAATTCAATCATGGCGTATATATATATATATATATATTGCCAACCCAACCCCACTAGGATTATATTCCTAACATGCATATCTTCATGCACCATTGCAACATGCCATATATATGAAGAAGCCATGAGGGTTTAAAGATGAAGGAAACACTGATTGTTGGATGTTAAAAAAGAGTTCTTTATGGCTTGAAGCAGTCAGAATACGAGTGGAATCAATGTGTAGTTAAGGCATTGACTAAGATAGGGTTTAGGGCTGGCATGGCAGATCCTTGCTTATTTAAAAAGGAAAGCCATGGTATGGTTTCATTCTTACTATTATTCACTGACAATATAGCATTAATCACACAAACTGAGCAAGAGGCTATCCAAATAATTACTAAAGACCAGGGGAGGATTTTAACTCTCCCAAATCAACCAATTGCTTAAAAAAACCTTTAGAATGGAATTATGTAAACTAGAAAAAAACCCAATGAGTTAGGAGTTTGGCAATGTTGACGTGCAAAGTCCTATTTTTGATAAGGGCATGTATCAATCGTTGATTGGCAGTTTATCCTATCTCAGTAATTGGTCGAGGCCTGATGTAGCATATAGTGTAACCCAGCTAGCAAGGTTTAATGCTGAAGCTACTGCAAGGCACTGGCAAGGCGGTTAAACATATACTAAGATATCTGAAACAAACTCTGCATTACACATTGTACTTAGAGCCTACTGATGAACTCAAGCTAACCATATGCCAATGCAAGTTTTGCCACAGATGTGAATACAAGGAAGTCAACATCTGGAATTGCTGTGTTTTTAGGAAAAGCACTCATTGGATGGCGATCTATTCATCGAAACCATCTTAGTTTATCAACAATGGAGACGGACCTTTCGTGTTTATCCTTATTATGTACAGATTTGATTTGTGATAAACAATTGTTGATTGATATGGGAATCCATGGACACGAGCCTATCGTTGTTTATAAGGGTAACCAAGCAGTAATACAAATGGCAACAAATCTTGCTGTTAACACAAGAACAAAGCATACTGATTTATGATATCTAAATGTGCGAGAAGGTATTAAGAGTAAAATGATTGAATTAGAATACTGTACGTCTGAAGGCAACATAGCTGATCATTTCACTAAAGCGCAAGGTGCTGTAAAACACAAGAGATTCTGTGATGACCATGGTCTTAAAGTCTAAATATATATTGACCTACCCAAGGGGAGAATGTTATGAATGTAATTTTCTGCTGCCTTTGCTTTTTCAGTAGTTGATTCTCCATACTGGGAGCAGAGAAATATGGGCAGCCTCATTGTTGCTATCACTCCTATGTCACTTAGTTACACCAAGACTGTATTCCTGCTGCAAAGTCACATCTGGTTTTCCAGTATAGGTACACACACAGCAAAATAAACATTTTCTCAAAACAAGTAAATAGGCCAGGCTCTATGTCACTGAAGTCTTAGCCATGATGGCCAAAGATTACTTGAAGACATCAGAAACAAAGAATGTGGGATGCCTGTTTTCTATATATTCAACTTTATTGTTTTCTGGAAGTTGTTGGCTCTGCTTAGCAAAGGTAATATAGATGCCACCCTCCCCCGAGCCATAACCGAGAGCAAGAGATATTTGTCCAGAGAATCTTCACTCCAAGGACATTTCCACAGCTTAGAACTTCAGAGCCTGTCAGTTTCCCTTATTAATGATTATAATACTTTTGCTCCTGTCATGGGGATATATTGGACTTTCTGAGAAAGCTTCAGAGTGTTTGGAGGCACCTGCAAGGAAATTCATTACTCTATAAAGCACCATAACTTTGGACATGATAGTTCTGCTTAGCACAGAACAGCATGGAAGAGAAAGCCCACCAGGCTTCCCCAGAACTGCTTTCCTTTCCCTGCTGAAATAGCTTTGATACTTACAGAGCCCCCTGGGAAGATGCTGGAAAAGCAACCAATAGAGCAGCCACCAGATAGAGAGCCATCCCCTCCATGGTAGTCCAGAGGGACCAGAGGAAGTGCTGACCACTCCAGGATTTAGCCAGAGAGAGCCTGCTTTGAAGCCAAGCCCCTTTGCAATCGCTGAATGTTTAATCAGTATAAAGGAGGAGCTTGAGAATTTCCAAGGAAATTAATGATATCCTTAAAGCTCACAATGGATTGTCTTTTCTCTCTTGGTTCAACACGATGGTGAAATAGAATTTTTGTGCAATTTGTTCTTGATATTCTATTACATCTGCAAATATTACTTCATCTTATGATTTGTTACTCACAAACCACTTTGCCTGTCTCCCTCAAACACACATTTGGAAGGGGTTTTCAAGTGGCCCATTCGCTCCAAAAATGTCCCTGAACACATCAGAGTAAGTGTCAGCCTCTGCCTTTGCTGCTGGCTTCGACTGCCATTGAAACGGGAAGGGAGGGGCGCTGGTAATTGGGAATGGGACTGTATGGTGCAGGAGGGAGATTTGGAGAAGGGAGTATGTTCTCACCATCTATTTCGCATACCACTGGCTGGGGCCGTGCACTGGTCAAGGCCAATGGTCTTGCATGCCATCCTGATGATGCTCCTGGAGATGCAACCCACAAGACGCCTAAGGGGATGGCGCATTGGACAATGGGGTGGGGGTTATTGGGGGGGAAGGGGCTGGACACATATTGATATGTATGAGTTCGTGCGCTTGGATCTCAGACCTTGCTTTACCTCGCTGCTATCTTTTCATAACCAGTAAAAGTCCTCTTAATTCTTATAAATGGAGTTGAGTAGATTCTTTCTTGGTTATCGTTCGAGGCAGACCTGACAGTAAGGCTATTAAGGCTATTAAGATGTATTAGAATATCAAGAACAAATTGCGCAAAAATTGTTGCTTCCACAGGTTTTTAGAGAAGGAAATGCCACAGATGGAGGAAGTTTACTGAAGGGAACTGGCGATATGGGACTCTGATGATGATATTTAGATGTGATTCTAATCATATGTTAAAACAAGTTACATTTTTTTAATGTATTGATAATTCTTTACTGTTTATATCTAGGGCAGCAACGGCGAACCATTTTTGGCTCGCGTGCCATAAGTGGGGGGGGAGCGCAGGGGGGTTGTGCACTGGTGTGCCGCATCCATAATGCAATGTGTGACCCCACCAGTGCACAGGTGTGCACTACAGGTGCCCCCCCCCATTTTTTGCATGCTCTTTTCGCTCTCCCCAGGCTCCAGAGGCTTTATAGGAGCCTGGGGAGGGCAAAAACAGCCTTCCCCCCCCCCCGGAGGCCCTCTGGAGGATTCAGCGACCTTCTAGAGACCACTCAAAATGATGCTCCAAGCAAATCGAATGTCACTTCCAGTTGCATCAACACTCTGCCTCAATCCACCTCATCACTGCTGCCAAAGGACTTACCTGAGGAACTGGGCCTGCCTCCTGGACTGGGACCATGTGACATTACCATGTGACGTGTGCAATGGGAACTACCTATCTTGTCCATCAACAAGCTGCAACTGAGGAATTCTGGGCGGGTCCGGTGGCGCCCCGCCTATTTAGCGGATATCTGCATGCACAACTACTGCGTATGCGCCCGCTTGTAGGGGAAGAGGTGTAAGGTCCTCAACTTGCAACCGGTCTTACTTAAGTCCTCAACTTACAACTGGTCACAAGTCTTCGACTTACGACTGATAGCCTGGCAACCCAAGGCTCTCACCTATTGGCTAAGATGCGCCTGGGTGGAAGCCGGCTTTTTAGACTGTTCCTATTGGTCGCTCTGCTTGAGAGCTCCCTTATAAATAGGTGTCGAGCAGAGCCCTGAAAGTTATCCCCTAAACAGGTTCATTGGGCTCAATACTTCACTTTTTGGTTCAATTTTAACCTGCACTATATTCCAGGAGGGAAAACACTTTATGGCCGATGCCTCAATACAATCGTGGTTCGGCTTCAGATCTTGCCTGACCTAATTGTCCTGACTTCTTTCCTAGTGAAAGTACCTTTTCTCTAATTCTATGGAGCCAATTAAGTCTACTCAATTCCTAGGGAATTTCCCTGACAGCCAGCCTGTGTGCCTTAAGCATATTTTTTCTTCCACGCTACAGTTCTCGGCAGCCTTATACCGAGTTAGAAAAGCAGGCATTCTCTGGCATCGTTTCACTAGCCATCTAATTAGAGTGTACATTGTTAGTCAAATGGGCTGCAGTTATTGCTGGACAAAATGTATAAACAAGACAGTTAAGAAGTATTTTATAAGTTACATTTACGACTGCACATCAGTAAAGAGTTAACCAGGAAATGTCAGGTAGTTTCCAGTAAGAGGTTTTCTTGGCAGGATATCTGGACAACATTGGACCTGGACAATCTCCAAAGACAATCAATTGCACCATATCTACTCTGTTTACTCTGGCTGGCTGAAAAGTATGTTTAGGTGTAGAAAGTGTTCTCCAACCTCTACATGTGTTTGTAACTGTGAAGGCAGGTGGGCTTTCGCTGAATGTTTAATCAGTATAAAGGAGGAGCTTGAGAATTTCCAAGGAAATTAATGATATCCTTAAAGCTCACAATGGATTGTCTTTTCTCTCAACAAGATAGTGAAATAGAATTTTTGTGCAATTTGTTCTTGATATTCTATTACATCTGCAAATATAACTTCATCTTATGATTTGTTACTCACAAACTACTTTGCCTGTCTCCCTCAAACACACATTTGGAAGGGGTTTTCAAGTGGCCCATTCGCTCCAAAAATGTCCCTGAACACATCAGAGTAGGGCTATTAAGGCCTTATTGTTGCTTCCAGGGGTTTTTAGAGAAGGAAATGCCACTTAGTTGGAGGAAATTTACTTAAGGGAACTGGCGATATGGGACTCTGATGATGATATTTAGATGTGATTCTGATCATATGTTAAAACTAGTTACATATTTTAATGTATAGATATACTGTTTATATCTAGGGTATCTCATGAAGCAGACAATGCTAAAGGAAGAAAGGAACGAATAAATAGGCAAGCAAGCAAGAAAGAACAAAGGAATATGTTTGACACTTTTTATGGCTGGCAACACCTTGGATGTGTGTTCTTCTAACAGAGCACCAACGGAGGTGAGGGGAGGGAATGCTTCCTGACTGCCCCCTCCCAAAGCAACCTCCGAGGTTTTCAAGCTCATTTGGAAAGGTGTTTTTTTTTTAAAGAAAACCCCGAAAAAGCTGCAGGATCTGGAGCTTCCAATCTCTGGTAAGATGCGTGCCTTGCGGCCCACCCTGCCCCACCACATTTCCTACCCCACCTGCTACCCCCAAATTGCGCCCCACCGCGAGCGTCTCCCAGCCATTGTGTGCAGGGAAAAGCCTTGCACAGTAAAGAAATACAATAGCTGAGAGACACTCGTGGTGGGGCGCAATTTGGGGGTGGCAGGTGGGACAGGAAATGCGGTGGGACAGGGTGGGCCGCAAGGCATGCATCTTACTAGAGATTGGAAGCTGGTTTGGTGGCAGGAGCTGAGGCTGTGGGGGGAGGATGGGGGGGGAAGTGTTGCCCATTTGCCTCCTGAGAAACAACCTCAACTTTTCAAAGTCATCTGGAGAGGCATTTTTTTTTAAAGAAAACCCCGAAAAAGCTGCAAGATCCAGAGCAACGGGCAGTCAGTTGCAAAGGCATCTCCTCCAGCCCGGATGCAACCAAAGCCAGCCAAAAGCCCTCTGCATATGGGCCACTCCGGAACCCCTGAGGCCTCGTCTCAAAGGCACGCACCCGGGCTGGAGGAGGTGCCGCCGCAACAGACTGCCTGCCGCCATGGAGACCTGCTGGCACTGCCGGCTGCCTCCCAGTGCAGGTGAGGCTCGTTTGGCCAGGTGGGTGCTGGTGGTCGTGAGGCTTCACAGCACTTGCTTCCATTGCGTCTGTTGCAGTGGTGGGATTCAAATGATTTAACAACCGGTTCTCTGCCCTAATGACCAGCTTGGTAGGTATGGCTCGGTGGTCATGTGACAGGGTGGGCATGGTCAACTCAACGTCACTCAGGTCGATGGGCACTTCGCCTTAGCTGTTACAATGTCATAAGGGTTAACCGGAGGGGCAGTTTCTGTAAGCCAGGCAACAAAGATGAGGCTAGAAACAACACCAGAATGAGATTTCTTCCAACAACCGGTTCTCCCGAATAGGTGCGAACCAGCTGAATCCCACCACTGGTCTGTTGCCTCCGAAGGGCTCCCGGGCCAATCTCCGGTTGGCGGGGATGCGGGGCAGGACCACTTGAACTGCCGTTTCCTTCCTCCCCGGGCTCTGTTTCCTGAGCAGGACAGCGAAGAACCCATGTTGTGCAGAGTGCACTGGGGAATGCCCCCCCCAAAAGACAGCAAAGAGCCACAGCCTGGCGCAGGGCCCCCTCAAAACCTTTCGCTACCGTTTCAATGGTCATGACTTGAGTGTCATGACTTCAGTGGACATGACTTGAGTTGACGTGAGTGTCATCAAGTTGGCCATGCCCATTCAGTAACATGCCCCCTCCATCTAGCCACGCCCACCAAACCGTTAGTAAAAAAAATTGAAAACTACCCCTGGTCACCCCTCCTCTTTCTCTTCATTATGCTAAACATGCCAGTTCCTGCAACCGTTCTTCATATGTTTTAGACTCCAGTCCCCTAATCCTCTTTTTTTGTTCTTCTCTGCACTCTTTTTCTTTTTTTTATCATACTGATGAAAACTTTCAAGCGTGTTCTTACCAAACCAGTATAATTATTGTGCTGTCACAGCCGTATATAGCTAGTGCAGGAATTGAGAACTGTCCCCTTTAAGAAACTACCTCATGGGAAGGTCCTGTTGTGCCGCGTTCTGCCGCCGACGGTCTCTTTGAAGACCGCCAACCCAGCCGCCTGTAAAGAGGCGTTTCGGATATGGGAAACGTCTCATAAATCTCCAAGTCTTTGAAGATCTTGTGAGCTGAGTAGGTAGCTGTCGGTTGAGCCCCCCTGAGTGACCCCAGAAGGTATTTATGCCTCTGGGAAGTCAATAGGGCATGACTCCCTTTACAAGCTGCTGGACCTCTGGGTGTTTGGGATCTTCTGCTTATCAGCAGGACTAGGCATTTGTGGCCAACATTCTTACCATCTAACACCAGATAGCAAGTATTTTTATTCTCTGTTGACTATCGAAGTATTGAAGTAATTACAGCGTTGAAGTTAGAATGACTTTCAAGTGAGAAAAGGAAAAAATATGGCGCTTGCTTTAGTGCTTAACTAACTGAAGACGGTACCAACTTGGTTTGTGTATTCTAACACGTTATAAAGTAATAAAACCTGCTGGAGACTAGGGGGGGAAAAAACCTGATTTGGACAATCCTTTGAGAAAAGTTAGCAGGCTCTGCACGGGCCAAGATGTCAACAAAACAAGTAGCCACACCTCTGCAAGCTCAGACAAAGGCAGAAGACTTCCAGGATTTAAAAGACTTTATAGGCAAAGAGATCAAAAGATCTGAAAAAGAAATTAAGGGAATTGTTCAAGAAAAATTTGAATTAGTTAATAAAGATATTCAAACAGTGGTAAATGCGGCGTCGAGTCACCCAGGCTCCTTGGTTTACCGAGGAGCTTCGGGAGATGAAACGCCACAAGAGACGCCTAGAGAGTAGGTGGAGATCTTCTCGATCCGAAGCTGACCGAACACTAGTGAGAGACCATATTAGGACTTACTTAGTGGCGCTAAGAGTGGCCAAACGTGAGTATTGTGCCACCCTTATCGCGTCCGCGGAAAACCGCCCTGCCGCCCTGTTTGGGTGACCCGCTCCCTCCTTCATCTGAGGCCACGGGAAGCCCCTTTGCAGGGTCGAGCAGAGGAATTTGGAGTTTTCCTGCAGGACAAAATCACTCAGATTCGGAACGAGCTGCCCTCCACTAGTGATCCGGTCGAGGTGCCCGGTGCTGGTCTTGAGATAACACCTTGGGAGGAGTTCGACTTTGTTACTACCGAGGATATGGACAGGTTGTGGAGGAACCTTAGAGCCACCACATGTTTATTGGACCCGTGCCCCTCCTGGCTTGTACTGGCATCCTGGGAGGTGACACGAGGCTGGCTCCAGGGTATTGTGAATTCATCTCTGAGTGAGGGGTTCTTGCCTACCGTCTTGAAAGAGGCGGTGGTGAGGCCCCTCCTCAAGAAGCCATCCCTGGACCCGGCTTTATTAGAGAACTATCGTCCCGTCTCCAACCTTCACTTTTTAGTGAAGGTTGTTGAGAGTGTGGTGGCTCAACAGTTCCCTCGACATCTGGAGGAAGTTGATTATCTAGACCCGCGCCAGTCCGGCTTCCGGCCCGGTCACAGTACCGAGACGGCATTGGTCGCGTTGGTGGATGATCTCTGGAGGGCTCGGGATAGAGGTTGCTCCTCTATCCTGGTCCTGTTAGACCTCTCAGCGGCTTTTGATACCATCGACCATGGTATCTTATTGCACCGATTGGGGGGGTTGGGGTTGAGAGGCACCGTTTTACGGTGGTTCTCATCCTACCTCTCTGGTCGGTCGCAATGGGTGTTGGCAGGAGGGCAGAGGTCGGCCCCGAGGCCCCTCACATGTGGGGTTCCTCAGGGGTCGGTCCTCTCGCCACTTCTGTTCAACACCTACATGAAGCCACTGGGCGAGATCATCCGTGGTTTTGGGGCGGAGTACCATCTGTACGCTGATGATACTCAGCTGTACATATCCACCCCAAACCACCCCAACGATGCCGTCGAGGTGCTGTCCCGGTGTTTGGAGGCCGTACGGGTCTGGATGGGTAGTAACAAACTCAAGCTCAACCCGTCCAAGACCGAGTGGCTGTGGTTTCCGGCACCCCGGTTTAGCCAGATAAATCTAACACTGGCCATTGGGGGCGAACATCTTGCCCCCGTGGAGAGGGCGCGCAACTTGGGCGTCCTTCTGGATTCCCGGCTGGCCATGGAGGACCATGTGGCGGCCGTGGCCAGGGGGGCGTTCTATCAGGTTCGCCTGATATGCCAGTTGCGCCCCTTACTAGACCGGGGGGCCCTTCGCACAGTCACTCAAGCGCTCGTGACATCTCGGCTGGATTACTGTAACGCTCTCTACATGGGGCTCCCCTTGAGGTGCACTCGAAGGCTGCAGTTAGTACAGAATGCGGCCGTGCGGGTGGTTATGGGTGCCTCAAGGCAAGCCCACATAACACCTCTCCTGCGCGAGCTGCACTGGCTGCCTGTGGCCTTTCGAGTGCGCTTCAAGGTGTTGACCACCATCTTTAAATCGCTCCATGGCTCGGGGCCTAGCTATATACGAGACCGCCTCCTGCCCCATACATCCCTTCGTCCGGTCCGCTCCCACAGAGCGGGCCTACTCCGGGTGCCGTCGGCTGGGCAATGCCGGCTGGCGACACCCAGGGGAAGAGCCTTCTCTGTGGCGGGCCCGGCCCTCTGGAACGACCTACCCCCCGACCTTCGCACTACCTCGGACCTCCGCCTCTTCCGCCAACGTCTTAAGACGTACTTATTCCAGCAAGCCGGCCTAGGATAGCCCCCCGCATCTGACTTTTAAATATAAATTATAATTTGGTTACGGTTTTAATAATGGGTTTTAGCACGGGTGAATTAATTTAATATATTTTTAATAGATTGATGCATATTGTATTTATGGTTTTATATAATGCCTGTGCGCCGCCCTGGGTCCTAACAATGAGAAGGGCGGGGTATAAATTTAATAAAATAAAATAAATAAATAAGTAAAGGGCCTCTCTAATGTAATTTTGAAGGTGGATAAAAAAGTTGAAAAGCTTGCTTCAGATGTTGAGACTAAATTTAAGGGAACTGATTTAAAATTTACACAAGCCGATGGAAAAATTCAAAAGCTGGATAATGAGATTACGATGATGCAATTCAGATCTATGGAATTTGCTATTAGGCTCAGGGGAATAAGGGAACATCCCAGGGAAGATCTAAGAAAAGTCTGTGCTGATGCTCTGGCGGTGTTATTGAAATGTGAAGATTCTGATGAGATTTTTTATAAAATTGACAAGACTTACAGAGTCAATTCCCGTGTGGCAGTACAAAGGCAATTACCTAGAGATGTGGTAATATATTTTACTGATAGGAGAATAAGAAATGATATCTTGCAAAGGTCATTTCTTTCTGCTGTTCAAATTGATGGAACTGAGATTGGAGTCTATAAGGAGTTGCCACCAAAAATGTTAAAGGATAGAAAAGATTTTGGATTTCTGGTGGCAGAATTGCAAAAGCGGCAAATTCAATATCGGTGGGATGCTCCAACCGGTATAATATTGAGGTTTCAAGGAGTGAGATACCGTCTAAATACCATAGCAAAGGCAGAAGAGTTTTATTATAATGTTCTCAAAGTGGGTTCTACATCTCCACGTACATCTTCACCAGTAGACAAGGAGGCTGAAGCACAGAGGCTGTTTGACCAGGAAACTGAGGAACAAATAAGACAGACGCAAAAAGAAAGGGCGGCCCAGGGAGCTGCAGGTGGTATTGTGGTTGATCCTTTTGAACCATCGCCAGTCTCTTTTTTGGATGAAACATTAAAGACTGTTGCAGAAGAGGCGCTGGATGTCGAACTGCGAACAAGCAAACCGGAGGAGCAACGTATAACTAGATCCGTCTCTAAGAAAATTCAGGAAGCACAGCAACAGGGAAGATCTTACCCACAACGAGCTAAGAAGGTCAAGGGAAAGGAGCAAGCTGAAGACATGGGACGAGCAAAGCTGAAGACCACTTCTCCAGAACAGGACCTTTAGCAATTGCTCTTAACACTTCAGACTAGTTCAAATGATGCGTACATTTTTGTCTTGGAATGTGAATGGCCTGAACTCTCCACAAAAGAGGAAAAAAGTATTTTATTATCTGAAACAATTTAATAATGATGTTATTTGTTTGCAAGAAACCCATATTAAGGTGCAAGACCAGAAATATTTGATAAATTCAAGATTGGGAATGCAATTTGTGGCTTCAAATTCGGAGAAGAAGAATGGGGTGGTGATATATATAAATAAAAGGCTATCAGCTAAAATTATAGAAGCGGATGACTGTGGAAGATACATAGCAATTGAACTTTATACAGAGAATGGCCCCATTTTGGTGGTAGGAATATATGCCCCAAACCAGCAACAAGAAAGTTTTTATAAGATGCTCCATTTGAAAATCCTAGAATGGGATTTTTCAAGTATTTTAATTATGGGAGACTGGAATGGAGTAATTCAACCGAGAATGGATAAAAAGAGGTGGCAAGTTACCACAAGCTTTTTTTGAAATGCAGGAGGATTTGGAAATGAAAGATATTTGGAGAGTGCATTTTACTTTTTACTCAGATAGGCATAAATCTTTTTCTAGGAAGATTTTTTTTTGACAACAGTTGACTTACTTCCTAAAATAAAGAAAACAAAGATATTTCCTAGGACGTTAACTGATCATAGCCCAGTGTGGATGGATATTGAGATGAGGAAGAGAGAAAGAAGATCCTGGAGGCTAAACGAAAATTTATTTAGATACGAAAAAAATGTAAGCGAACTTAAAAAGCATATAAAGGAATTTTTTTAATTGAATTTAAATAAAGGTACTCCTATTGAAATAGTTTGGGACGCAGGTAAAGCATATATGCGAGGAGTCCTGATACAAATGAATTTTAAACACAAACAAAATAGACAGAAAAAGAGAATAGAGCTGGAAAAGAGATAAAGAACAAAGAACAGCTATTGATAAAAAAATCCAACAGATAGGAAGTTAAAAGCAATTATAAATCTTTTGAAGGATCAATTTCAAATGCTTATAGCGGAACAAACAGCAACCAATTTGCAATTTGCAAAACACAATACTTTTGCTAATGCTAACAAGCCGGGCAGATGGTTGGCTTATACATTGAGAAAACAATTGAATACAAGAACTATCAATAGTATTCAGCATGCTGAGAAGGAAGTTTTTCAACAAGAATTAATCAAAAAGGCTTTTTTGGAATATTATACTAAGCTATATGCTAAGGACAACATACAAAATAATCTTATAGATAAATATTTAGAAGGAAAAAGGCTTACAAAAGTCTCCTTGGTCCAAAAGGCAAACCTGGATCAATTAATAACTATCGAGGAGATTAGCTTTGCTATAAAGCAATTGAAACCAGCTAAAGCTCCACCGGGGTTACCTTGCCATGGGAAAAGTTATAGCCAGTCAGTTTTATAAGCCTTTGTTTACCAGTTAACATCTCTGCTCAGAATGGGTTAGGCAAATCAATGTCTTTTTACCTGCGCAATGGGACGGATTGACGCCATCAGAAGAATCTTAACTATGAACTGTGAGTCTTGATATTAAGGATGCCTGATAATAAATTTAATCTGAAAGATTCCTAAGTGTGAACTGGCTGGCCAGGTGAACCCAGCCAGGACAGAATAATTATTGTTAACATCCCTCTGATGGTGCAGCCTAGGACTGCATTGGGGTTTTTTTTTGGTGCATATTGCTGACTGATATTTAAATCATTATTCACTAGGACTCCTAGATCCCTCTCAAATTACTGCTGTAGAGCCTCCTATTTTTATCTCCTATCTACCTCCTATTTTACACCTGTGCATTTGGTTTTCTTGCCTGTATAAAACTGTCCCAGTCACCCATATGGCTTGGTATAAGGCAGAACTAGAACTCTAAGTCTCCCAATTTCTATCCTGATGCCTTAATCGCTACACCAAATATATCTGTGCTTAATAACTTAGTTATCTGTAAAAATGTTTGCAAAAAGGTTGACCCACCTCAACTGCTTCCCTTACTGAACTGTTTCTGCATCTCCAGAAAGTTTTGTTTTGGTTGTGGAGAATTTTCATTCTACTCCCGTGTCACAGTCAGAGTATTTCCTCAAAAGGGAAACTGTTGCCTAGTGTGTTGCATTTAAAGAAAAAACCAAAATGGAGATGGAAAGATACCACATTAGACCATAGTTTACAAACAGGGCAATTTTCTCAAAATTTGAGCCCTCCAAAATCCTCTCAGAACTTAAAGATGTTTTTCATCCCTTGCAGTGGTGGGATTCGAATTTTTTACTACAGGTTCTGTGGCTTGGTGAGCATGTGTTAGGAATGCAATCCAACTGTTGGATTGGCTATATATAAACCATGATAGCAATACTGTCTCTTTAACTACTGCAGTAAATGTGATTGGCTGCTGTTTAATCAAGCGGCTATAAGAGGGAGCCAGAATCACTATTAGATGCTGATCGTTAGATGCTGGCTGTTGTGTATGTCGAGTATTGATCAGCGTGGATACTTGTGAGTTGTCCAACTGTTAGCCAACTTTGTGTACTGAACTGTTTTATATGATTTAAGACTTACGTATCACCCATGTATGAAGAAGTTTCTATACCTTTATTTTCTATGGAAGTAAACACCTCTTTGTTTTTGTCAGTGACTGCTAATGTGGGTGTTTAGCAACATCTCTCTCACTACGTTTTGCTGCGCGCCTTCGGTATACTAACGGGGATTTTCCTAACAGGGTGGTGGGTGTGGCATCGCTTGGTGGGCATGACAGGGAAAGGTTACTGCAAAATCCCCATTCCCTCCCAATCAGCTGGGACTCGGGAGGCAGAGAATAGATAGGGGTGTTGCCAGTCAGTAGGTGATATTTTTCCAAAGTACTCAAAATTTCCACTACTGGTTCTCCAGAATTGGTCAGAACCTTCTGACTACCACCTCTGATGCCCTTTCTCAGTATGTTCTGAATTTCATGTCCCTTCATGGCTTTGGTTTTAAACTTAAAAAATTAAGCACCCCACTCCAAATTGTATTTTGATGGGGTTTGTTAAGTCCTTTGGAGTCTTCCTTTCTATGGGAGTGTGACCCTGGAAATTCACCTCTTGTGCAGCAATGTCTGTCCTCTGGAATAGGAACCCCCTGATGCAGATGGAGGACAGAGACCTGATGATGTTTCAAAGGATTTTGAAGGCCTGGCTCTTCACCCGAACCTTTGATGAGAGTTATTGAAGCCTCCTTTGGACTATGTAAATTTGTTCTTCATTCCCATCTGGGTGGTGTTTTTTGGGGAGTGGGTGGGTTGGTCACTCTTTCCATCTTCACTCCTCATTTTGTCCCTCGCTGTCGTTTCTTTTTGTTTTTAATACTTTTACTTATATCCCCCCCTCCAAATCATTGAGAGTCAGGCAGCATACAATATACATTTAATTAACAACAACAACCACCAAGAAAGCACGAGAATAAATTGAAAACCAGACTAATTTAAAAGCCGAGGCTACTTTTCTGATATTATAGTTTATTGTATACCACCCACTTTGAAGAGGATGGGTGGTTCAGAGATTGAAAAATAAATGCATACATTGTTATGGTTGTGGCACTCTTCTTGTATGTATTAGGATAGATTTCTTTGGTTCTTTTGTGGCCTTCATAAACAACATGTACCTAACAACGATTGGAAATGTGTGATGTATATGTTTTAATGTACAATGTTCTCCTCTAATCAGAAAATAAAGCAATATCTTTCACCTGGGAAATGGTTTTAAGATATTTACAATAGCTACATCCTGAAGCCTCAGGATGTCAGTCTCCTGTTGGGAATGCCAGATGTTATATAGTATATCAGATAAGTAGCACATGTTTATTAGCAGGCCTGAGAAGGTAGCCTCGGAAACCATCCTACTATTTTGGTCAATACTCTTATCTCTCTAAATAAAAATGTAACAAGAGTTTGTTCAAAACCGCTAACCTCCGAAAGTCCTGCACCGATCGCTTCCAAATTTTCACACAACGTTCCTTTCGAATACGGCACCAATGATATTTATAGATTGTGTAGGTGTCAAACCTGTGCCAGGTACATGCAACGGAAATGTAAAGAATTGTAAAAAAAGGTAGGTAGATGGATACAGAGAGAGCAGTGGGCCACAGGTATTATGTCATCCTTTATGACATGAGATACTCTGTCCGTAAGATTCAAGGAGAAATACAGTAGGTAGGTAGATAGTTAGGTAGAGGGATAGAGAAAAGGAGGGAGAAATGCAGTAGGTAGGTAGGTAGAAGGAGAGAGGGAGAAATACAGTAGGTAGGTAGGTTAGGGGGTTATGCGGTGGTTGTGTGTATGTGGTTGTGTGTGTGCAGGTGTAGATCTACACACAGATTGGTTGGCCATTTAACCAGACTGGGCCACAGCAACACGTGGCCAGGAAAGGCTAGTGACCAATAGAAGGAAAAGAGTATCCAGGCTTGTTGGATCCTCTTTATTTCAATTTTAAAGCATTTTTTCCTGCCTACTCAGTCACATTGCCCCATACCAAGCCACGCCCACCAAGTTACGCCCACAGAACCGGTAGTAAAAAAAAACTGAATCCCACCATTGCACCAACTCATGCATCCATCACTAAAAGAGCTCTTTATAATCCTCTCAGAGAAATTACATTATTAGATGGATCAGAAGAAGAAGAAGAAATAGCAATCCTGAACCATCATTGTTTATTCATAATCAACAGGACACCAAATAAGAAATCAATTATTTATTTTATGTATAAACAATTTAAAGGAAAATAGCACAGCAAATGACAGAAAACTAAAAAATTAAGAGACAAAATAGCATATATGTATTGGCTCAACAATCTGTTTTCTAAGAATTTTCTTCCGATCGTTGATTCTTCTAAACTTTAAGTGAGGCATCCATAAGTACTCAATAAGTCAGACAAATAGTCAATGTCTGCACATACTTTCTGGAATTCTTTATCCTGACATTCGTCTTCACGTGGCCATCGCTCAATCCAGGTGCTCTTTGTAATGAGATAGGCAATTCTGGAAAGAGGAAACAGGATAGCTAAAAACTTAGCCCTGCAAGGAAATTGTCTCCTCAACTGTCTCCTGTCGGAGCATTGTGCTACGCTTGGGTTGAATCCGTTTATACGTTTTAATAATTCCATCCTTGCAGAAGATACTATGCAAGAAGCCAGAGGACAAGCGCAGATGGCTCTCAGGGGAAGCCATCAAAATAGCTGAGCAAGGAAAAGCAGCCAAAGCAGCAGACAATTGGGAAGAAGCAAGGAGACTGGGTGCAGCTCTCCAGAGGAAGAACAATGACGTTTATCGGGACGAGCGGTGTAAACATCTTGAAGCAGACCACACCAAGGGTCACACCAAGAATGCTTTTAGGCAAGTCACAAAGATCAGAGGACCATTTGTTGCTCGAGAAGCCATCATTAAAAACAGGTAAGGGAAAGAACAGTCCCATCAATAAGACATCAAGAACAGATGGTGAGAATATAAAGGACAGCTGTATGCAGGTAGCAAAGGGCCCCGGACTCAGGATGGGGTGGAGAGACAAGTAGAAATAGAATTGCCCATCCTTGAAGAAGAGGTTATATAGACCAGTGGTTCTCAACCTTCCCAATGCCATGACCCTTTAATACAGTTCCTCATGTTGTGGTGACCCCCAAATATAAAATTGGTGTCCAGGTTCATAAGACCATCGAAAATATGTATTTTCCTATGGTCTCAGGCGACCCCTTGTGAAAGGGTCATTCGACCCACAGGTTGAGAACCATTGATACAGATCGGTTAAAATTGGTGTCTCGGTTCCTAAGACCATCGAAAATATGTGTTTTACTATGGTCTTAGGCGACCCCTGTGAAAGGGTCATTCGACCCACAGGTTGAGAACCATTGATATAGATCGGTGGTTCTCAACCTTCCCAATTCCATGACCCTTTAATACAGTTCTTCGTGTTGTGATGACCCCCAACCATAAAATTGGTATCTTGGTTCCTAAGACCATCAAAAATATTTGTTTTCGACTTCCTTCCGGTTAGCCGGAGGCGACGGTCGGGTCCTGGACTCGTCCGCTGCTTGGTTGCTCCAGCGGCGCCTTCGGGGGCAGGGGGCTCTTGCTAAAGAGCCCCCACCGCACGGGCGGCTCGCGGTGAGTCCCCCCACCTCGACGGCGGTCGGGGGGGTGGCTCCCGCCTTGTCCTAGGTGCCGGAGAATGAGTCGTGGGGGGGGGAGTTCCTCTTTCATCCCCTTCGCTGATGGAGAGCCGGAACAGCTGCTGCAATTAAATATGGGCTGAAAAGCCGGGGCTGAAGGCAACACCAAGGCTCATGGCTACAGAGTGGATTGTGAGTGATTTTAACTTAATGCTTTCAACTTTCACTTTAAAAAAAGAAGGAGGAGGGAGTTTGTAAAACCCCTCCTCGGAAAGGAAAAAAAAAGCGACGTTTTGAAATGTTCCCCAGGCTTGGGGAGGTGGAGGAATCAACACCCGACTTTTAAACTACAAGTGAAAGTCTTTTAGTTTAAGATTCTCAATGATACTTTGTATCTCTGTCTGGCAACAATTGAAATGAACTTTCACTAGCTCTCCGCGACTTCCAGAGGGGCAGGGAAGATGGCATTCCTTTGTTCTCAGCAAGAAATACTTCTCTTTGAAAATTGCTGACACTCCTTCATCTTTGGGACTGATTTTTTCTTCTTTACCAGTGGATTAATGTAATTGATTATTAGGACCTTTCCCAGATGTGCCTTCTTTTTTTTCCCTATCTGATTGTTTTTTAAAAATTGTTCTCTCTCTGGATTATAAGTAAATTGAACTTTGAATTTGGATATTGGCTTTTACTCTCTCCTTGCCTCACGGACTACCTCTCCAACAGATGCCAAATTAGTGACAAGAACTTAACACTTTCATTATGGCTTCAAAAAAGCAGACACTCCAACCTAAGATTACTTCAATGTTATCCAAAGAAACAGAGGTGGAAGCTACACAGTTATCAGCAATAGAGGAAACTCTTCAAAACATCATGAAAGAAATTAAAGAAATCCAGAAAGACGATGTTAGTTCAAAATTGGAACTTTTGGAGACACAGAAAGCACTAATGGAAAACAAACAAAGAATTGATGGATTGGAGGGGGGGGGACGGCCGAGATGAAGGAAGAGATAAAAAATTCTCAAAAAGAAATTGTGGATTTAGCTGGTCATATGTCTAGGATGGATTTTGAAAGGATGTCTTACTTTTTAAGGTTTCAAAATGTTCCTGAATTAAGCTCTGAGAATTTAAAAGATTTAATGTGTACGATGTTAGCAGATTATACCAAAAAGATTTATAGAATTAACTCAGCATATGCCAGAATAAATGAAGTACCCAGAGAGATACATATTAAATTTGTAAGAAGGTCAACATGGGATGGGATCCTGAGAGCACAGAGAGACGGCCCCTTGATATATCAACAGAACAAGATTGCCATCTTGAAGCAGATCCCAAAAAAGATTAGAGAAATAAGGAGGAAATATTCCTTCTTATCAAAAAGATTATATAAAAAGGGGGTGTGGTTCAAGTGGTTGATGCCCGAGGGAATGTTAGTGTTCTGGAAGGGGGGAAGAGTAAGAATTAAAACAATTGCAGAGGCGGAAGCCTTTCTTAAAAGACATTCCCCAATCCTGGAGGATGAAAATGGGGGAATGGGGGGCAGCCACGGCTCCGCCCACTGGAGGTCAGGGAGAGAAAGATACAATTGCTAAAAGACTCAGATCTCACAAATGACTTTTTTCTATATAGTATAACCCTTATCTGGATGTTTATAAATGATTGATTGCATGAATATATAAAATGATATATCTGTATTTCTTTCCACTTTGTAGAGAAATGGAAAATTTATTGTATTATCTTTTTTCTGTATGAAGCCTCGGAGGGGGCCGACACCTCCGACACAGATGTCCTCAAAATATCTTTTTATTACCTTATACCTTTTTCCTGTTTTTAAAATTTGTAAAAACCAATAAAACTTTTTTTCACAAAAATATATATATATTTGTTTTCCAATTGTCTTAGGTGATCCCTGTGAAAGAGTTGTTCGACCTCCAAAAGGGGTCTTGGCCCACAGGTTGAGAACCACTGAAATAGACGATGAACCAACTCCCAAACAAAACTCCAGATGTGGACACTATCCTTGCAGAATTACTGAGACCTGTTCTCAGGCCCCATAGATCCCTATTGGAACACTGCCATTCTTGTGGGGAGGGGTCCCGGGTGCATTCCTCAGTTTATAACCTTCTTCCTGATGCCTATGTATCCTCTACTTTGATTTACCTTCTTGGGAATGCAAGGGGTGGGGTGAAGGCCATCTGTTTGTCTCAGTTCCAAAGCCTCCAACAAGAGACTCCTGGGAACAATTTCTTATCTCCTTCTCAGCCTGAGATGATCAAAATAACTTCGCACCTGTACATTGTCTTGTTCAACGTGGAACTGAGAGGAGGGGTTTCTAACTGCTTCATCCTAACTGAATTATGCAGAAAACCTCAGATCCCGCTTCCTTTGTCTTGCAATCCCTTTTCTTTCCATAAAAGATTCCTTTTGAAATGTTAATTGTTTCAAAAGTTTTGCTTTCTTGAAGAGAGGCAGACCCTTACACCTGGACTCCCAGAGTCATTAGAGACCTGTTCCAGAAAATCTGGGAAACCAACATGTGGCCACAGGATTGGAAATGCCCAGTTTTCATTCCACTGCTCCCCAAAAAGGTTGACTCTCCCTTTGATGGCTCCAATTATTTCCCAATTGCTCTCATTTCTCAGATCAGGAAGGTTCTCCTTAAAATTATACAACAATATTTAGCATCCATCATCGAAAGGTCTAAGCCAGATTCTCAAGGGGTTGTGGGTACCCATGACCATATTGCAAATGTGCCTGGATTATGGAAAAAATCTTGGGAACATCAAAAGAACATTTACATGTTCTGCAGCCATTAAAATGGAGCAATTAGTGGTAAAAGGAAACCAGGGCATCGAAGAATATGATGGCTGAACACTATCAAAGATGACACAAGCCAGGTGTCAGCCTCTGCTTTGCTGCTTGCTTCAGCTGCCATTGAAATGGGGAGGGAGGGGCTATGATATTTGGGAATGGGACTATATGGTGCAGAAGGGAGAATTGGAGAAGGGAGTATGTTCTCACCATCTTTTCCGCATACCGATGACTGGTGGCTTGAGATGGTCAAGAGAGTCCGTCTCGACGGAGATTGGTGCGGTTTACAAATCAAATCAAATAAATAAATAGATACCAACCTGATGATGCTCCTAGAGATGCAACCCACAGGACACCTGAGGGATTTGCGGATTGGACAATGGGGTGCAGACTGTTGGGTGGGAGGGAGCTGCACGTATATTGATATGTATGATTTCGTGCGCTTGGGTCTCAGACCTTGCTTTACCTCGCTGCTATCTTTTCATAACCAGTAAAAGTCCTCTTAATTCTTCAAAATGGAATTGAGTGATTTCTTTCTTGGTTAATTAATTAATTAATTTAATTTATTAAATTTCTAAACCGCCCCCTCTCCCCGAAGGGACTCGGGGCGGTGTACAGGAAAATTAAGAGGCAGACCTGACACCAGGCCATACAAAATTCAAATAAATAGTGCGGGATCAGAAGATAGGGAGAGACCCAGTGGTGGTGGGTTCTGGCAAGTACGGCCCGATACGGCCATACTGGGAGCAGCTGGGAGCAGCTGACAGCTTACCGGTATGGTGGCTCATTTGGCCCACCTGTCCACCCGTGTTCTATACCTGTTTTTAAAGCAACCGGCCAATTGCACACATGTGCACAGTATGCATGAGTTCCGACAAGCAGCTGGGCGTCTCAGGGGCAGTAACGTGTGGCCCCATGAACAGCGTACCGGTAGTGACAGAGAGATGAACCCATCACTGGAGAGACCTGTATGTCTATGGAGATTCTCAGTCATGCAGGTCATGGTTGCCCCAAAGGTGCTTTTTCAAAATGTTTTCAAGAGTCCAGGTACCTTTTGAAAAAGCGCTTTTGGGACCTGAACCATAAAATTGCCAAAAGCTGGACTCGACTGAACCAGTAGCATCATTATCATCATCATATATTCAGATTAGGGTTGCTTTCAAAGATGTAACGCAACAGTCTATGGCAACTGTAGTGTAACACAACAGTCTGTGGCACCTATTTTTAGGGGTTCTGTGGATTTGATAGTAGAAAAATAAAGCCTATAAAATCTTAGATTTTTTTTAAAGTGAAATACGTACTTGTCTTTCATTTGCCACAAGTCAGTCCTGAGACCCCAGATCAGATAATCATCGTTCACCTTCAGATTCAGAGCCTCCTGGCATTTCCTTTGACTTATATACGGGAGGGCCTTTGCTTGTGGATTTTTGTCAGTGCCTGCAGACATTAGATAGAATCTGAATAAACATTTCAATAAGGACATGGTCTTACATTGGCAAGCAATGTTAAGTGTTGTGGCCCAGCCGGCTCCGGATGAGCTGCTGATGGACTCTTCTAGTGAATAGTCCTATCAGGGGAGGATCAGGTGCAGGGCTGAGAAAAGGAGGCAACAGTTATGCAAGAGGCAAGCTCATAAGCCCTGATAAGCATCAGCTGGTGGCTGAGTGGCCCTTCTCAAGAGAGCTTATAAGGAAGGCTTTGGGGAGGGGTCATTTGCAGGAAACAAGAGTTACAACTCCTCATTGGAAATTCTGGTCATTCGAGTCTGCAATTCTCTGTCCGTCTTTGTTATGTGAGTTAGGGCTCGCAGCCAAGGAGATAGTGGCAAATAGCCAAGCTTGTGTACGTCTGTCTGTGGGGCAGAACAGTTACGTAACCAGAGAAGAGTTAATAGCTGTATTTAGTGGGTGCATTGGCCCTTTCTGCAACTTCTGTTGGTCCATATTTTTCACCTTGGGGCAAACAAACCATCTTATTTATTTATTTATTTATTTATTTATTTATTTATTTATTTATTTATTTATTTATTTATTTATTTATTTATTTATTTATTTATTTATTATTTATTAGTTTATCTATCAAAGTTCTATATCGCCCTCTCTCCCGAACATGAGACTCAGGGCGGTGCACAGGAATTATAAAATATAAAAATACAACAATCCAAATAGTTAAAACTAGAATTAAATAAGGTTAACCCGTGCTAAAAACAAGATTTAAAAACCCAGTTAAAATAATAACATAGCTACATCAGCTATGCCAGGCCGGCCACACACAAAAAATATGTTTTTAATGCCCGACGGAAGAGGCGAAGGTCTGTGATTGTGCGGAGGTCGGAAGGCAGGTCGTTCCAGAGGGCGAGGCTTGCCACAGAGAAGGCTCTTCCTCTGGGAGTCACCAGCCGGCATTGTCCGGCGGACGGCACCCTAAGGAGGCCCTCCCTGTGGGAGCGGACTGGTCAGATGGAGGTATGTGGTAGGAGGCGGTCCTGCAAGTAACCAGGTCCCATGCCATGGAACACTTTAAAGATGGTCACTAAGACCTTGAAACGCACCCGGAAGGCCACAGGCAGCCAGTGCAGCTCGCACAGGAGAGGTGTTCCATGGGAATATCGTGAAACTCCCAGAATCCCCCGCGCAGCTGCATTCTGGACTAACTAGAGCCTCCGGGTGCACCTCATCTTCTCAGCTTTAACTTTTTGCACAGAAACTGCAGCATCTGACCCTGAAAAACCCAGTTCCTGTCTCAGTACTGGAGCCCTTTTCAGGCTAACCTCATCTGTCTGTTTATCATCTGGGGAAGATTGCTATCAACAGAAGTTAAAGGAAGGGCACTTTTGCAGAGGGAGGGGTGGCCATTGGCAGCCTCCCTACAGCAGCTCCTTCTCACACTGGCTGGAGGATCTTCTGATTCACTGGAGCGGATTGATCAGGATACATAAGGTTTTTAAGGGCTGCCCTCTTTTACATTTTGAGGGGAAATTCTTACCTTTTTTAATAACTTTTAAAACATCCATGACATAGATATCATTGTCATCTTTTTCTTCTATTCGAAGCAGCTTGGCTTTGTAGACTTTTAAGGAGAAAGAGAGAAACAAGACTCATTAAGACAAATTATTGTTCACCCTGAGTGGCATAATCAGAGAGGCACAGGTGCCGCTAATTGTCCATGGAAATTCCCAACCATCCAGGTCATGGTTGTCCCAAAGATGCTTTTCCAGAAGGCACCTGGATTTCCTGTCTTTCCAAGAAAGTCCAGCTGCCTTTTGGAAAAGCACCTTTGGGGCAGGTACTGCTAACCTTCCCACCTAGACTATGGGCACTTCCAGGATGGATCTTTGTGGCAATCTAGAATTTTCCCGGTGAGGCTGCTGAGTATTAGCTCCACTGTGGGGTTCATGGGCGCAAATGGTGCATTTTCTCTTGAGTGTGATGCTATTATCAGTCATGTGAGGTAGTCCAGACAGGAAACATGGCCAGATGGACTACAATTACTTCATTGTAAGGTTGCACTAACAGAATCTTGCAAGTCTGAAAATACATTTCTCCCCTGCCCCTTTTACAGCCCAAGAAACGAGAGAGGGTTTTTGGCGAGATATTTGCCCCACTTGAATTCCTTTTGTGTAGGCTAAGCTGCCCCTTGTCCAGCCACTCCCTGGCTGTAGCTCTTTCCTCTGTCTCCCAAGGCCATTCTCAGACACCATTGCAGGTTGGTTGGGCTGACCTTGGGAGACAAGAGGAAGACCTGCAGCCTATCGAGGCAAACGTTTGATGAGAGGCAGCTCAGTCTGTGGGTGAGGGAAAAACATAGGAAGTGTTTCAGAGGTGACCCTCCCTAGTTCTCCAGAGACTAGAAGAGGAAAGATAGCAGAAATACTTTTAATCTTCACGAATCTGTTTAATGTAACTTTATGCTACAGATCCTGCTGATGTGCCTGGCTGCTCTTCCTGTCTGGACTATCTTGCGGGGCTAAGCTTCCAAGAAATCCTTTTCCTCTTTTGTGAAAACTTTCTCCTCAGTCCACTTTATAGCATTGCAGTACTTAAAACTCTGGGCTTTGAAGTTGGGGCCACGCAGATGACTGCACTTTGGCTTCATGCTGATTTTGGAGAATTGAGAGTGAAAATAATGAGTGTGTAGAGCATGGAAATGTTCTACGAATCTCGGTGTTTTGGCTCTGCTTACTCATCGATACAATCTACTTTTAGGAGCCACAAATCGTTATGCTACATTGGAAGGTCACTAACACACCAACAAACTCCGAAGCTAACCTGACAGGGGAGGGTTCAGTGTTGTCACAATAGTGCTGAGGGATAGGGAGGGGGGGATAGTAATAGCTGTGGTTTTGTATCCAAAACAAAATAGTTTCTCCTGAGAACCAAGAACATCCCCACAGATGGCTGAAGAGAGGAGGAGTGAAGTTTCCAGCAACCAGATAGCAGCTTGATAGGATCATGTGACTTATTGTTTGGGAAAGGGGGAAACCTTTTACTTTTAATTAGCTGAAAACTGTGGGGACCTTTAGAGTCCGTTTTCACCACTCTGTGCCAATATGATATATAAACTTGTTCTTTGAGGAAACTCCTTGCTTCGGATTATGGTTTGCTGTAATCCGAAGCCTGGACTGGAATCCTGACATTAGACTGACTCTCTAACTAACTTCTCCACTCCAACTGGAGCTGCTATCTGGGGTCCTGAGCCCCAGCCATTTGCCCGGTCTACCCAGGCAGCAGAAAGACTCAGGGAAGATGGCAGCATGGAAAAGAAAGGAGACGATGCATTGGGTGCTAGAGGCTGGGTCCTGGAGAGCCTGCATACCCCTTGGAGACCCAGCAGGTGTCAGAAGCAGTGGAGGAGACTGTGCACCAGGTGGGCACCTGGATAAAAGTCTGCACTGAGTGGACGGCCACTGGGGAACTGTATCAAACGGAGGAGGACTTCAGATGCTGAGCCTCATCCCAAGAACTAGTGAGGGATCATCCAGTGACCTTCACCAGGGAGTCTGTGATTACATACTTAAATGGAGGGCAAAGGGACTGCTAGACCTGGATGACTCCAGGGACTGGAGGTACCAAACAGCAGTTTGTAGCTAGACCCTGGAGAGATTACTGGGGAAGTTCAACCAGCTGAGCCTTGGAATTCTGGGGGAGTCACACCAACCTGAACACATGAGGGTGCTTCTGAGCCAACCAACCTTGACGGTCCCTCACCCAGTAGGAATTGATTCTTACCGCAATGACCTGGGCAGTAAGCTCCCCACCACTTTCATTTAAGGAGCTTTAAATTCAAAGTGATACCTTTTGGCCTACAAGGAGCACCCAGGGTCTTCATCAGGGGTGGGTTCCTGAGGGCTCGCAGGGGTTCGCGTGAGCCCTTTCGTCAAATTTCCGGATCCCAAGCGAACCCTTTGGATCGTGGACCCGGAAGTATCTAAGGAACACGTGTATCCCTAGCAGGGAAAGTTTCAAGACCCAGGCGCTTTAGTTTTGAAGCTGCCGGGCCTGCTTTCCCTGTTGGCGCGGGGGGCGGGGCGGAAGAGCGCGCTAGGCTACGCGAACCCCGCCCATCTATCACTCTGTGTTTGTGTGTGTGTGTGTGTCTGTCTCGCATTCATGCACTTAATCACTTTCTGCGTCTCTCTCTTTCTCTCCCTCCCTCCCTCTCTGTCTCTGTGTGTGTGTCTGTCACTCTCTGATTCCCCCCTCCGGTCCCTGTCTCTCTCTGTGTCTGTGCCTCTCTCTGTCTGTCTGTCGTCGTGCCCGCCCGTCCCCCGCGGAGCCTCTTCATCCCGGGGCCGCTGTGCTCACTCACCTTAGCCTGCCCTCCCCGCTGCCCGGCCGCCTGCAGCTGAGAAGCGTGTGTGTGTGTGTGGGAACAGAGAAAGTTTTGCCGCGAGTGGCGGGGGGTGGGGTGGGGGCTTGCGCAGCTTAGCGCGCTCTTGTTCCGCTGCCCCTAGCCGGCAGGCTTCAAAGGCCGAGCCCTTCAGCCAGCGCAGAAAGTGATTAAGTGCATGAATGCGAGACAGACAGACACACACACAAACATAGAGTGATAGATGGGCGGATGAAGGGGAGAGAGACAGAGAGAGAGAGAAAGAAAGAGAAAGAAAGAAAGAAAAAAAGTGAGAGAGAAGAAAGAGAGAGAGAAAGACAGAGAAAGAGAGACAGAAAGGAAAGAGAGAGAGAAAGAGAGAAAGAAAAAGAGAAAGCGAGAAAGAAAGAAAGAGAAAGAAAAAGAGGGAAAGAAAGAGAGAAAGAGAAAGAGAGAAAGAGAAAGAAAGAGAGAAAGAGAAAGAGGGAAAGAGAGAGAGAAAGAAAGAGAGAGAGAATGAGGGAAAGAGAGAGAGAAGGAAAGAAAGAGAAAAAAAGAATGTATGACCACAATTGAGCCCAAAATTTAGTTGTTAACCAAGACCATTGTTAAGTGAGTTTCACATTTTCCAAGTTGGCCACTCCCACCCGGTCACATGGCTGGCAAGCCACTCCCACCCAGTCACATGGCCAGCAAGCCACTCCCACAAAGCAGGCCACACCCACAGAACCTGTTCCAAAAATTTTGAAACCCACCCCTGGTCTTCATGCAGCTGATCACCAAGGTGCTGCATGAGCACCTATACAAAGGAGTCCTTGTATATTTAGATGACATTTTCATCTTCACCAAGACCCTTGAGGAACATATCAAACTAGTACATCAGATGCTAAAGAAACTGCTTGCAGCTAAGCTATATGCAAAGCTGTCAAAATGTGAATTTCACAAGTTCAGCCTAGACTACCTGAGCTGTCGAGTGTCAAGTAAAGGTGTGGAAATGAACCCAGCAAAAAGTAAAGTGGTCCTAGACTGGCAGACCCCTAGCACCCGAAAGTAGCTTCAAAGTTTCCTGGGGTTTGCAAACTTCTACAAATAGTTCATCCCCTCTTTTGCTGAAATTGCCTTGCCTGTCACTGACCAAGCCAATCCCTAAAATGGAACCTAGAGGGTCAGCGGGCATTCAAGGAGCTCAAAAAGCTATTTGCCAAGGAGCTGGTTCTCAAACATCCCAATCTAGAGCAACCTTTCATGGCCAAGCCAATGCCAGTGATGTGGCTATCCTCATTCAAAGAAACACAGAGGGCAACCTGCAACCTTGCACATATATCTCCCAAAAACTGTCAGGAACTGAGAGGAGGTGGGCAGTGTGGGAGAAGGAAGTCTGTGTGGTCCAGCAGGCCCTACTAATGTGGCAACACTTTTTTGAGGGCAGCCAAGTGGCTTTTGAGGTGTGGAATAATCCCAAGAACCTAGAGGAACTCAACCCCCACTCAAAGACTCCCCACAAAACAAGTCCAATGGGCCCAGTATTTTAAACAGTTTAATTTTGAGCTGAAATACATCGGGGGGGGGGGGGGGAGAGACTCCTGGCTGATGCAAAAACCACAGCAAACATGAGGAGGAGATCCCACATAACACCACTCCTGCGCGAGCTGCACTGGCTACCTGTGACCTACCGGGTGCGTTACAAGGTTTTGATGACCATATTCAAGGTGCTCCATGGCACGGGGCCTAGCTACCTACGAGACCGTCTACTACCCCATACATCCCTTCGACCAACTCGCTCCCAGGGAGAGGGTCTTCTCCGGGTGCCGTCGACCGGACAATGCCGGTTGGCGGCTCCCAGGGGAAGGGCCTTCTCTGTGGTGGGCCCTACCCTCTGGAACGGCCTACCTCCCGACCTCCGTTCCATCACAGACCTCCGCTTGTTTCGCCGGCACCTAAAAACTTATTATTTTCATCTGGCCGGCCTAGCATGATCTACTCCACACCCATTATTTTATAACAAATCAAAATTGTAATTTGGGTTTTAAATTTAAACTTATTTTAAGCAGGGTGTTGATTTAATTTAGTTATTATTTAATAATATTTTGTATTTATGTATAATTGATTTTAAATCTCTGTTCGCCGCCCTGAGTCCCTTTATGGTGAGATGGGTGCGGGTTATAAATGTGAATAAATAAATAAATAAATAAATAAATAAATGCCATGCTCCCTCACTCCCAACTGGCAGTGCAAGCCACAATCAGGGGACAGGCGAAGCGGCAAAGTAACACAGGTGGGGGAGTGATCAACCAAAGGCTAAAAGATGAACTGCCAAATGACCCGTGCTACAAGGACAACAAGGGGCTGCTGACCCTCAAGGATGGACTAGCATGGAAAGGCTCAAAACTGTATATGCCCAATAGTCTACGGGTCCAAATACTGCGGAAAAGTCACAACTCCAAGCAAGTGGGGCATTTGGGTTATTTAAAAATTTGGCCACCAAAACTGGCCAGGAGGCAATTTTGGTGGCGAAAGATAAAAAAAGGACACTGAGGACTATGACAATAGCTGCGCAACCTGTGCAGCCATGAAAAAAAGGCCAGGAAAACCCCCAGGACTGCTCCAACAAGTGGCAGATCCATCCCAGCCCTGGGAGGAGATTGCCATGCATTTCATTGTAGAACTCCCTGATAGTGGGGGAAATATGGTCATTTGGACCGTAATAGACTTGTTCTCAAAACAAGCCCATTTCATAGTTTGTCCTGGTCTCCCATCTACAAATAAGCTGGCCAAATTGTTTGTGAAACATGTATATAGGTTGTGTGGGGTTCCCACAGGATCATCTCTGATAGTGGGGTCCAATTCGCCATTCACATTCTGAAGGGAGTTCATAAAGTCCATTCGGTCCTCACAGGGGCTTAGCTCGGCATTTCATCCAAGTACCAATGGGCCACAGAATGAGCGAATGTGATAGTGGGGAAATACTTGAGGTGCTATGTCAACTCTCAAGAAACAAAGCCGACAAACACCAAGTTTCCCAAGTCCCTTTCCAAGTGGGAAGCAAGGTTTATCTCTCAATGAAGTATTTGAAGATAAAAAATCCCTTGCAAGAAGTTTGGGCCCAAGTTGATTGGGCCTTTTCTGATAGTGAAAGAAATTGACACTGTTACCGTACAGCTTAAACTTCCCCGTCTGTTTGGGAAAGTGCACCCAGCAGTTTGTTAAAGCTGGTGGGAGGTTCCCAGCTCAGGCCAGTAGATCAGACAATCCCAAAATCAATTGTAGATCAGGGATAGAGGCACTATGAGGTCAAGTAAATTTTAGATTGGAGACTGTACAAGGAGAGATTGCTGTATTTAGTGCAATGGAAAGGATACCTACTATCAGACGCTACCTGGGTCAAGACCTGCGATATGAAAGCTGATAGGTCGGTCAAGAAATTTCATGTGAAATATCCCCAGAAACGTAAGGGACCTCTGGGGGGAGGCAATAAGGGTTAGATTGGGTCCTAATTCACCTCTTTGTGATTTACTTTTCTTGCAGGAAATTCTTTTCTCTTAAGGTTGAGGGGGGGCGCCTGTCAACTCTGAAGCTATCCTGACTGAGACCATCTTGGAGGTTTCAGTATTGCCACAATGGTGCTGAGGGATAGGGAGGGGAAAACAGAGATAGCTGGAGTTTTGTAGCCAAAACAAAATAGTTTCTCCTGAGAACCAAGGATATTCCCACAGGTGGCTGAAGGAAGGAGGAGTGTAGTTTTCAAGCAACCAGACAGCACCTTGATTGGACCAGGTGAGTTCTGTTGCTATGGGTGTTTTACCTGGATCCTTGACACAAGCAATTAACTAGAAAAATAACACTGCAGGATGAAGGTGTGTATGTTAAGGGGGAAAAAAAAACCCATCTTGTGAATTCAAAAGGGCTTCTCCAAATCATGTTAATTAGACATAGACCATTAACAATGAAAGACCCCACTACCTTATTAATAAGATTCTACAATATAATTACCATAATCCACACTTGGATCGCAGGCTTTTTCACTTCGTAACAGGAAATCAATCTTTTCCTGATGGTTGGAGGAACAGGTTTCTTCAAGGGGAGAAAAGAGAAGAGAGAATGTTGAATCGATTGTTGAGGATACATCTTCTGATTTAAAAGACATTGCTAGGGCAAAAAGTAGCCAGCACAGAGCAGGTAACACTTCATTTTTAGAAGACATCTGTGTTTGATCATCAGAAACAAGTAACACCAATTTAAATGCAAGTCCCTACTATCTAGAGCTAATTACATAATTAATAATGTGGCATTTCAAATGTTTGCAGTCTTATTTTTTCTGAAGAGAAGATAAGATATGTACTGTATTTAAGGAGCAAAACGCTGGCTTTTTCAAAAACAACTCTGACATAAGGTTTATTATGCTCTATAATAATAATAATATAAATCTTTATTACGGTCAAAGACCAGCAATACCCCTTACTTTTTACAATATGTTAAAAAGTGTTGACATTAAGATATAATTTTAAAGTATTGACGTTAAAAGTGGGAAATAACATACACGCTCTCAAATTGTTCAGGCCACTTCCTGGTTTACCTGGGTGCAAAGCCGTTAAGTATGGGAGTAAATACAAGAAATTGTTAGAGATATGTTCAAATAATTGGTACAAGATGACAACTATACTTCTGTAAGCAATTTTTTTTTCTTGTGGACATTGCAGCAACACAGAACTTTGCCACTGCATACGTGGTAGCCAGGTTTGTGTTCTGGAGGGGAAAGCCTAGATAAAAATTGTCTGCCCTCACTAGCAATCTCTCTGTTCTGTCCGAGGTCTTCAAATAGACAATGACCCAGGCTTGGCTGTTGGCCACTTTTAATTGAGCAAGATAACAAGTCCTTTGGCTGAGAGCCCAGAACACTCACGTCACAAGCTTAACTTTGCAGCAACTTTTCACACAAACCTTCAAAACTCCTTCACAGAAGAGGCACGAGCTGAATTTACAGACAGACATTCATGGCTCCTTTCTGAATGGTTGTTTCCTGTGAATGTGCCCTCCCATCGCTTCAACTATAAGGTCTCTTGGGAGGGGCCAATCAACAACCACCTGGCCAATCCAATCAACATTGGATGCAGTATTCTAAGTGTGGCAATATAAAGTGGTACTAACACTTCACATGATCTTGATTTTATCTGTTTATGCAGTCTTAGGAAAGTGTTGCCCTTTTTGGTAGCTGCAGCAAACCGTTGGCTCATATTTCAGTGATTGTCCAGTAGGACACAAAGAACATTGTTGCAATTATTATTATTGAACTAGGTACCGCCGCCTGGGTCCTTCTGGAGAAGGGCGGGATACAAATTGAATAAAATCTAAATCTACCACTTATACCAGTGTTCGTGAATGTTTTCAGCATCAAGTGCTGAGAGAATAAGGATTTTGGATTCTTTGCGCAAATTCTTTGGTTTTAGGTAGGCTCCATTTTGGGCCTAAATCTTAGAAAAGCTTTTATGGAAAATTACCGTGAGCAGGTTATGGTGACCTGATCAGAAATAACTTGGGGACTTCCTCTGTAACTGGGAATATGTTGTTCAGGAAGCCGATAATCACCTTATTGTTTAATTCTGGGAATACAGGATTCCCTAGAACATTCAGTGTGTTTTGTACTTTTCACATTGTGAAACACATTTTTTTTGTGTATTCGAGTTATGACACATATGATGCGTCAGCTCGTGTATTTAAGGTGCAACCCTGTACCTGGATTCTATTCTCTCATGTCCATGAGAATCCATTAGCTAATATTATTAAAAAGCTGTTTCCGTTTGCCATAACTCTCCGTGATCATTTTTCGATATGCAGAAAATATCTGGGATGTTTTTCTCACAAGTGCTGAAATGGGAGCGCATGTGCCAGAAACTGGAAGAGCATGCACATGCTGGGAAGATATTCTTCTGGTATCCAGCTGGTTTTTGCACATGCCTGCATGCCAAAATCCGGAAGACCAGACTGGCATGGACATGCACACAGGGCTCTTCTGGTTTTTGGTGTTCCTGCGTGCATGAAGACCAGATGCTGGTGTGCCGGACCCCAGAAGAGCAATGGGAGACAGCTTATATGCCCAGAGAAATGGCTCAGTTGTGCCACTTCTGGCATGCATGCCATAGGTTCACTCTCCTGGACTTATACTAACCCTGCGCACTTGTTTTTTCTTGCCTAAATATAAAACCTTAACTTTTCTCTGCACCGAATTTCATTTTGTTAGGTAAGACACAGTGTTCAAGTCTATTGAGATCCATCTGGATTTTGAGCCTATCTTCCAGGGTGTTGGGCAGCTTGAAATGTCCCAACTTACCTTCTGCACATCGGCAAATGTTACCATCGCATATCTTATTGAGAAGGCCTGTTCCTTTATCTGGATGGTAGAACTTGGTACATTTTTCACCTAAAGGAAGAATTAAAAATTATGTCCATACGTCACATCCAGAAATCTAGGATGATTGTGGATATAATTATTTAGAAGAACAAAGAGTAACCCATTTTCTCAAAGAGATTTCCAATTTGGGGTATGTCTGACCTGACAATTCCATGGAAACTTATCAAGAACGTTGATTGGCTGGTTGAGTTTTGTTAAGCATTTACCTGAGAAGCACAGAGCCCTACAATTCAATAAGAATTGTTGCCCACCAGAGCACGGAAAAACAGGATCTTGGTGTCACTGGCTCTGTTCTCTGCCCCTCCGAAGGCAAGCAAAGGAAACTCAGACCAGAAGGCTTCCGAAGCATCGGACAGACCAAGAGGTGGTTCAACTGAACCAGTAGTAACTTATCAGCCTGGGTTGCTGGAACCAGCAGCAACCCAGACCTGCCACATCCCCAAGCTGGTTCTCTTGGTGGCACCACAGGCAGCGTCATAGGTGCCACCATCTTGCTTTTGCCTTGGTTTTGCGATTTTTGTTGCACTGCGCATGCGCACAAAATGTGTGCCTGGCATGTCCCAGAGCAATCCGGCAGTAGCAGCAGCTGGAACCCACCCCTGGACAGAGTTACCTTTAATATACCTTCAATATTCCCAAATGATTCACTCACTTCAGCTTTTATAAAACTGTTATAAAGAGATTTTTTAGAAAACGAAGAGTGTTTTATAAACTATCAATTGCTGTTGGGCTTTCTGCCTAGTTTTTCCCAGCTCCAGGACCTTTGAGTTCCTTGGAAAGAGCCAGTGTGGTCTAGTGGTAAATGTACCAGGCTAGAAAGGGGGAGACCATGAGTAAAGTCCCACCTTAGCCATGAAAGCCACCTTGGCCAAGTCATTCTCTCACAGCCTGACTCCCTTCACATTGTAGTTCTTGTGGGGGAATCAGGAGGAGGGAGGTGTATTCAATACATCCGCCATTACCTAGATTGTAGTAGCTGTACACCTTGACTGATCCTGGCTGAATGAAGCCAACGTCAAAATGCCTGAGAATCTTAAATTGCAGGCATTCTTCCTCAGAGTGGGAGACCTGGGATGGAGAGAGAAGAGAATTTGTGGGTGCCAGTTTATCCATGGAGATAATTCCCCCCCTCCCCCGAAACTCCATCTGAATAACCTCAAGGAAACTGCTTATTCCGAGTTCCTCAAGTTGGACCCAGCAGTTGAAGGACTAAATTCTGCAAATCTGTGCAGGCTTCCAAGAACGAAGGGTAAGCAATGGAAAAGGTGAGAGGAAATGATGTCTCAGAAAATAAGGATCCAAAGTTAGATAATTAATACACGATTCCCGGGGTTTCAAACTCAAGGCCTGGGGGCCGGACCCAATCCGAACGGTGCTTAAATCTGGCCCATGTGGACACCCTGGCAAAGGACCGACCCACCGTGCCTCTGCCAGTGAAAAGAGAGCTCTGGAGGGCTGCCCATGGCCCTCCCCAGCTCCATTTTCACTGGCAGAGGGTTGCAGGAGAGATATCTATCTATCTATCTATCTATCTATCTATCTATCTATCTATCTACCTACCTACCTACCTACCTACCTACCTACCTACCTACCTACCTACCTATCTATCTATCTATCTATCTATCTATCTATCTATCTATCTAATCAGGGGTGGGTTTCAGCCGGTATGCTCTGGTATGGGTGTACCGGAACCAGCCCAGAGCACCGAATACCGTTCCGGTATGGTGCTCCAGAGGGCCTGCCCGCCTTCCTTCGCTCTTTGTGTCATGATCAGGAATAGAACCAGTGGTCTAGTGTCAATTACAACTGCCTCACATGTAATACTTCCCTGGTTCGAATCCCAGTAAGGGTATGGCTAGCTAAATAGTTTGAAATAGATCTATACTAGTCTCCCTTGTTTATTTATTTATCAGCACAAACGTAACAAACACACACACACACACACACAGAATATCTATCTCTCTATCTATCTATCTATCTATCTACCTATCTATTTGTAGATTTTCACATGTGTAGCTATGCTGGTCTTGTTGTATTCGGGTGTTTTCCTGTGTAAGAATGAGATTGTCTTTGCAACGTTTCGGCAAGATCTCACTTGCCATCTTCAGGCTTCGGTCTGCATCTGCGCAGCAGATACATACATACATACATACATACATACATACATACATACATACATACATACATACATACATCTGTGAGCCACATGGAGGAACAATTTACCGGTATATCAGAAAATAAGTACAGACCAAGGTGTGCTTATACTGAAGTTCAGGATGACTGCTAGAATTACATAGAGATCACGATAATAATCCCACAACTCTGACAGTCAGTTCTAGGGCGCTAGTTCTCCTTGGCTGTTCCCTGCTTACTTCAGGTGCTTCAGGCCTCAAGGACAGAACTCGAACCTTTGGATATTTGCTTGGATACCATCCTTGTTTGGGCACCATCATCGTATTGCAGCGTTAGTCAGGGACAGAGCTCTCTGGTTATCAATTACACCTTCCTATTTCAACCTGCACTCTCCTCTATACCTTTAACTGGTCAGCCAGGCCATTCATTAACCATATATATCTATCTATCTTTTGGGAAGGTGTTAGAGCTGCGTTCACAATAGCTCAACCAACCTATATCAGGACAGGCTTGAGATTTCAAAATAGATGGGGTGCCCTTGCTCACCCCATGCTTCCCTCTGATACCTGTCTGCCTTTTATAAGTCAGGCCACCTGACAGGTGGCAAGATAGGCTGTTCTAAGCATTTGTTGAAGCCTGACCCTTCCTGCCCCAGGTTAGGAGGAGTGATGTTCTCTCTCGGATGATGCTTAGTGGAAGGGAAGGAATCTTCCGAGGACAATGCCATTCAACATCCTCATTATTGTGGCAGGACCGGTAGTAAAATTTAGGCCAGTATATGTTTACTTGCTCAAGGGCTGGTGGCTTCTACTTTATTGTAATCATGGAAAACAGGCAAGAGGCAGTACTACATTTATCCAATTATGGATAAATATAGCAGACATGCAGTCTTTGAACGTAAGTATCGCATAATGCAAGAGATGATTATATCTCTTTCTTACTAGATATATGATCTGTTACAATCAACGATGAATTATGTAGATTTATACATCCTATCTGTATAACACACTTTTTTGCCTAGCAAACCAAGTAACCAACCATGCAGCTACTCAAAGAAATTGATTCCATAAGTATTTACCTTGTCTAAGTAAAAGATAACAGCTCCTTTCTGAGCCATATTATTGTCAATTTCAAACTTGGACATATATCTGTCGACTCCTTTAGAAAGCTAAACAATGGAAGGAAAGAAAAGATATTTATTTTGGGAATTGCAGATTATTAAAAAACATGGAATTGCAGATGATTGAAGCTACTTCTACTGGCACTGTGCATAGCAAAATCTGAAAGTATTTATAGCAAAATCTGAAAGTATTTATAGCAAAATCTGAAAATATTTATAGCAAAATCTGAAAATATTTATAGCAAAATCTGAAAATATTTATAGCAAAATCTGAAAATATTTATAGCAAAATCTGAAAGTATTTATAGCAAAATCGGAAAGTATTTATAGCAAAATCGGAAAGTATTTTCAAGGTTCCCCGAGAAACTTTGAGACAACCAAAACAAGTTTTAATATAATAAATTTGTTAAAGAAACTCCACATATCCTTCTTCTAGTCAAACTTCCCACAATCAAGTTCTGGGTCAGTTTAAAAATCATTACTTAATAATAATAATAATAATAATAATAATAATTTATTAAATTTGTTAACCGCTCCCTCTCCCCGAAGGGACTCGGAGCGGTGCACAGGGCTAATAAAACAATAAATACATACATATAGTTAAAAACAAATTAAATATTTCCCTGCGCTAAAAATTCCAATTAAAAAACTAAAATCCCCATCTAAAATTTCTGGCAACCCCATCGAAGAGAGACTATCCTAGGTCGGCCAAGCAGAACAGATATGTTTTTAGTTTTAGACGGAAGGAGCGGAGGTCCGTGGTAGTTCTAATGTCGGGGGGAAGGTCGTTCCAGAGGGCTGGGCCCGCCACAGAGAAGGCCCTTCCCCTGGGCGTCGCCCGCTGACAAAGTCTAGTGGACGGCACCCGGAGAAGTCCCTCTCTGTGAGAGCGAATCGGCCGTGTGGATGTGTGCGGCAGGATCCGATCCTGCAAATAGCTAGGTCCCGAGCCATGGAGCGCTTTAAAGATGATAACTAGAACCTTGAAGTGCACCCGGAAGACGACAGGCAGCCAGTGCAGCTCGCGCAAGAGCGGTGTTACGTGGGTACACCTTGCGGTTCCCATAATTGCTGACTTATAATTGTTGACTTATAGTCAACATCTGTATAATTTCCTTTTTCCTTTTTTAATTATTTTATAATAAATCTTAAGAAAATAGGGAGTGAAAAAGAGAAGGGAAAAGTGTGGGACAAGAGGAAAAAAGAAAGAAACCTATTGACTTTTGACTCTCTTTAATGCAGTAGAATAGGATAATTACATCAAACCTCAACTTTTTACTTTTACATAATAATATAAACAACCCATTTTTATAACAACAAACCTATTTATTGGTAAAACCCAAAATAATAGTTTCTTTTTTTTTCCACCACAAGCACAAAGTCCAGAAGTGGTTTCCAAGTAGAAGCAAAAGTAATTGTATTTTTTTCTTGAATCAAAACAGTCAATTGAGCCATCTCTGCCTACTCCATCAGCTTTTGCAATCATTCATCCATTGTAGGAATCAAAGTGTGCTTCCATTTTTGTGTGTAAAGTAATCTTGCTGCTGTCAACATATATGACAACATCAAAGTTTTAAAAAAAGTTCCAAGTCTTTTTCCATTAGACCCAGAAGAAAAATTTCTGTTTTTATCTTTATATTCACTTTAAGAATTTTCAGTATTTAAATATGAATCCTACTCCAATATTTCTTTGCTTTATCACATGTTCACTATAACTGATGAAAGGTCCCTTCTTTACATTTAAATTTCCAACATTTACTTGAAATATATTTATTCATTCTGAACAACTTATCTGGTGTTATATACCAAAGATATATTGTCTTATAAAAATTTTCTTTTAGATTATAATTTCGTGTAAAACATCTTTTGTCCACATATTCTCCCATTGTTCCAGCATTAAATTATATCCAAACTTTCTTGCCTACAACATCTGAGTAACTTTCAAGAAAACTAAAATAATTGACAAGATTCACAATGTTTTGCAGAATCACGTCCTCATTAAAAGAGATGTACTTTTCTGATTTTATTAAAAGATAATGCCTTTTATGTGTCATTTACTGGCAATGAACATTCATTCATTCTCTCTGCAGTTTTAACCATATAGGCAAATGATTAACTATAACAGATTCTCTAATTCTGCATCTCCAGTGAACTACAGAAACAGCCATTTCAAGCCCCATGCAAAGTTTGCCTACCCTTGTAAGGTCTTCAGCATCAGGGAGAAAACCAGTCAGCATAGAAACATCAATTAATGTCATTGTAGCGTCAACTTCTCCCAGATACCTAAAATCAAGAATTAAGAAAAAAATGAACTAAGTTGGATTTCCTAGTTCACAAACAATTTCCTCTTCATTGCTATGAGGGCAGCTCTGGATTTTTCAAAATGTTTCATCTTGAAGGAGAGAAATCTACTTGAACCATCCCAATGTAGGTGCTCCTAACTCCCATAACAATGTTCAGGGAAGTTTTTGCAAGGTTTATGAATTTGGGTGAAAACTGAATAACAACCATTAAAGCATAAAATGGAATGCATTTTTTGTTCTTTAAATGGCAAAACCAAGGGGAAGGCCTATCTTTAGTCTCACTCTATCATTTTCTTGAGTCCAGCTCAACGTCTGATGGATTCATGAACAAGTTTGCGGAATTGTCCCATCAACATGGAATAAATTTGCCATTACAAATTCCCTGGGTTATTTTACTCAGCTTCTGAGTCTAGCCTACAGTTCTGGAGAGCCCTGGAGGTTTCCCATTCATGTACTGGCCATCCTGCTGTAGCATATTGCAATTTCTACATCCCTAAGTCAATCTGTGACTTAAATCCTGCTCTTCGTTTCATCCACCACCAACAAAATGTTACAAATTAGGATGGTGCACAGAAAACAGATCAATATACAAGCAGAGATAGAGGGTAAAGCTGGGGAAAGTATAATTATTTTCTTGAAAAGTAACACATGTTTTTTCAGGAAGGCAATAATGATCCTTAGTTCTGCTATCAAAACACTTGAGGAATTTCCATGTACTTTTCACATTGTATTTTGTGCACGCAATTGTATTTTTGTACCCAGGTTATGATGCATATGATATGTCAGTTTATGTATTTAAGGTGCATCCCTGTAACTGGATCTCCATTCTCATGTGCATGGGAATCCATTAGCTAATGTTATTAAACAGCTGTTTCCTTTTGCCATTAGTCTCCATGACCATTTTTTGATATGCAGAAATTATATCTGGGATATTTTTCTCACAATTGCTTCTCCAAGTTATTGCTCCAAATATCCTGTTACAATCCAAAGTTTTCTTTAACATTCAGCATTCTTACCTAGTGCAGATTTTGAGCTCGAGAGCTCCCTTGGCTCCTTTTGCCTGTTTTGAGTCTAAAAATTGCAAAAGAAAAGGTGGAAATCAGATTTCAAAAATTCTTAGCAGTTTTTTAAAAGTGAAAGGTTTGATTGTCCAGCTGGCCGTAACATCTCTTTGGAAAACCAATAATTAAGCTATTCACTTTTGCCCTCTATTTCTATAATTCATTGGCTTTTGAAAGAATTCTTGAAAGAAATAATATGAATAGGTAATGTTTAACCAAAGAATAATAAATTGAATCCAGACCCAATTTCAGTCACTGAAGAACTGGTTGCGTAGATTCTAAAGCACGCGTGTCAAACTCACTGCCTCATGTTGCTGTCACGTGATGTTTCGTGACATTTTTCCCATTCGTGGAGCTGGAGTGGGTGTGGCCTGTGCGTGATGCATCCAGCCTGCGGGCACCAGTTTGACACTCCTGTTCTTCTTCTTTTTATAAGAACAATTTTTTAATTTTTAATTTTCAATCAAACACAACACAAAGAATCCTCTTTCTTTACATACTGTAGAAAGTGTATCGGTTACAAAAAACCTTTGTGCATCTCTTCCACAGTCATCACCTATAATTCATATTAACTCAAGTATTTTAAATCAAATAAATTTATACATATTACCATCATCATACCTCCATTTTCATTTGATTATAATGGTTTAAACGTCCTTCTTCATAAAATATACCAAAATTTAAAACATAACCACATACTGGCATTTCATTAGCTATTTCTAATATCGTCCAATAACACAAGCTCCTTCTGGGCTGTTCTGGCTAAGAATCAATAATATTTAGTAACAAAAAATTCTAATCCTCCTTTCCAAATCACTGTTTACAGTTTACGTCCAATCTCCTTATGTTGTACCAATACATATGCATACATTGTTATCATTATCCCTCATTTATTGGGCTATATCCATTATCATAGCATTTCCTCCTTAATAATCAAAACTTAAGTAAATTTAGATTAGTTCTTCTTTATTAGCCTTCATATGTAACCAAAAATTTCTAATCTTCCTTTCATAGGTACCATTTAATATTCATATCCAATTACTACCTATCACACCAATACATATCTATACATTATTATCATTATCAATTATTCATTTAATTTCATTGTCATAATTAAATTATGTCACTAAATTATGTCACTAAATTTCACTAAGTTTAGCTAGTTTTAAGTTATACACTTTTATCTATCAACTTGTGTCTTTCCAACAGCAATACAATCTCATGTCTTTTGCCATTTGTGGGATTAATCTTTTAATTATCTCCTTAATCAAATTTACATGGACTCCTCTTCACACCTCGTTGCTTAATTGAGTCTTTTATATGATCTCGATTCCCTCCTTCTTTTTCCTTAATCATCTTATCTTTAGTTTTCAGTGGTGTTATCAATGGTGTTACTGATAAGATTTCACTCTTTAAATCCATAAATTCTTTTGTTTCTTCTTCTTCTGTACCTTGCCATCTAGGGTAGAGTTCCCATCCATCTGGCTCCCCTTTCCATGTTCCACTCTTTTCATTTCCAACCACAATCTTTTCACCGTAGATGTCAGCAGATTCCATTTCTTGGTATTTGTTTTTTCTCTTCGGTTTTTAGGACTCTAAACTCCACTTTTTCCAATTGATAAACATCTCCAACTTCTCCATCATATTTTGCTGTTACATGCTCTATGTTTTCCAGCTTCTTCTCAATTCTCTCGGATGTATTTAATAATTTCTGAATTTCAAACATTATATTTTGTAAAGTTAAAGTTTCTTTCTGATGTCAGAACTTGTGCCATTATTTCCAAATGATAAACACTGCCACTCTGGCTTGAAGGCTTTTTACTAGATTAACCACAAATTCACAATGAGATCTTGTTTTCAGTTTTCTGTGGTTAACACTATACTTCAAAAGAACACCTGTATAAACAATTCGTGCTCTTCTTCTTATCACTCTCTATAAACAAGCTGTAAGGCTCTGAAGGGCAAAGTTAAAAGGATCAAAAAAAGAAGTGTTTTGTTTCCAATACACAAACCTCCAGCCTCCGAGTGGCAGTGTTATCCTTTCCCTCTGTTGTTACAATTCTCTTTGTATTGTATTTTTTTTATATTCCAAGTTTGAAGGGGAAAAAAGTCAAATTCTTGAATGAAATAAAGTAGAAAAAGGTAAAAACTCACACAGAAATGAAGGAGAATTTTAGTCCATAGGTTATAAGAATAATTAAAAAGAAGAAGAAAACTTAATCCATTCATTTTAAAAGGCTTGCAAAGATTCCATTCATGAAAATAACATTGAAAGAATAAGACAACACACAGTCCAAAAACCATTCAAAGCTTAATTTTGCCACTTATTTCTTCTGTTCTCAGATTAAATTTAGCTTTATGTTTTTCGTAGGTAGTCTCTTTTAAAATGGTAAAAAAATCCTCACCAGCTGTAAACATTTTCTCTTTCCATTTCCCTCCATTTCAGAGCCATCCAAACTTCATCAGCTTTTGTCACCAGCTAGAAGAACCTCTCCTGGATATATCAGGGACTTTGCAGTGTCCCTGAGATCAGCAGGACGTATTCTTCCCATTCACCATCTCTTCAGGACAGTTTAGGTCAAATTGGACCACCCAGCAGCAAAAGTATCAGCAGCAATCTCAGAGCACCGAGATTGCATGTCTGTCTCATTGCAATGTTGGCTCATTCCTCGACACTCCTGTTCTAAAGTGTATGATTTAGGAACTCTCAAGCTGGGTGTAAAGTGAATCTCATCATAATTTTGCAAGAACTAGATTTATGAAGGTGAAGGTTTATTCTCAGAGCTTGTGGGTTGGTTTCCAGACATTTTGTTACCAAGCTGTAATGTTGTGGATGAGTTAGCTGCTCACCAGTCCTGGGGAACTTCACCTGTTAGAAGCGACTTTAAACAGATCAGTTAGTGGTCCAGAAAGCACACCTAGAAGTTCCCTAAGAACTCTGGGATGAAAACCATCCAGACCAGAGGTGGGTTGCTTCCGGTTTGGCCCGAATCAGGTGAACAGGTAGTAGCAGCTATGGAAGGCTCTGTGTCAGCCTCGCTAGTTTCTGCTTAGCTGCCATGGAAACGGGGAGGGTGGGGGGCGTTGGGATGAGTATGTTCTGCTGGTGGACAATGTTGATGGTTGGTGTTATCTCTTGGTTAACGGACCTGCATTCCAGGATGGTGAAGACCTGCCCACCTGATGGTGGAGACGAAAGCATATTGGACAATGCAAAGGGGGGGTTTGGGGATTGGGATGGGCTTAAGCTTAATACTTTCTGTTCGCGCCTAAACTATTCACTCTCAGCTTTATTTGGTCTGTACGCTATTGTTACTTAGTAAAAGGAGCCTTATTCATTTCAAAACAATGTCTAAGTGTGGTCTTTCCTAAGCCAACGAAGAAGCAGGCCTGACAGAAAGCTGAGAGTCACAAAATCCGTGACCTGATGTCGGACCCTTCACAAGAGGAGCCTCCGTTGGTGGAGGTCCTGCCTGAAACTATTATGGGAGCAGAAGCATCGCACCCTCCTGTTCAATCTGAAGAGACCAGGTCAGTGATGGACTGTTTGGCTGGCCTAGATCTTAATCTGCCAGCCGAAGATTCAGTCAAACCAAAACGTTGGTCCGAAGGGGTAGGAATGACTGGGGTAACCGTCTCCAGGCGTCGTCTTTCCCCAAAGAGGGTCATTCCGGAGCTCTTAAGAGAAGAAAGGGAGTTGAAAGAAATGGCCCAGGATTTACTCCGCCAGGCAGACGAGAAACGGGAGGCCCTGGAAAAAATCTGGGGGAGGGAGGCGGAACGCAAACAGTTAAAAGAATCACATTCAGCTACTGCCAGACAAAGCAGGAGTTCAACACCATCCCCCCCTCCCCGGGCCAGCAGGGAATTGCGGAGAGAAGTCAATCCCACTTCCCCCCGCCAACTTGCAAAACTTCCTCCTTTGGGTGTAAAATACGACGGCAGTGCCGACAAACTGGTGTTTTTTCTAATTCACGTTGATAATTTCATGCAGTTTTACGCAGCTGATTTGGACGATGAAATCAAAATCAGAATTGTTTCTATGACCTTAGAAGATCAAGCTTCTAAGTGGCTGGTTTCATTGCATAATTGCCGCTCACCCGCGCTGCGGGATTTCGATCGCTTCATGAATGCTCTTAGAAGGCGTTTCGAAGACCCCCGTGTTGAAAGGAAAGCTAAAATGAAATTGAAAACCTTACAACAGGGGGGCATGACTGTCCAGGCTTACACGCAGATTTTCCAGGAGTTATCGGTGTTTATGACTGGTTATAGTGACCAAGCTCTGATGGACATTTATGTTGAAGGGCTAAATAAGGACATTTATCAAACATGTGTGAACAGATTTCGCCCCGAAACCTTAAATGAATGGATAGATCTCGCTTCAGATGTTGAGTTGGATCAAGCCCACTTGCAGGATCCAGTCCTTCCTGAGAAAAAACCACAGAAAGACAGCCCCAAATCTCACTCCCCTGAGAAGGATGCCCACTTGCAAAGGGGGGGCGGGAAAACAACTCAGCCGCGCTCAGGCAGTTGTTATCGGTGTGGAAAGGAGGGGCACTGGGCTGACAAATGCAGATCAAGGCAACCTCCACGCCCACCCTCCTCCTCGGACCGGAAGCATCCAAAGACACCGACCGTGCGCACTAAACCGGCCATGAGTGGGGTGGAGCCTATCAATCTCTCTACTGACCAGCCCAGCACTCAACCCGATGACTGGGAGGCGTCTTCAGACTCTTCTGACGACAATCTGGTGAGTCACCGCTCCGGGCCCCTCTATGTAAATTTAAAGCTTTTGGCTCCATCTACTGGTCGTACGTGCAATGTGCAGGCCCTAATTGATTCTGATTGTTCAAAATGTCTCATAAGCCAAGATATAGTATCCTCTATGGGTTTTCACCTAAAGACCTTAAAAACTCCCATAGCCTTTTGCCAAATGGATGGTTCTGTAGCAGGGGGAACCCCAGCATCTTTTATCACCGAACCAATTCAGGTTTCTATTGGCACTGGTCATACTGAGACCATCAACTTTATTGTAACTGCCATTGCCGAAAATGCTGTAATTTTGGGAGTAAATTGGCTTCGGAAATGGAATCCTCTAATCAACTGGAAGGAAGGTTGGGTACGCATACCTTTATCACTACCTGAACATACCTCTCTACCATCAGAAGTTGATCAACCCCCACCCAATAACCCACTTCTTTTAATTGAATCTGCTGCACCTTTGCTGGACTTTCCATCACCTGAAGTCATACCAGGTGAGGAGAAAATTCCCAAAGAATATTGGGACCTAAAGGATGTTTTCAGTGAGAAATCTTGTGATTCCCTTCCCCCTCATAGAGCTACTGACTGTTCAATTGATTTCCTCCCTGGGGTTCAATTACCTAAACCCCGCTTGTACTCCATGACCCCACGGGAGATGGAGGAATTACGTAAATTCATCGATAAAAACCTTCAAAGGGGTTTCATTGAACCAGCTAGGCCACGTGTAGCTGCGCCAGTTATGTTTAGAGAAAAAAAAGATGGCACTCTAAGATTAGTACAAGACTACTCCTATCTAAACACCATTTGTGAACACAATGTCTACCCCCTTCCGCTTATGAAGGACATGCTTGCTCACCTGGCTACCGGAAAAATCTTTACTAAACTAGACTTACGTGAGGCCTATTACAGGGTCAGGATTAAGGAGGGGGACGAATGGAAAACCGCTTTTAACTGCCCACTTGGATGTTTCCAATTTAAAGTCCTCCCTTTCGGTCTTCAAGGTGCTCCTTCTGTGTTTATGCAACTAATAAATGAGGTTCTCCACGAGCACCTTTACAAGGGAGTTATTGTCTACATTGATGACATAGTTGTTTACTCACAAACACATGACGAGCATGTTAAACTGGTACGTTCTGTATTAAACAAACTACGTTCCGCTGAACTTTACGCCAAGCTCTCTAAATGTGAGTTTCACCAGGAAACAATTGACTATTTGGGCTACCGCATCTCTTCTGAGGGGATTGAAATGGATCCTGCTAAAGTCAAGGCGGTGACGGAGTGGGCTCCTCCCCGAACTCGTAAACAACTACAGAGCTTTTTGGGATTTGCAAACTTTTACCGACAATTTATTCCGTCATTTGCAAACATTGCCTTACCCATTACAAACCTACTAAAAACAAAAGGAGAAGGTAAGCCTCGTCCAGGATCCCCACTTAAATGGACCATGGAATGTCAGGCCGCTTTCGAGAAGCTTAAACGTTTGTTTGCGGCTGAACCTGTTCTTAAACACCCCGATGTAAATTCCCCGTTTGTAATTCAAGCGGATGCCAGTGATGTCGCTGTGGGAGCGGTCTTATTACAACTCAACCACCGTGGCCAATTACAACCCTGTGCCTACACGTCTCGTAAACTCACTACGTCCGAACGTGGATGGGCGATTTGGGAAAAAGAAGCTTTTGCTGTTCGTTGGGCTCTCATGACTTGGCGTCATTTTCTTGAGGGTGCTCCCCATCCATTTGAGGTCTGGACGGACCATAAAAACTTGGAAGCTCTTACCTCCTCTCGAAAATTGTCCCCCAGACAACTTCGCTGGGCTCACTACTTCCATCGCTTCAATTTCCATCTTAAATATATTCCTGGTGGCAAGAATTTCATGGCTGATGCTCTTTCCAGATTACCACAATATGATGTTTCTAAACTCACTATTGTACAGCCCATCATGCCACTCACTTTGCCGGCTTCTCCAGTATCTACTAGAAGCCAGGCTACAGTCCAAACTACTCCGCCTGCAGACCTGATTGCTCGTATTAAGGATGAACTACTTACTGATGATTGGTATTCCGCACATTCTGGTGACTGTACTATTAGAGACGATCTTCCCTGGATCGGTTCGAAGATTTATGTGCCTGGTACATTACGTCCTTTTGTCTTGCAACGTGCACACGACTCACGTCTGGCCGGCCATTTCGGCTTCGTTAAAACTGTCCATCTTGTCAAAAGACAGTTCTGGTGGCCTTCGCTGAAGAAAGATGTTGAATCATATATTGCCAGTTGCCCTGTTTGTGCGGCTTCCAAACGTGCGCCGGGGAAGCCACATGGACTTCTCCAGTCCGTAGCTACGCCAGAGAGACCTTGGAAAGAAATTTCAATGGACTTTATAGTTGACCTTCCGCCTAGTCAGGGCTTTACCGTTATTTGGGTCGTTACCGATCTTTTCTCCAAACAAGTTCATTTTGTCCCCTGTACAAAAATTCCTTCTTCCAAATCTCTGGCTCGATTATTCGTTTCCCATATCTATCGTTTTCATGGAGTCCCGCAACGCATCATTTCTGATAGGGGCACTCAGTTTACATCTCTTTTTTGGAAAGAATTTTTGAGACTGATTGGCTCCGCCCAAAGTTTAAGCTCCGCCTACCATCCTCAGACGAATGGCTCTTGTGAAAGGGTTAATTCCATTTTGGAACAATACTTACGTTGCTTTATTAATTTTCAACAGGATGATTGGGCTGATCTCCTCATACATGCCGAAGTGGCATATAATAACTCCGTTCACTCCAGTACGAATATGACCCCCTTTAAAATCATCTACGGACAAGATTTTGTACCCATCCCCGAACTGCCTCATGACTCGCCAACAGTCCCCTCGTTAGCTGAATGGTCCTCTAGGCTGTCTTCTGTTTGGCCGGTTCTCCGAAAGACTTTGAACGATGCCCATGATTCGCACAAATTGTACGCTGACAGAAAAAGGGCGGTTCCCCCTTCCTACAAAGTGGGTGATCAAGTTTATGTGTCTACAAAGAATTTGGATAGCCCCCAGAAATGCAGGAAGCTGGGTCCCAAATTTGTTGGTCCTTTCACAATAACCAAGATCATCAGCTCTGTGTCGGTCCGTTTGGATCTCCCAAAGACCTACCGACGCTTGTACCCTGTGTTCCATGTTCACTTGCTGAAACCTGCGCGTACCTCGCATCTCCGCAAACCTTTGCCTGATACCCCTGCGCCTACCATGGTGGACGGGCACCAACATTATGAAGTCCGTGATATTTTGGACTCCAGAATCCGCAGAAATAAGACTCAGTTCCTAGTCATGTGGAAAGATTTTCCCCCTTCTCACAACGAATGGGTGGATAAAGAGCATCTCAAAGCTCCTAAACTGGTACGCCAGTTTTATGCCAAGTATCCGCACAAACCTTGACTTTTTCCCCCTCTCCTATCTGTTGTTTTGTCTGTCCTTCTTTGTCTTTCAGGTGTAGCTTTTCGTGTTCCGCATGCTGTCCCGGATTTCCCGCTGTTCCTGGAGGAGGTCCGGATGTCAGCCTCGCTAGTTTCTGCTTAGCTGCCATGGAAACGGGGAGGGTGGGGGGCGTTGGGATGAGTATGTTCTGCTGGTGGACAATGTTGATGGTTGGTGTTATCTCTTGGTTAACGGACCTGCATTCCAGGATGGTGAAGACCTGCCCACCTGATGGTGGAGACGAAAGCATATTGGACAATGCAAAGGGGGGGTTTGGGGATTGGGATGGGCTTAAGCTTAATACTTTCTGTTCGCGCCTAAACTATTCACTCTCAGCTTTATTTGGTCTGTACGCTATTGTTACTTAGTAAAAGGAGCCTTATTCATTTCAAAACAATGTCTAAGTGTGGTCTTTCCTAAGCCAACGAAGAAGCAGGCCTGACACTCTGCCCACCTACCTGGACACTTCTATGCTTGCAAAAGCAGCGTGAGCGTGAATGCACCCAAACTGGTAGTAAAAAAATTTGGCAACCTACCACTGATCCAGACTCACTGCTTATTAGGCTTTCAGCAGGCTAGCTCACCTGCTGCCTCCATCTCTAAAAAGTCTGGAAAAGAACTAGTATCTGGTTCTCTCACTGTGCCAGATTTGTTATCCATACTGTCCTTCTCCAGCAGAGTCTTTGTGAAAGAGAAGGCTGAGAGCAGGGCAACCCAACAGAACACACCAGCTATGTGGATCACTAATTTCAGCCTGAAGAGCTGACAAGCCAACTCTAGACAAGCAATCTGTCCATGTAAACCAGCAATTGGTATACAAAGAGGGCAGTATCCAAGCTTAAGAAGAGTACCAGCAGCAAAACAAGTGTTATACTGAAGTATTATATTAAGGTATTGTAAGCAGCAAAAATATTAACCCAGTGAGGGTTGCCTTGAACTGATAAGAGGCATATAGATTTGATAAATAAATGTGGGTTCTGCAAATGAAGAATGAGATAAACATGTAATAGTGCCTCAGAATGGTACACAGATATAAAACCAGTAAAAAATTCATCGACATGAATTGAAAGCAGTCAAAAATCTCTGGAGTTAATCTCTTTTTCTGGAGTTTCCAAAATTAAGTACAATATGTCATTAAGTCATTTTTTCTTTTTTTTGGCATCTTTCAAAATTTAAGAGTTAGTGCAACTAGTTAAGTGATAGGAGAACAGTGGAGACTTAGTGGAAGACAAGAGGCCTATTTCACCATCGGTCCAAATCCCAATTGGTTTGTTGACTGCAAGGACTGGATCTCAACTAAATATGGTTAATAATATTATTTTCTATCAAATGAGAGACTTTTTAAATGAATAAATAGCAGAGAAAGCTTGTTCTACATTGGGATTCTAACATTTTAATTTCCTCCCCTCAAAAAAAACACCCTTCATTACAATCTACTATTTCTAGGAAGACAAACTTACTCAGTTCGACATTTTTAACAGAAACTTCAAGGTGGAATTTGTTGCAAACATTTGCTTCTTCCCGCAATTGTGCGTTATAGATTGTCAAAATTGTCATTTTTGCTTTTCCATCACCTGATGCCGTCACATTGAAGTCTTCATTGAGTTTGGTCTGAAAAGCAACCAGGGGTTAGCATGACCATCAACTGCAGTTCCTTGGCTGTTTTCATTTTACTTAATTGTATTTGTTGTAACCTGATATGAGCTAGAGGTGGAACAGATTTCAAAATACAAGAAAGACCGAATCAAATATTTAGATGAAGAAACAACAATATATCTGCAATGTATAAAAAAAATCAAACTCCTTTCCTTTCACTTTCTGAAATGGGAGGGTCATTCCACTTTACAATGAATGTAAAACTAACGAAATTATTGTGCACCAATCTTTGCAATTTCTATGTTTGTGTACATTCGTAGTAATATAATGTAGTAGAATAAATGGATTTAATTTTCTGCAGTAGGAAGGTATAAATATAAATTATATATATAAATTATGAGTGGTGCCATTTGACAATTACATTCTATTCGTAGAGTAAACTTTCTAGCACCTGGAATCTGTTTATGACACTTTTTACAATGGTTGTTAAGTAAATCACTGCAGCCCTTCTTAAATGAAACTGGTTTCCTCAACTGACTTTGCTTGTCAGATGCCTGCTGGGTTGAAAAACAACAATCCAGAGAGAGAAGCTCTCTGGACATGTCAAATGACAGCCATGTTCACAGGAAGTCCCCTTTTTTCAACTTACGAACAGAAGGAATTGCCATTCCTTTAGTTTATATGACTCTCGTGGATCAGGGAGAGTCCTAGAATCACCCCACAAGACCCTCCATACAACAGCGGTCTGCAGATCGTTTCAGGAGCTGTACTTTGGAGATCTGGTGAGCCATTCAGCTTGGGGGAGATGGGACGGACCTGCTATCACTTATTTGTTGATAAAGCAGCTGTTTTGGAATTTATTTTTCAAATGGACAATAAGTCGTTTCATTTCTTAACCAATTTAAGGGATTTTTATCTGTATTAGCTAAGAATATAAGAACCTAAGAACAGCCTTGCTGGAAGAGGCCACAGCCCATCCAGTCCAGCCTTCTTTTTTTTTTTTTAATTTAAATTTATATCCCGCCCTTCTCCACAGAGGACCCAGAGCGGCGCACAGGAAACTTAAAAACATACAAAATACAAAAAACAAATATATAATTTAAAATAACCATTAAACAATCCTATCCTATGCTAAAACCAAATTCCAAAATACCCAATTTAAAACTTCCCAAAAAGTCCCCATGGGAGGTTAGGCTACGCCGGCCCGTTGGAACAAGTATGTCTTTAGACATTGGCGGAAGAGGCGGAGGTCGGTGATGGTGCGTAGTTCAGGGGGTAGGTCATTCCAGAGGGCTGGGTCCGCCACGGAGAAGGCTCTTCCCCTGGGTGTTGCCAGTCGGCATTGTCCGGCTGACGGCACCCTGAGAAGGCCCTCTCTGTGGGAGCGTATCGGTCTAAGGGATGTATGGGGCAGGAGGCGGTCTCGCATATAACTAGGCCCCGAGCTGTCTCTCTCAGTGGCTCCCCATTTGCTTCAGGGTCTTCCCAAGCAGAGGTCTTCACCTGCTTGTGATTCCCTGCAAATGGCATTGAAAGATATCCTTCCTATCTCTCCAACCCAGAGGGTGTCCTTAGGCATCCATCATGATAGCCATTGATACCCTTGTTCTCCATGAACTCCTCTCATCCTTTCTTAAAGGTATTGAGGCTGACAGCTGTCACCACTTCTTCTGGCACTTCTAGCTAAAAGAGGCTCTCTTCAGTCACAACCTGTTACCCCTTTTTGAAGCACTTATTCTATTTTTGAGACTATTCATTGTTAAAACAAAAGGAAGGTGGCTGTTGGTGAAGCATGCGTGGAGCAATCTGTCAGTAATGCCAGCAACAACCCACTCCTGATATAAACATACTTAAACTCTACTAGCAACATTGGCTGTAAATTGCTTCTGCAATATCAAAAATAGCAAATAGCAATAGTTTGTTTTAATGGCTTTAGCTTCATGTACTAAGTGAAGGTGTTGCAAAGTGCTCCAAATCTCCCTCAAAGCCGTTAAAACCTTTTTCCTAGGAATAGTTCTTGGACACAATTCTTGGACACAGAGACAATATGGTCTTAAATACAGCTTTGTGTGAGGAAAAGGAAGCCAGTTACAACTACATTGTATGTTGACAAAGAAGCTAGTAGTCCAGGGGTGGGTTCCAGCAGTCACTACTGCCAGTTCGGTCGTGAGCGTGCTTGCGTGATGCATGTTGTGCACGCATGCACAGAGCAATACAAATTGCTCTGCACATGTGCAGAAGCAAAAAACCAAGATGGCGGTGCCTATGGCGCCACCGGGATAATCAGTTCAGGGAAATGGCAGGCTTGAGTCGCTGCTGGTTCCAGCGACCCAGGCCACCAAGCTACTACTACTACTACTAATAATAATAATAATATTTTATTTTTATATACCGCGTCCTCTCCCCAAGGGGACTCGGAGCGGTGCACAGGGAAAAATTAAAACACATTAAATATATATACAAAAATAGATATAGTAAAGTGAAAACAAATTAAATTTAATTGTCCCTGCACTAAAATCCCCATATTAAAACTAATGTTCCCTAAACCCTAAAAAGGTAGAGACTAACCTAGGCTGGCCAAGCAGAAAAAGTACGTTTTTAATTTCTGACGGAAGGAGCGGAGGTCCGTAGTTGTTCTAATGTCGGGGGGAAGGTCGTTCCAGAGGGCGGGCCCGCCACAGAGAAGGCCCTTCCCCTGGGCGTCACCCGCTGACAAAGTCTAGTGGACCGCACCCGGAGAAGTCCCTCTCTGTGGGAGCGAATCGGCCGTGAGGATGTATGGGGCAGGATCCGATCCCGCAGATAGCTAGGTCCCGAGCCATGGAGCGCTTTAAAGATGAGAACTAGCACCTTGAAGCACACCCGAAAGATGACAGGTAGTCAGTGCAGCTCGCGCAAGAGAGGTGTTATATGGGTATACCTTGCGGTCCCCATTATTGCTCGCGCGGCTGCATTCTGGACCAGCTGAAGTCTTCGGGTGCACCTCAAGGGGAGCCCCATGTAGAGAGAGTTACAATAGTCCAGTCGGGATGTCACGAGGGCATGAGTGACTGTGCACAGGGCATCCCGATCCAATAGGGGGCGCAACTGGCGTACCAGGTGTACCTGGTAAAACGCCCTCCTGGCCACGGCCGTCACTTGATCTTCCATGGACAGCCGGGTATCCAGGAGGACACCCAGGTTGCGCGCCCCATCCACAGGGGCAAGATGTTCGCCCCCTATGGCCAGTGATGGAGTCAACTGGTTGAATCGGGCGGCCGGAAACCACAGTCACTCAGTCTTGGCCGGGTTGAGCCTGAGTCTGTTACTTCCCATCCAGATCCGCACGGCTTCCAGGCACTGGCACATCACCGCTACGGCACCGTTGGGGTGGTTTGGGGTAGATATATACAACTGTGTATCATCAGCGTAGAGATGGTACTCTACCCCAAAACCACGAATGATCTCACCCAGCGGCTTCATATATCTGTTGAACAGGAGAGGCGAGAGGACCGACCCCTGAGGCACCCCACATGTGAGTGGTCTCGAGGTCGACCTCTGCCCCCCTGCCAACACAAATTGCGATCGACCGGAGAGGTAGGAGGAGAACCACCGTAAAACGGTGCCTCCTACCCCCACCCCTCCAGCCGATGCAATAGGATACCATGGTCGATGGTATTGAAAGCCGCTGAGAGGTCTAATAGGACCAGGATGGAGGAGCAACCCCCATCTGTGGCCCTCCAGAGATCATCTACCAACGCGACCAATGCCGTCTCGGTGCTATGCCCAGGCCAAATGCCGGACTGGCGCGGGCCTAGATAATCAACTTCCTCCAGGTGATGGGGAAACTGTTGTGCTACCACACTCTCTACAACCTTCGCCAAAAAGGGAAGGTTGGAGACGGGACGATAGTTGGCTAATAAAGCTGGGTCCAAAGAGGACTTCTTCAGGAGGGGCCTCACCATCGCCTCTTTAAGGGAGGCAGGCAAGGAACCCTCACTTAAAGAAGCATTGACAACCTCTTGGAGCCAGCCTCGTGTCACCTCCCAGGATGCCAGTACAAGCCAGGAAGGACACGGGTCCAGTAAACATGTGGTGGCTCGCAGTCGCCCACGTAACCTGTCCATATCCTCGGAAGTAACAGAGTCGAACTCCTCCCAACCAAGATCCGCCTCGTGGCATCCCACTGGGCCATCAATGGAGACTAACTCGTTATGGATCTGAGCGATTTTCTCCTGCAGATAAATCACAAATTCCTCTGCTCTACCCTGTAATGGGGTTTCCCGCACCCTCTGTTGAAGGAGGGAACGGGTCACCCTAAACAGGGCGGCAGGGCGGTTATCTGCGGATGCTATGACAGTGGCACAATGATGGCGTTTGGCCACTCTCAGCGCCACAATGTAAGTCCGTAAATGGGCTCTTACCTGTGTTCGGTCGGATTCAGAACGAGTAGACCTCCATCTTCTCTCTAGGCATCTCTTGTGGCGCTTCATCACCCTCAGCTCCTCGGTAAACCAAGGAGCCAGAGTGGCTCGCTGCCGCAAGAGAGGCCGCAAAGGCGCGACCCGATCCAAGGCTCCCGTGGTCGCAGTATTCCATGCGGCCACGAGGTCCTCCATCGGGGCGCGGGTCAGGGGTACAGGAAGTGGCCCAAGCGCCGCCTGGAACCCATATTTGATCATGTTGGCTCTTTGCTTTGGAGTCCTGACAGTGGGCGACAGCTAAGACTTCACAATGAAAAGGAGCATGGGGCTCTGAACTTTAGAGGGAAAACTGATTCTATTTTGAAAGCTTGATCAGATTTCAAGATTAATGGCATTTCCTCTTGCTTTAATATCCCATTGTTGCTGTTGTTGTGTTAATATGCAAACAATTAAATATATTGTGCAAGATTGCCCACATCATGCATCCTTAGGTTCCCTAGAAGATCTACCCAAAGCAAGAACAGATCAGCTGGGTAGCTGGATTGGACATCCAGTTATGGCTGTCATACCCTTGTTAGAAGTTTTATATATAACTAGCCATTCCCGGCCACACGTTGCTGTGGCCCAGTCTGGTTAAATGGACAACCAATCTGTGTGTAGATCTACACCTGCACACACAAACACGTACACACAACCACCATATAACCCCCAACCAACCTACCTTCTGTATTTCTCCCTCTCTCCCTCTCCCTACCTACCTACCTACCTACTGTATTTCTCCCTCTCCCTCTCTATCCCTCTACCTACCTACCTACTGTATTTCTCCCTCTCCCTCTCTATCCCTCTATCTACCTACCTACCTACCTACTGTATTTCTCCCTCTATCCCTCTACCTACCTACCTACCTACCTACCTACCTACCTACTGTATTTCTCCCTCTATCCCTCTACCTACCTACCTACCTACCTACCTACTGTATTTCTCCCTCTATCCCTCTACCTACCTACCTACCTACCTACCTATGGACAGAGTGTTTCATGTCATAAAGAATGACATAATACCTGTGGTTCACTGCTCTCTCTGTATCCATCTACCTACCTTTTTTACAATTTTTTACATTTCTGTTGCATGTACCTGGCACAGGTGTGACATCTACACAATCTATACATATCATTAGTGCCGTATTTGAAAGGAACGTTGTGTGAAAATTTGGAAGCGATCGGTGCAGGACTTTCGGAGATTAGCGGCTTTGAACAAACTCATAGTTAACTTTTTATTTATATATAGATATATTATGTGGATTCTTTCTCTGTCTCATGACTCTTCTGTCATGTTCTCACCATCATTGCAAATAAATAATTTGATAATTAACAGCTTTATGCAAATTCATTGATTCATTGATTCTTTTATTGACTTTTAGTGATTTCCAGAGTAGTTATTTGCATAGGTGGTGGTGTATCAATGCAATAAAGATTCAGGTTGCTGTGGGACTCCAAAGCCAAGAAGACTTTGAACTACGAACTTTTCAAACGATAAGAAAATTCTGTAGAAATTCTAGAGAAATCTCTACTGATTACCTGAAAAGAACTGGGAAGCTGCTTCTCAGATTTCTAATGTTCAATCTGAGCAACAAAATCCATTCCCAGAGTTCTCATGGCTAAAAATCTCACGTGACAACAGTCCACATCCTGTCATTTTGCCCTGCAATGCACTTTATTTAAGTTTGCTCTGACATTCAAACTTTAATGCCAAGCTCAACTTTTAAGATTTTCAATTGTTATATCTTCAGTCAAAGAGAGGGTCCACATCAGGTTTGCTCAATAACATAGCTTTATTAGCTAGGCAAGGTACATAAGAGAAAACTGGTTCAGTAAAAGAAAAGGTGCAGTAGATAGGGGCTCCCGCGTTTGACAGCTCTTTATATAGGGAGCTGTCAAACGGGGAGCCAATCAGGCTGCAGCAAGAGCCGGCTTCCCGCCAGGCGCGCCTCAGCCAATCAGGCGCGTCTGTCGGTTAGCCGGCTTGCCACAGCCTGTCTCCATGGCTTCCCAGAGGCAGCCTGGAAGACCTGCGGCCGGTCGTAACTCGAGACCGGTCGCAGGTCGAGGACACAACATCAATAACCAAAGCCTGCGTTTTAAATCTACTTTAGTTTCAAGTTTAAGATGACATACAGGTAGACCTCAACTTACAACCTTTCATTTACTGACTGGAGAGAGAGGGGGAGAGGGAGATAAGAATGGTTGACTGGGTGCATGGCTGACAGCTGGCTTCCAGTGGGGAAGGGAAGTGGCCAGACTGCCACTCCCTTTCATTGGGGCGCATGTAGGGCTGGGTTCCCGTCACTTCTAAGCTCTTCTCTAGAAGAGGTTCCACAAATCTACAGGATCCAATTCCAGCTCACACACCCCGCCCATCCGCCCATCATCAGGATGAAGAGCGAGAGGAGGAATTCTGGGAGTTGAAGTCCACAAGTCTTAAAGCTCTCAAGTTTGAACACCCCTGGGGTTTTCTTTTCTAAAGGGTGAGGGGTGCAAAGGTCTCCTAACTTGACAGCTTTAAGACTTGAGTGCTTCAAATGCCAGAGTTTCTGAGCCAACATTTTGGTTGCTAAGCAAGAGCGTTCTTAAGTGAGCTTCACCACATTTTACAAGTTGGCCATGCCCACCCAGTCACATGACTGCCAAGCCACTCCCACCCGGTCACATGGCCAGCAAGCCACTCCCACAAAGCAGGCCACACCTACCGAAGAGGTTCTAAAAAAATTTGAAACACACCACTGGGCACATGGGGCAAGATAAGTTTCTCTTGCCATCTTTTCTCCCCTTACCTGGCATGACAGGGCTTCCTGCTCCTCACGTAGCCACCCCCAACCCCTTTTATCGATGCAATTTGGGGGTGGCAGATGGGGAGGGGGGGGGGGGTAGGAAGGCAATTCAGCCGGTTTGCCAAACTCCAGAAAAAATTAGCTACCAGTTCTACCAAACTGGTATGAACCTGCTGAATCCCATCGCTTGCATAACCAGTTCCTGCAACCGTTTTTAATATGTTTTCGCCTCTAGGCCTGTAGTTGTCCTAGTTATTTTTTTTATTTATTTACTAAATTTATATCCCGCCCTTCTCCAAAAGGACCCAGGGCGGCGCACAGGAAATTAAAATACATACAAAAAACATAATACAAAATTTAAAAACCTATTAGATCCCCATCCTGCGCTAAAACCAATTAAAAACCCTGAATTAAAACTGTCTATGGCTAGTCCCAGCGGAGGCTATGTTAGGCTGGCTTGATGGAAGAGGTGTGTTTTTAAACACTGGCGGAAGAGGCGGAGGTCTGAGATGGTGCGAAGTTCTGGGGGTAGGTCGTTCCAAAGGGCAGGGCCCACCACAGAGAAGGCCCTTCCCCTGGGTGTCGCCAGTCGGCATTGTCCGGCTGACGGCACCCTGAGAAGGCCCTCTCTGTGGGAGCGGATTGGTCTAAGGGATGTATGGGGCAGGAGACGGTCTCGCATATAACTAGGTCCCGAGCCATGGAGCACTTTGAAGATGGTCGTCAGAACCTTCTCGTTGCTCTTCTCTGCACTTTTTCTAAAGTCTCACTATCTTTTTTGTAATGCGGTGACCAAATCTGGATGCATTATTCCAGGTGTGGTCCAACTAAGGTTTTATTAAGTGGTACTAATACTTTTGTGATTTTGATTCTTTGTCTCTGTTTATATAATCAAGGATTGTATTAGTTTTTGGGTTGCTGTCACACCATGTTAGCTCATATTTAAGTGATTGTGAACTAGCACTCCAAGGTTCCTGTCATAGTTACTGTTTTTGAGCCAGGTTTTGCCTCATCTATACTTGGACCTTTGTTGGGGGGGGGGGAGAGTTTTTGTCCAAGTGTAAACTTTGTGTGAAGCTCCCAAAAGTGAACCTAATTAATTTACGAGCCTCGAGACAAAGTTCAAAACAAATCTCATCATTTATTAGTAACGACATTCTGGCTTGAGCTCCGGTGCAGCCAGAACTGAAAGTTATTTGATGGTGTCTGAACTTTACCTCCCCTATGCCCCCTCCCCTCTACCTGTCATAAATTATTATTATTTTATTATTTTTCGAATTTATATCCCGCCCTTCTCCTTGTTAGGACTCACGTTACCCACGTTAAATCTATGCATGCGCAGTCACAGGTCATCCTGAGATTCCATTCCGACCACAGGAATGTCAAGAATTCTTACTTTTCTATGGCAGCCTGATAATTGTCATGGCAATGCTGTAGCAGTTGACACTTTGCTTTTCTTCACATTAATTTTTTTTTGGGAGAGTGAGATATAAGGACCCATTATTCAACTCTGTCAAGATCTTTTTGGATCCTCAGCTTGTCCTCTAGTCCAGTGGTGGGCAAATTCATTAGTCAAGAGAGCCAAATATCAACAATACCATGATTGAAATTTCTTTTGAGAGCCGGAAGGTGTGGCCTGTTTTGTGGGAGTGGCTCAGCGGTCATGTGACTGGGTGGGCATGGCCAACTTGGAAAATGTGAAACTCACTTAACAATGGTCTTGGTTAGCAACCAAACTTTTAGGCTCAATTGTGGTCAAAAGTTCTTTTTTTCTTTCTTTCTCTTTCTTTCTTTCTTTCTTTCTTTCTTTCTTTCTTTCCTTCCTTCCTTCTTTCTTTCTTTCTTTCTTCCTCTCTTTCTCTCTCTCTCTTTCTCCATTTCTCTCTCTCAATCTTTCTCTCCCTCTCTCTCTCTCTTTCTCCATTTCTCTCTTTCTCTCTCTCTTTCTGTCTCTTTTTCTTTCTGTCTCTCTTTCTCTCTCTCTCTATTTTCCTCTTTCTCTTTTTCTCTTTCTCTCTCTCTTTCTGTCTTTCTTTCTGTCTCTCTTTCTTTCTTTCCCTCTTTCTCTCTCTCTTTCCCTCTTTCTCTCTCTTTCTCTCTCTCTCTCTCTTTCTTTCTTTCCATCTTTCTCTCTCTTTCTCTCTTTCTATCTCTTTCTCTCTCTCTCTCTCTTTCTCTCTCTCTTTCTCCATTTCTCTCTTTCTCTCTCTCTTTCTGTCTCTTTTTCTTTCTGTCTCTCTTTCTCTCTCTCCCTCTTTCTCTCTCTTTCTCTCCTTCTCTCTCTCTTTCTCTCTGTCTCTCTCTGTCTCTCTTTCCCTCTTTCTCTCTCTCTCTTTCTTTCTCTTTCTTTCTCTATCTGCTTCGTCTGCCCATCTCTGTCACTGTGTGTGTGTGTGTGTGTGTGTGTCATTCAAGCACTTAATCACTCATTCTGTGTCTCTATCTTTCCCTCCTTCCCTCCCTCCCTCTCCCTGTCTCTCTGTGTGTGTCTGTCACTCTCTGATTCCCCCCTCCCTCCTTGTCTGTGCTTCTCTCTGTCTGTCTGTCTGCCCCCCCATTCCCCCCCCCGGGGGCTCGGGCTGGGGAGGAACGGTGACCCTCTGGATGCACGTTCCCCTTCCTCCCCACCCCGAGCCCTGGAACAGCACGGGCTGGCGAGCCGGGCTACTTCCAGGGAGATTGAGGGGAACGGGCGTCCAAAGGGTCGCCGTCCTTCCCCACCCCGAGCCCTGGAACAGCGCGGGCTGGCGAGCCGGGCTACTTCCAGGGAGATTGAGGGGAACGGGCGTCCAGAGGGTCGCCGTTCCTCCCCAGCCCGAGCCCTGGAACAGCGCGGGCTGGCGAGCTGGGCTACTTCCAGGGTTCGGTGTGGGATGGGAATGGACGGCGTCCCTCTGGACGCAGGTTCCCTCCCCCTGCCCGTGGAGCCTCCGCACCCCATGGAAGTAGATGAGTGGCTGGCATGCCGCCTGGGGAGGCTCCGCGCAGGAAGCAAGGGAGGGAATCGGCGGCCGGCAAGGAGGGTTGCTCCGGCGGGTCCCAGGAGTCCCACCCTCGGCAAGGGTGGAGGAAGAGCCGCACCCAAGGGGCCAAAGAGCCGCATGCGGCTCGCGAGCCGCGGTTTGCCGACCACTGCTCTAGGGTGTTGGCTATTCTTGCTAGCTTAGTGTCATCTGCAAATTTGATAAGTTCCCCTTCTATTCCCTCATCTAAGTCATTTATGAAAAGACCTGCTGCTGTGGCCTAGAGGTGGAGCTCTCGCCTCCCAATCAGGAGGTTGTGAGTTCAGTCCTAGGTAGAGGCCAATGTAGGGTCTCCTGCTTGGGCAGGGGGTTGAACTAGATGACCTGCAAGGCCCCTTCCAACTCTGTTCATCTATTATCTGTTATATTGAAGCCTAAGATCAAACCTTGTCGTACTCCACTTCTTACATCCCTCCATGTTGATGTAGTACCATTAAGGACTACTTGTTGAGTACGGTTTATCAACCAGTTACAAATACATTTGGTGGTGATGCTGTCTATCCCACATTTTTCTACTTTATTTATTTTTATTTATTTATTTTTTATTTTATTAAATTTATACCCCGCCCTTCTCCAAAAGGAGCCAGGGCGGCGCACAGGAATTTAAAAATACATACAAAATGGAATAAAAAATGTAAAAAACTTATTTAATAACCATCCTGCGCTAAAACCAAATTAAAATCCCCAAAATTTAAAACTGTCTAAAATAGTAGGTTGCGATATTTTGTTGAATATTATACTGAAACCTAAGCATGTTATGTCCACAGCATTTTGCTGCTCTGCTACTTTAGTCACCTTGCCAAAGAATGGAATAAGATTGGTTTGCCATGATCTGTTTTTAACAAACAGATTCTAGATGTTCGCAGATCTATTTTTAAATTATTTCTTCCAACATCTTCCCAGGTATTGAGGTTAGGCTGATTGGTCTGTAGTTTCCAGACCAATCATCTTTTTTGAAGATGGGAACCACATCGTCTCTTTTCCAGTCCTCTGGTACATCCCTGGTGCTCCAGGATTTTTGAAAGATATGGTACAATGGTTCTGAGATAACACCTGTCAGTTCTTTCAGAAAACAGGGATGGGATCCATCAGGTCCCAGTGATTTATATTTGTCAAGATCAGACAGATGTTCTCTTACCATTTTGTTGCTTTTCTTGTTTTGCTTTTCGTTTCTAGTCTGTCTTTTAAGATGATGCTTTTGGTAGGTTGGGCTATAATTTCTTTTTGTGTGAAGACAATGCAAATAATGAGTTAAGCAGCTCTGCTTTCTCTCTTTTGCATGTTTAGTGGACTGGCTGTTTCCTTGATTTTTCCCCTCCTTGTTATTTCTATGTTGGAAGAAACTTTATTATCTTTGACTTTTGCTGCAAATCGTTGTTCATTCTGAGCCTTTGCTTTCCTGATTTCGTCTATCGGCTGATATTCTGTCTTGGTTAAGTGTTTCCCCTTTCCATTTTTTTGTCTTTTTTGTCTTTCAATTTATCAGAGAGATCTTTGTGCAGCCGTGCTGGTTTCATCTTGGATTTCTTGTTATTCTTTTTCAGTGGTATTGCGCTGGGCTGGGCTTTTATGATCACAATTTTTAGAGTTTCCCAAGCTTCTTGAATTGTTTTCCCCTTTGGGATTTTCACCGAAAGAACTTTGCCCAAGTCTATTTATTTATTTATTAGTTTGTCAAACATGCACAAGATAGCAGGTATAAGTATGAGCATGGACATGAACAAAGGAAATGAATACAAATAAATGGGGACAGTAGGACAGGGACGGTAGGCACACTGGTGTGCTTATGCACACACCCTTTATGGACTTCTTAGGAATGGGATGAGGTCCACGGTAGACAGTTTGAGGTTGAAGCTGTGGGTGTTTGAGGATGTAACAATGGAGTCAGGTAGAGCATTTCAAGAGCTGACCACTCTGTTGCTGAAGTCATATTTATGATTTATTATATTTTTAAAACAGCTGATTTATTAAAATCAGATTTTATTAAAATCTAAGACTCTGGTAGTATGTTCTATTGCAATATATTGCATTATATTGAATTCCAGTATGACACTCAAGGTTCCTGCAGTTTTAACTCCCTCTATCACTTCTTCTCTCTTCGTAAGACTAGGGAATATTTTAATTTGTTATTTATGGGTTTTATATTTATATATATATTTATATATTTATATATATATTTATATATTTATATTTATATATTTATATTTAATATTTATAAAACCGCACCCTCTCCCCACGGGGACTCGGGGCGGTGCACAGGTAGAATAAAAACAATAAATACATACAAACAATTCTAAAAGCAAATTAAACATAACCTGCGCTAAAATTTCCCCATTAAAACTAAGCAATACTAATTCCCAATAAAAACCCCAAAGACAGAGAGACTTATCCTAGGCCGGCCAGACAGAAAAAGTGAGTTTTTAATTTAAGACGGAAGGAGCGGAGGTCCGTGGTCATCCTGATATCGGGGGGAAGGTCGTTCCAGAGGGCCGGGCCTGCCACAGAGATAGCCCTTCCCCTGGGTGTCGCCCGCTGACAATGTCTAGTGGACGGCACCCGGAGAAGTCCCTCTCTGTGGGAGCGAATCGGCCGTGAGGAAGTATGGGGCAGGATCCGATCCCGCAGATAGCTAGGTCCCGAGCCATGGAGTGCTTTAAAGATGATAATTAACACCTTGAAGCGCACCCGGAAGACGACAGGTAGCCAGTGCAGCTCGCGCAAGACCAGTGTTACATGGGTAAACCTAGCGGTTCCCATAATTGCTCGCGCGGCTGCGTTCTGGACTAGCTGAAGTCTCCGGGTGCACCTCAAGGGGAGCCCCATGTAGAGAGAGTTACAATAGTCCAGTCGGGATGTCACAAGCGCATGAGTGACTGTGCGCAGGGCGTCCCAATCCAATAGGGGGCGCAATTGGCGAACCAGGCGAACCTGGTAAAACGCCCTCCTGGCCACGGCCGTCACTTGATCTTCCATGGACAGCCGGGGATCCAGGAGGACACCCAAATTGCGCGCCCCATCCACAGGGGCAAGATGTTCGCCCCCTATGGCCAGCGATGGAGTGAGCTGGTTGAATCGGGCAGCCGGAAACCACAGCCACTCGGTCTTGGTCGGGTTGAGCCTAAGTCCGTTACTTCCCATCCAGATCCGCACGGCTTCCAGGCACTGGCACATCACCGCTACGGCATCGTTGGGGTGGTTTGGGGTAGATATATACAACTGAGTGTCATCAGCGTATAGATGGTATTCTACCCCAAAACCACGGATGATCTCACCCAGCGGCTTCATGTATGTGTTAAACAGGAGAGGCGAGAGGACCGACCCCTGAGGCACCCCACAAGTGAGTGGTCTCGAGGTCGACCTCTGCCCCCCTGTCAACACAAATTGCGATCGGCCAGAGAGGTAGGAGGAGAACCACCGTAAAACGGCGCCTCCCACTCCCAACCCCCCCTTCCAACTCTGCTATTGTATATTGTATATTGTATATTTACATACAGAGTGAAAGAATAATCCTGAATTTTTATTTGGATAAGGAAGGTTCTTTGAGGAACCTGACAGACTCCATCTTGAATGTTCTGATGGGCCAGTAAGCTTTTCTGGAAAATCACAGGCTGGAGCAGAATCAGAAGGTTATGGTGACGTGATGAGAAAATAGCCTGTTCCCTCCCTTTAGACTTCCTCTGTAACTGGGAATGACAGGATTTGTTTTGCAGGAAGCTGGTAATGATCTTATTGTTAAAGTTCTGGGAACAGTTTTGGGAAGTCCTTTGGGGTTTCTGAACACGTGTGTTGGTAAGCTTCCATGTACTTTTCACATTATGAGACACATTGTATTCCTTGCACGCAATGTTGTTTTCATGTATTCGTGTTATGATGTATGTAATACGTAATTTCAGGTATATAAGGTGGAACTCTGTACCTGGAGGTGATTCCCTACCTGTTCTAGAGAATCCATTCGCTAATGTTACATCATTAAACAGCTGTTTCCTTTTGTCATAAGTCTCCGTGATCATTTTTATATGCAGAAGAAAATATCTGGGATATTTCCTCACACAGTGCAATTCTACTGACTCTTTTATGGGGTGTTAGATTCCTAAAAGGGGTACTGCCATTCAATTGAGAGAAGGGGGGCGCTGGATTCAATTCATTAGTATTGCCTGTGACAACTGGTATTTTATAACTTGTATCCTGGCGAAGCACCCTGAAATATTCTCACCTCTTGGGGAATGTATGGGAGGGATGGCCATGTGGCTTGGGTCACTTTGATAGCCAATGGGAAGATAGCCATGGGAATGTATGCTTATCCGTGTCTCAGGGCAGCTGGCAAAATATCATCTTAACACCTGCGGATTGGCTAAATCTGCATCTGGTGAAAGGGAGAGGTCTCTACTGATTTAATTCTACTTATCTTGCCTAAGGGTATTCAGAGGCTGCTTTGAATCCATTGTTGTCATTTCTGCTTAATAAAAGGTTCCTTTTGAAATACTTCATTTCAAGTCTTCGCTTTCTCAAGTTAGAAGGAGATGCAATCTTCACATAGGGTCTGGTTTATAAAAGACTACAAGTTTATGTTAGGGTCTCCACCTGGACAGCTGCTGCGCACTTCCTTGACAATCTTAATACATCTTTTTTTTAAACGCTTCTCGAAAGAAGGTATCTGTAGACTCTGATCCTCGTTCATTAATACTGAACTGGCTCTAAAATAAATATTTCTCATGTTTATACATTAAATATAATTGTGAAGAACATTACAGAGGGGATAGCTGTATATTAATATTCAAAATTTCTTTTATGACCTAGATATGAAGTTGTGATGCAGTTTGTAATGGATGGAAAGCTGTATGCATGGGAGAGTTAGATATGTGCATGCCTTTGCAATTTGCAGGAAATGAAAAAGCACTTTGAGTATTG